>JAQNBH010000005.1:31494953-32079270 GCA_028752905.1 Cladorhizidae sp. MBARI D1340-BT2 | reverse complement strand
CAAAAAAAAAGAGAATGGAATGCTCCCAGTTTTGCATGAAGCTCCATGTGCACGTTGATGACGTCACGTTATCACTACACTATATTTTAGGTTACTATGGAAACCAAATGGAAATCCCTGCACACCCATATTTTCATCCCACGGACATGGTAGCTTCGCATGGCTTTTCTTTTAGTACAGCTTTCCCCTTTTTTCCCAGGAAGCTAGAGTGAGGATCCAAGATCTGAGGTACTTTTTGAAGATTTCACGATTCATAACTCTATTGGCTATTTTTAGTCCCTAGTGCAAAATCAATTTTTGAGCAATGCTAGTCCTAGCCCTAGCCCAAGCCCTAGCCCTAGGGGGCCCTTTACTCAGATCCCATCACATATGAACGATTTATGGTTGCATACATATAATATCAGAAGAGCATGCCATGCCAAAAATTTACCACTGTCAATTTTTAGTATATTTTACATACCATTGTTTAAATTTCAGCGAACTCAATACAGTTACGATGAAGAAGTGCTCAATTATCCTCACAACATCAAGGCAAGAGTGAAGAAGTTGTTTTATCAAGTGGATAGCATAATATCTTCCATGTTTACCCAAGTGTGTTACCCTTGAATGGTGTTTCCCCATCAGACAGAAGCTAAAGAATATTACAACCACATTTGAATAGTGTTCCTCCAGTCATAGAGAGGCTGAAAGTATAGCAGTTGTCCTCGAATAGTATTTGCACCAGCAGGCATAATAGAATAAAATTACATTATGCAAGGGTCATTGTTAACTAGATGCTCAGTCCATGTGGAAACTCTGCTCTTCAGTTCTACCAATATTTACTTTATGACTCTATAGCAGTAAGGTGGTATGGTCTTATGTTTACCACCATGTAGTATTCATCCTCGTTAATGTACCTGTAGTATCCACCTCCCCTTTCCCTCTCCCCTTTCCCCCTCCCTTTTCCCCCTCCTTTCTCCCCACACACTGACCGACAAGTGAAAGAGAGATGTAGCAACTTTATCTTACACTGTAGGAGTTGACTCGTGTCCTTCAAAGGGAAGAAATTGATCCTAACAAGACTGACAGATTTGGTAACACGCCTCTACACAACCTGGCCAGCAGGCAGTTCAAAACGAAGAAGGGGAAGTTAAAATTGGACATCCTCTACACCTTTCTCTCCAAAGGTTATGCAGAGGTGGACATTGACTGTCCTAACTCTGCAGGGAATACAGCTCTGCATTTTGCTGTCACGGTAATATTGCTGTTCTTGTTGATATATAGCAGTAGCACATGATGGGTTTGTGCATCATTGGTTCTAGCTATTTTGGTGAATATATATAGGAGTTCAATGGGAAAGTTTGAATTGGGTATGCATAGCCATACATATATATACTCTACCTTTGGCTATAATATATATAAAGGGCTATCTTTAGGGAAAAAAATAAATAACACCATGCATACATGTACGATGCTATCAGGTAAGCAATGTTGATATGCTAGGTTGCCTAGCTGGATATTAGTCGTAATAGCACCTATAAGGCCAAAGGAATATTCTGAAGCTGTGCTATTGAGTTGTGTATTTCTTCACCTACAGCCAGTATGAATGTGAAGTACTTAATAGCTTCAGACTGCATTATTTATTTATCATTCTTTGTTGATATTTTAATATCAAGCACATCTTTTTATTATTATTGTTGTTGTTGTTGTTGTTGTCATTGTCGTCACTGTCGTCATCATTATTTATTTTTGTTTTTAATTTATATATTTCATTAATTACTTTTTAATTTTTAATATTAATCATCTATATTATATATTTTGATGTTTATTTCATTTATATATTGTTATTATTGTTGCTTAGTACTGTAAATACTTTCTTCTTTTTTTAGGGCAAAAAATTAAAAATGACGCACATATATACCACAGATATACCAAGTCCACAAGTCCATCGTCTACATCTTAATGCCTTTTTCCATACTTTTATATAATCTTTAGGGCATATAGTGTATATATCCACACACATGCATGTTTCACTTACCGATGATAGCAGTTATATCCACATAATAGGTTGCTAGAACTTGCACGGTGAAATCCAACGCAAGCTGTTGACTAGCAATGCTGTATTTATTCTATAGAATAGCACCACGGGTGGGTGCTAAAATAGAGAAGTTTATGGCTGCAAGTGTCGTCGTTGAAGTGGCGAGATTTACAGTAACAAGTGTCATCACCTTCAACAAAAAACAAAAGCCTGAAAAAGTGAGTAGTTACATATAAGGCTAGCTCTAGTTGAAGGCAACAAATTATTTCGTGTATAAAGTGCAAGTACAATTATTGCTGCCATATTAGAGCTTGAAGATGGAGGTACCAGCTAGCTAAGAGCTAAAATGACTGTTATGTAATTGGCCTGAACTTAGTGGACTAGAGGAGCAAGAAAAGCACTCTACGTGTATTACTTTTATCGCCGCTAGTCTAGAAACATCACCTGATGGAGCCCTCAAGCCATGAAAAAAGCACCTCTGACTCATGCTGTTGCTATGTCACACATAAATATCAGGCACATGTGTGCGACATGCTTTTTATTTTTTTTCCTAGGGAAAAAAAGAAGTATTTACAGTATTAAGCAGATTGGATCTGCGATCTATATCTTGGCGCAATTTAAAAAAATTCTGTAGTATGATCATAGTGGTCCTTTTAGTTTTTAGTTAGCTAGCACCTGGATCAACTAAACTGTAGCATGGCAGGGAATGAAATGATCTCAGAGTTCTTCTACATAAATCATTGGCTATAACTAGTTATGTTGTTACTCACTTCCATCAAAGCCTCTGGTGCCGATGGTTGCCACTGTAAACCTCACTATTTCGGCAACTATAGCAAGATTAGATACTTCCTCACTAGCAAACAGCTTGAGTTAGATTTGACCGACCAGCTAAGTGTAGTTTTATGATAGTGGTTCTTTGTGCAGATATATCTGCTATCCATTCGATTTGCATGCACATATTATATATCTGCTATCAGCCCTAAAAGAAAAATATTTGGGATATTGTGGACAAGAGAAGGTGCTCGAGTGCCTAGAAGCATGGAGCAGCTGAAGTACGCTGAATGGTGTCTATTTGTGAAAGTGCATGATTATCAAAATCAAACACTTTTTAATGTATATAAGGATATACTGAAAAGATGTTTGTTAATCGATTAAACGCCATAAGTGCCAAATCGAAGAATTTGTATTAGGTACCCATTCTCTGTTTGCACATGCCCAATGGATGACTTGATTGATTAAAATTTCTAGACAAGGTGTGGGAGAAAAATTAAGAAGATATTTTTATGGCTGATGATCACATCTGCGTTCTTGAACAACCTCTTCCTGGATTTTGCTACTGCATCTGGAAGTCCTTCTTTGGTGGAAAGCAGCTCAAGCACCTGTGCTTTCCAGGAATCACTCTAAATATCTTCGCTCTTGAGCAAGGAGGCACTCCTGGATGGATTTCATTGGTGTTAGTTTTGTTGTAGACATACAGGACATAGTGCTGCGTAACTTTTGTTTGCTCACTTCAACGGATCTGATTCCTAATATATACCAAACAAGTTTATTGTATTTCAATTGTAAGAATAAAGTTAAGGCATTGTTCAGAGAAGCTGCACAAGAGAAGATGAATCATTACTGTGCTTCATGTGGAGTACATCTTTTGGATGCCTAGGCCATTCTTCATGGAGACTGTGTGCCTAGGTCCTGCTTCATAGGGCTAGAGACTTGAGGAAATAGACAATTTTGGCAGTTTGGGGGCATTTTTGCCCCCTGCAAGCAGGATTCATCTCATTTAATATGGTTAGATTTTTTCATTTTGGAATGGTAATTGTGATCCATACTTGAGTCGCTTCTAATTTTTTTGTCCTGGCAATGCCACCCTGCTAGTATTACACAAATAAAGCAACAACAGAATATACCGTATTCACTCGAATATAAGTCGCGACTTGTATTTATTTCAGCCAAATCAAGTTGCGAACTTCAAGCAATGCGCTTGCGCAGTGCCAAGCCAGTCTGACGCTATTGTGCTGACGCTATTTTTTTCTGGGTCATTGCGGTTGTGATTGTTTCATTTCAAACATTGAGCTAGGTAGTAGTTGGCTGACAAGAGTTCCTAGTCGCTATCGTTATCTACAATGAGTTCGTTATGTTCGATCTGTTCTTCATCCTCTTCGTCCAGGGAAGCAAATGGATCTTCTCCACCGCTGTCACTTCCTTCCAACAGCTGGCGAGTAGCTTGTGTAATGGCTGGGATAGCTAAAGCTGCTACTTTATCGTCTTTGAGGCAGTGAATTTCTCCATCTTCAGAGCCGTCCACCTGCACAGTGATGACACAAGCACGGAATTGATTTGATCAACTCGGCAGACAAGCTAACTGCGCGTGTGCAAGAGCGGTGTTGTAATTAACTTTGTGTGCTAAATTTGGAGTGCAGCTTTCAGAGCGACTTCTATTCAGTGTGCGACTTATATTCGAGTGAATACGGTAAATAGTGGCCTTTCAAACAGTAATTGTGTATTACATCCGTGTATGCATGATTGCCAAACAGCATTGTAAATATAAGTAACCAATGAATCCACTTTGGAACCACTTTATTTTGGCTTAATTAGATCCTGACAAATTCCATGGAACCAGTTATGATCCCTGACAGGTTCCATGGAACCAGTTATGATCCCTGACAGGTTCCATGGAATCAGTTATGACCAAGAATAACTTTTGTGGGGTAAGGTCTGCCCAGGTCAAGTTTGTGGAGGGTGTCACGTCAGTCAAACATTTAAGTTTAGTCAGCTCTTGTTTATTGGAGAAATTTTTTTCCCTGCACATTATCAATAATGGAATAGGAGAAGGGAAAAGTACAGTATCATGATTCGAATAAAACCATCAATAAATAGCCACATCAGCTAAATCCCATCAACCATATACTCTACCTCACTTATATCTTCAATCCTTGCTATCTTGATCAGGTCTGAACTTTTACTTTTCTGTAGCAGCTCTTCCTGGGTGAGCTATTCCTTTCTTGTTAGATAGAGCTAAGGGCTTAGGCATGGGATTCTCATAAGCAGCACCCTCTTTTCTAGAAAAGAAATGCTGTCATATAAACAGGCTTATAACCAACTTAAAGTGGACTAATTTTCACAAAAATTGCTATTGACGCCACCGCCATTCAATGCCCGCACATGTGTGTTGCCAATTCACATCAATCAGTAAAAGAATGTGATCATCAGGAAGTCCCCTCTGCAGGAGTTCTCAAGTATTAAGGAAAGGCCATGCAGAAACTGACAAAACTGACAAAACTTGTTAAAGTGATAGTTTGTACTCTTGACACTTGTTTAGGGTATTCTGTATGCTCTCCATCATTGGAACATCTCTCCTCTATTGACTCTATGCATCAGTTATCCTTCATGAAGCCAGTTCTCTCTGTCTATAGAGTTATATGTGTGTTTACCTCAGTAAGGTTTATATTATGTCTAAAATAGTATTTGCTACCTCCACTGGCTTGAGAAGTTGAGTAGTTATATCTGATTGAAACTTGATACTCTGCCATCTATTAACTGCTTGTGAAGCCAATTTTCCTTCTTCTAGTTTAGAATCTTGGCCATTTTCTCAATCTTTCACTTCACTATGACAGTTGCTTCAATGTCAGCCCATTTTATTTAAGGCATTTTTTTAATGGGTGAACATATGCTGAATACTTGTACAGATACATAAACTACATAGGTACACATAGATATAATAATTAAAAAATTGGATTGACTATATAGGCAAAAAAGAATTACGACAAGGTTTGGACCCACAAACATTTATATGACCCTTTACCTATTGATATGATGAATGCCAAATGTAATACAAATTTTGAAAAAGCAGTATAATAATGGTCTTCATTATATTAAATGGCAAAGATCCTGTAAAGTTTAATGGTAAATTCTTTTTTTCGTTTCTTCTTTAGACACTCTCAATCCAAGGTTTTAAAAGCAAAAAAAATGATGAAGCCAAGCTGAAACATCAAGAAACAAAATTTATGTTAATCATACAAATCATCCCCTAAAACATTTTTGGTCTTCTTTTGATTTAATTTTATAATCAAGGAGCCATCTACAACAGTTCAACTATAGTCATGAATATATTCTGTACCACGTTTATAGTAACACATGCCATTATATTCATGTACACACATATAAATATATGTCATAAGTACAGAGTTACGTGGATTTGTTGAAGGTCTGTGCTATAAGCTTCTGATGAAACCAACTCATCACTTCTTGTAGAGAAAATGTGTAGCTTCTTGCTGACTTAGTTCAGCAAAAGTTCTGTTACAAATGGATCCATTGCATGCAAGTTATGTGTGGGGAAAAATTAGATAGCTAGATCTTGAAGATGTATTTTTCTTTTTCTGGGATGTCAGTATATATACTACCTTCACAAAGGATTCATGCACACTCGGTGTTTTGGGGGCTAAAATCGGCTGAAACTGAAGCTATCAAAGTGAGTTTTAGCTGAAATATAAATTGTGCTTTTTTGTCGGCCATTTTAAACAGGGCTCAAACCAATATTGGGAATCCCCCAAGATGCCATGCGTGTCAACACTAAGTTTTCCCATCCAAACAGAGGGCTCACTTTGCTTGCTTCGGGGGAAACTTACGCTGAATGCACACATACATGGTAGATTCTGCTGAATGCACACAAACATGGTACATTACGCTGAATGCACACATACATGGTAGATTCATATCCTGAATGCACACAAACATGGTAGATTCATATGAATGCACACAAACATGGTAGATTCATATCATTACGCTGAATGCACACAAACATGGTAGATTCATATCATTACGCTGAATGCACACAAACATGGTAGATTCATATCATTATGCTGAATGCACACAAACATGGTAGATTCATATCATTAACTACATGGCATATCATTACGCTGAATGCACACATACATGGTAGATTCATATCATTACGCTGAATGCACACATACATGTTAGATTCATATCATTATGCTGAATGCACACAAACATGGTAGATTCATATCATTACGCTGAATGCACACAAACATGGTAGATTCATATCATTATGCTGAATGCACACAAACATGGTAGATTCATATCATTACGCTGAATGCACACAAACATGGTAGATTTATATCATTATGCTGAATGCACACAAACATGGTAGATTCATATCATTACGCTGAATGCACACATACATGGTAGATTCATATCATTTGCTGAATGCACACATACATGGTAGATTCATATCATTACGCTGAATGCACACAAACATGGTAGATTCATATCATTATGCTGAATGCGGTAGATTCATATCATTACGCTGAATGCACACAAACATGGTAGATTCATATCATTATGCTGAATGCACACAAACATGGTAGATTCATATCATTACGCTGAATGCACACAAACATGGTAGATTCATATCATTATGCTGAATGCACACAAACATGGTAGATTCATATCATTACGCTGAATGCACACATACATGGTAGATTCATATCATTACGCTGAATGCACACAAACATGGTAGATTCATATCATTACACTGAATGCACACATATATACATGGTAGATTCATATTATTACGCTGAATGCACACAAACATGGTAGATTCATATCATTATGCTGAATGCACACAAACATGGTAGATTCATATCATTACGCTGAATGCACACAAACATGGTAGATTCATATCATTACGCTGAATGCACACAAACATGGTAGATTCATATCATTATGCTGAATGCACACAAACATGGTAGATTCATATCATTAACTACATGGCATATCATTACGCTGAATGCACACATACATGGTAGATTCATATCATTACGCTGAATGCACACATACATGTTAGATTCATATCATTACGCTGAATGCACACAAACATGGTAGATTCATATCATTACGCTGAATGCACACAAACATGGTAGATTCATATCATTATGCTGAATGCACACAAACATGGTAGATTCATATCATTACACTGAATGCACACATACATGGTAGATTCATATCATTACGCTGAATGCACACAAACATGGTAGATTTATATCATTATGCTGAATGCACACAAACATGGTAGATTCATATCATTACGCTAAATGCACACAAACATGGTAGATTCATATCATTACGGTGAATGCACACAAAAATGGTAGATTCACTGAATACACACAAACATGGTAGATTCATATCATTATGCACATAGTAGATTCATAGCATTACACTGAATGCACACATACATGGTAGATTCATATCATTATGCTGAATGCACATATACATGGTAGATTCATATCATTATGCTGAATGCACACATACATGGTAGATTCATATCATTACGCTGAATGCACACAAACATGGTAGATTCATATCATTATGCTGAATGCACACATACATGGTAGATTCATATCATTATGCTGAATGCACACATACATGGTAGATTCATATCATTATGCTGAATGCACACATACATGGTAGATTCATATCATTACGGTGAATGCACACAAACATGGTAGATTCATATCATTACGCTGAATGCACACAAACATGGTAGATTCATATCATTACGCTGAATGCACACATACATGGTAGATTCATATCATGAATGCACACAAACATGGTAGATTCATATCATTACGCTGAATGCACACAAACATGGTAGATTCATATCATTATGCTGAATGCACACAAACATGGTAGATTCATATCATTACGCTGAATGCACACATACATGGTAGATTCATATCATTTGCTGAATGCACACATACATGGTAGATTCATATCATTATGCTGAATGCACACATACATGGTAGATTCATATCATTACGGTGAATGCACACAAACATGGTAGATTCATATCATTACGCTGAATGCACACAAACATGGTAGATTCATATCATTACGCTGAATGCACACATACATGGTAGATTCATATCATTATGCTGAATGCACACAAACATGGTAGATTCATATCATTACGCTGAATGCACACAAACATGGTAGATTCATATCATTATGCTGAATGCACACAAACATGGTAGATTCATATCATTACGCTGAATGCACACATACATGGTAGATTCATACCATTATGCTGAATGCACCCATACATGGTAGATTCATATCATTACGCTGAATGCACACAAACATGGTAGATGCATATCATTACGCTGAATGCACACAAACATGGTAGATTCATATCATTATGCTATGTGCAACAATACCATCTTTCATCCGACTCCTCAGTGAGGGCACGCTTTGCTCACCAATGACCAATAAATACATAAAATTCCTCCACTTCACAATTCAAGCATTACAACACCATGATGGCATCGATAATGTACAGATCAGTACAGTATTAGGTCTTCAGCCTAGAGCTAGGACACCGTAGTGGAAGAGTAACAGCCTACTTCTCATGGACACTTCTTAGCTTTTTTGGACTTGATTGCTCTCTCTCTCCACCTCCAGGCTTTCTGAAGCAGCTGACAATGAACCCAGGAAGTAGGGACCTAGGTTTAAGGGATAGAAATGGAGCAGCTGATGATTGTGAAGCTCATAGCTAAAATGAATCGTAGTAAAAAATGCATTGTGAAATATATACAGTGTGAAATATTATCCAAATTTCTAAATTTCGAAAACTTTAAATTAACAAAAAGAAAGGAAAATAATGGTGTCAAAACCTATTTCATAGTCTGTGTGCACAACATGTGTTGCCAAGTCCCACAGCTATGAATATCTGAGTTAATGGTTAACTTCTGAGTTACAGGCATTCTCTATATAGTTCCAAGCTTCCCAGGTGAGAGAGGTTTCAGTTTTCTCCCCTTTCAAATAGAGGTAGCTAGAAAATAGAAGTTTCACGATTGGACAAACTCACTCACATCTTATGTATTCTAACCTCCAACTTGATAACTATACCTGGTCACATGCACAGTGCAGGAATAAAAAGGGGAGGGGGAGTTATTATTGTGATAATTAATAATGAGTTTGTGTAGCTTCATCAGCAAGAGTACTCTGTTTGAGATCACAATAGTATTTTGTCCTTTATCCATTTCTTGTTAAATATACTGCTGATTTTTTTAATGTCAACATGTTCTATCATAATACTTAACATTTTCTTTAAAAGATGAGAGAAATTGAGTTTGTTATGATCCTGCTTGCTTTTGGAGCTGATGTTAACAGGCAGAACAACAAGTCAATGACACCTCTTGATTTCTGTACGGGAACACAGACATTTCTTCATCGGCATGACTCCTTCCTAGAAGTTGGTTTTGCTCAACCTAAACGAGGACCGTCACCACACGAGGAGAAGAAAATAAATGAGCTGGCAGCTCTACTGAAGGAATGTGGAGGACATTCTGGAAAAAGGCGTGCAATAACCTATTCATGTGATACAATTCAGAAGAGACCTGCTATGCAGTTAATGTGGCACACTCCAGAAGAGAAGCAGCAGTTGCTTTCCAACACCTATGAAAGTGAGCATCATGAGACTGACTGGTGTTCCAAATTGGCCAAGGTATACTACAGATGCTGGATGGGGGTGAGGATGATGACCGATCCAAGAGTATCAGTTTTATTTTCTTCCCACTGTAACTATGAGAATACAACTGCCATTGGTATTAAATCAAATAAAATGAGGCTGATACAGATGGCAGGCAGCCGGATCTTAGTATTGGATGGAGGTGGAATGAAGGCACTTGTGCAGCTCGAAACTCTAGACCAGATTGAAAAGAACACTGGAAAGAGAATTATCGAGCTGTTTGACTGGATTGTAGGGACATCAGCTGGTGCAATAATAGCCCTTGCACTTGTCCAAGGTAAACCTGTACAAGAAATTTATTTAAATTATTGGATTGAAGAAAGGAAATGAGAATGTACTCACGTAGAGCGCAAAGATTAAGAAGACTCTTTATTTTTACAATTAAAACCCACATTTGTAAAAGTAGTATCATATAGTGGCACGTAGTAAATTTTAAAAAATATATAAAAGTTCTTCTAAATGTTCGTGGCTTACATGGTCCATTCAATCCAATATAGTTTGATGTTAAATAAACCGTTTTTTGTCTTGTTTCTATTTGATTTCTAGTTTTAGAGCTACTCCAGCCAGCGGTTGCAATGTCAAGAGCTATACCAGTCCCCATAAGTCTCTCTATTTGATTTCTAGTTTTAGAGCTACTCCAGCCAGCGGTTGCAATGTCAAGAGGTACACCAGTCCCCATAAGTCTCTAAATTCCAACTTCTATGACTCCAGTAGAGCATTATCTCCCATAAATAAAGTTGTCATACTACTTAGTTGCTGTTGTGTCATTAGAGCTAGTCCCTTGATAACAGTAGGCTCCTTCAAGGATTTGGTAATACCGGTAATTGCACAGGATAATTCCAGATTTAAGAAAATACAGCGGATGTATATATTGTTGTGCTCACAAACTGATCACTCAGTCAGTCACAACATATTTGAGAGGCCATCACTAGCTCCTTCTTAGTTCTTCTTGAGAGACTTGCTCCTTCATATTTTTTGGTTCGAGATACTAAATCTTTCTTAGTCTGATCAGCTCCTTCTTTGATTGGCTCGCATAACTAGCTCCTCCATTATGACTTGTCAAAAAAGAAATGAAACATCTAAGTAGACCACAAAGATTTACATTGAACTTTAGTGCTTTAGTATATACCTAGTTGTTATTTTTAAGTTATAGGTGTTTGGCGGCGTGGTGTGGCTAGAGGGAATAGCTAAAACTAGATTCAAAACTTTCCTGGGGTCAAGAGGTTTCCAATGGTTTGTGACGTGTATAGACCCAAAGGTGACCGAGTCTATAACTTACGCACACACTAACAAACAGACAGACACACAGGGGAGAGAAGGAGGAATATTACAGCTGGAAGGAGATGTAGGAACAGAAGTTGTAATGTTTCCCTATGCCATTGGTTATAACTACTAGGCTATTATTTAGTTGTGCCTTTCAACATCCGCCCAATCTGTGATCTCTAAGAATAAGTCTACAGGTAGAGGATAATAATCATTCATTCCTTATTTTCCTTCCCCCCATATTTCATAGCAAGAATGTCAGTGAACAAGGTCCGACAATTGTTTCACAAAGTGAAGGATCCAGTCTTTGGAGAGAGTTACTTTGGTGTTGCTTTCAATACCACAGAATGGACTAAGTTTTTGAAGATAATATTCAAAGACACGACAATGTCTAAACAAATGTATCCAAGGTATATACTATGTTTAAAAGGGGGGACAAGTACCAGAAGACGTGTACCATAACCTTGTAGTTACAACTTCTCTGTGTGCTCTCTTTTAGTATTAAAAATATTGCAAAGGTATAACTATGCATGCAGCCAAAGTGGGGTACCTCAAAACCTGAGTGCCTGAATTGGTTAAAATGCTTGTTCTTGATTGGAAAGTGCTAGCCAGTTGAAACTGTTATCTGTGGGTAGAGGGAGCCCTACTCTACAACACTGTGTTGATTTTAACGAATTAGGTAAATCAGTGCTGAAAAAAGCCCCAAAAGTCGTCACAACGACAAAGTTATGAAACCATGTCTTCTGGCATTTGTTTCCCTTATTTATAGTTTTCACCACTACCATACAGTAGAGGGTTAGAAGTAACAAAAAATCATGATGTAATATTTATTCTCTGTTATCCCTCCTGTTGTAACAGCCCCTCCAGCATAGCTCAGTTATAAGAACCACTCTCGAATTCTATGCACACTACCATCTGCAGCTACATTATATATAGTATCTATGCTGCTCATGTCTCATCAAATATATTGCTAGACCTTATATTCATCACTAGAATGCAAATACAATTAGCTGTAGTTTGGTTGAATCAGCTGCATTGAAGTAGGCAAAGAAAAGCTAGGTCAGCAAGGAGTTGAGGAGTTTCAGATTTTCTTCTGTAAATGAGTTCGAGTAAGATCTGTCAGAAAGAGACTGTTCAAGGTGGCTGTTATGATTGCATCTTCGATCATCCACAATAAAGCTGTATAATCATGCAACTAGAATTTTAATAGCTTCATTAGAACCGTTCTAGTAGTTTCACTAGAGAATGTACTGCATGTGCTTTGTTTGGTGCTGACAAGTTACTTTATTGAATGATACTTTTTTCCTGACACTACTTGATGTGACAGGTAAAAATTCCCCAAAACTCAAAGCCCATTCTCAGGTAAAACTCAATTGGCAGCTCCTTGAGTGATTAACTGTGATTGCCACCAATTGGCGTCACGTGTGTGCAAGCTTTGAATGGCGGTTGACGTTGGCATTAATAGCTGCAAACCTGTCCACTAAAAGAAGAACTAGTTCGTTTTAAACTTGTTTATTAGGCAGTATTGCTCTTCAAGAAAATAGGACTCTGCTTATAATAATCCATTATTAGCATGCATAAGCCCTATAGCTCTAACTAACAAGATAAGCTAGCTAGCTACACATTAAAAATTATTTGTGCATAAAATTATAGTTGGTTTTTTCCTACCTTCATTGCTAGAGCTTGGTGTCATCCACTATCTAGGAGCTTCCTTAAGCTCAGGTAAAGCTTCTACACTCTATCTCCACATGTTTCAACAGAAGAAGGAGTGTCACAAAAGTCGATCGTTAGCCTAACATCCTTTAAGATCAAGAAGCACTAACTCCAAATGGTCACTAAAGTGTGACTAACTATAAATCTCGTAGCCAACACGTCACTTTGCTTTAGTCTTTAGGTAGATGATGTTGAAGTTTTTCAAACTCTAGTCCAAGCTTCAGGCGGGGTTTTTCTCTCTAATACTGATTGAGGCAATCACTTGAAATTAACTCCGCCCCACACATTATAATACAATTATTTAATGGCGCATTTAATTGGTTAAATGGTGGTTTCAGCTGTTATATCATTTCCAGTGTGCCTTAAACACCACATTATGGTAGTATATAGCAAGATTATGAAATTCATTGTCGGGGATTCATCTGTCTATCATGGAGTGCATCTTCAGAAATCTATCTTTTTATCATGTAGTGCACTAATATTGATTAGATCCACTTTTTAAATGGTGGATGTTTCAGGAAAAAACGTTTATATAAGGATCGTCAAGAGGATAAGGTTTGTCGACCCAATCTATATAGTTAGTTCACATGCTAACAAGCAGAACAAGTGACAGAGTGATTTATCTTTCCTGCTGCTTACTTTGATGAGTTCTCCTGTGTAACATTACCAAATCCTTGAAGAAAGTTGTAGATGATCTCTACTAAAGAGCTGACTCCAATAACAGAAGCAACAAAACATAACAATACCAACAACAAGGTATGGCATGTGCTGATTTATGTAGTGTAGAAAAACACATTAATGCATGCTAGAGTTCTTGTTCTTCTCTGCTATCTGATTTGTGAAGTTCCTCCTGCTTCCCAAAGGAAGACGCAAATAACAAAACCACAAAATTCTGTGGAGTGTGTCCACATTGCCGACTCCTTAGCTACAAGTCTATGCTGAAACAACAACAACAAGAAACAAACAAAAACAACCAGAAACAAAGAACCAAATTGTTTTTTAAAAATGGAAATTAAGAAAATAAGACTTCTCATGTAGACACAATCAGTAAGATGACCATTTACCGCTTGAACTATACATAAATACAAATCACTGAACCTTTAACATGCACACCAACATTATACCATTAAATTAAATTAAAATTATCTTCTTGCTCCCTTTATGTCAATCCAAATTATTACAAGAAAAAAAGTGTTTTAAACAATATATATATATATATAATTATATATATATATACACAGGATTGACCTAGTCAAAGAAGAAATGAAACAAGAATTTACCAATGTAGACCGCAAATATTTACTTTGCCTATTCATACAATGCACTCCAAATATAATACAGATTTTAAAAAGCAGTACAGATTAAAAAACACTATAATATTGGTCTTCATTATATTAATAGATAAAGGTTCTGTAAATGCGTGTTGTGTGCGTTAATTAATTCGTTTCATTTTTTTTTGGAATAAATCCAATGTAAACAAATTTATCAACATAGACAACAAGCATTTATAGAATACAATGGCCTCAATAATTTTTTTTTTACTCTCAACGTTTCGGCTAGCCTTCATCAGGAATAAGGAATAAAGCTAGAGCAGCTAGTCAAAACATCGAGAGAGTATTCAAGTTGATTATTGAGAAGGTCATTCTAAATTTACAGAACCCTTTATCTATTAATAATTATAATGAAGACTTTCTTTATCTAATGAAGACCAATGTTTGTGTTGTTATTTTATAGTCAAGCAGCCACTTACAAGAATATGCAGCCACTTACAAGAAGTTACTCAGTGTAACACCAGAGCTAACCAATGATAGATGCCATGTTTATTACTAAAATCTAAAATCAAACATAGACACATGAATTATAAGTAGTTGCCTGGTTTTGTTGAAGGTCTGTGCTGTTAACTATTGTCACAAGAATAAGGAAACCAACTCATCACTTCGTGGCACAAAAAAAATGCAGCTTTTGGTGACTCAGCTCAGTTCTGCGCTGCTGTTAATTCTTGTGTCACAACAGTCAGCTCAGTTCTGTGCTACTGTTAACTCTTGTGTCACAAGAGTTAGCTTCTGAGGAAGCCAACTGATACACAAGTATTAGATACCTGGTTCTGTGAAGGTTTGTGCTGTTAACTATTGTCACAAGTATAAACTTATGAGAAAACCAACTCATCACTTCTTGGTACAAAAAAAATGCAGCTTTTGGTGACTCAGCTCAGTTCTGCGCTGCTGTTAATTCTTGTGTCACAACAGTCAGCTCAGTTCTGCGCTGCTGTTAACTCTAGTGTCACAACAGTTAGCTTCTGAGGAAGCCAACTGATACACAAGTATTTTATTTCGTGCTGTTGACTATTGTCACAAGAGTAGACTTTTTAGGAAACCAACTTCATGGTGTGAATATATGCAGCTGCTCACTGCCCTAGCTCAGTTGACTTGCATAAGCATGTTTATGACATCTGTTTACTGATCTGGTGTTTGGCCGAGTAGTTGGTGTTGCATTGAGAAATGGGTTAGTTTTTGCAATGACTTCGATGGTCTTCTGGTAGTAGGTAAAATTAGACAAACTGACATAGTATAAATAACTTGTTATGTGTGGGAGAAAGTAGATAGATAGATCGACAAGACAAAGATTAATACAAAAATATACATATGACTACATAGTCAAAATGCAAATAAGAATTACTGATGTAGACAACCAACATTTACAGGTACCTTTATTAATGACTACAGATATATATAAAGATAAAATAATATTGGTCTTCATTATATAGATAGGTAAAGGGTCCTGTAAATGTTTGTTGTCTCCATTAGTAAATTCTTCTTTTTTTTAGTCAAGTCAATCTTAATTGTCATGTTTCTATTTTTTAATAGTCAAGCAGCCATAAGTTACTCAGTGCACCAGAACTAGACAATCATGTTATTATCTATCATGTTCATTACTCCAGCAGCTATGTTTCATATGTACACATAGTTACATGCATCAGAAATAGTTACCTGGTTTTATTGAAGTTCTGTGCTGTTAACCGATTGAATGCCAACTTTATTTGTGGTTTGCCTATAACTTTTTTTTTTAAGAATCAACTATATACTCAAACTGTTTTATCATTAGAATGGAAATACAATAAGATGCAAGCAAACAAAAGCTATTCAGCACTACATTGCTATATGTAAAATTTACAGCAATGAAATTCATCCAGGAGTGCCTTCTTGCTCAAGAGCAAAAGGAATTCAGAATGATTCTGGTATGCATGGGTACATGTGCTACTTTCTACCGAAGGAAAACTTCTAGAAACAGAGCATAAGCCAGGAAGAGACAGTTCATAGAGGCACTTGTGATCGTTAGCCCTCCTAAACGTTTACTTTTATTCTCATGCCCCATCTAATATTTTAAATCAATCAAGTGATCTATTGAGCATGTGCATGTGGAGAATGAGCGCTTAATACAAATTCTTCGATTTATTATTATTGTTTGACTGATAATGACCGGGTTTGTGCCATGTAGCGCTTATGGCATTTAATCGGCTACAAGAAGTAACTCAGTATAACACCAGAACTAACCAATCATAGATGTTATTATTTATCATGTTTGTTACTTAAGTAGAAAGACCTACCTCTGTATTCATATGTACACATGCATTCCTGGTTTTGTTAAGAGTGATGGTTTGTACCTTCACTGTGAAGTGGTGCGATATCATTCCTTATCACACATGCTAAGCAGTGGTATATAGAGCAAAATAAGATCCCATAATCCAAGCATGCTGATCCACTATCTATAATAAGAAAAAAGTTGCTTTAATTATAGGAAATTACAACTCTGCCTACTACAGGTCACAGGTATGAAGTCATGAAGTTCAATCTCAGGTCTGGTCCCTACTATTGAAAGTGATAAGTGGCCCTGGTTAGTGAACTTATCACTAGATAGTGGACCAATGAGTAGTGACTTCCATGTAATAATTTGTTGTTTAGTTCCTATGGTAGTCTTAGTGAGGTGTGTACTCTCATCTTGAGCACAGACGGAACATTCTGAGTGTTCTGTATTCTTATACATGCTATTTTTGATTGTTTGAGAAGCATTGGGTTGTCCTCAGAAGTTGTGGCAAAGCCTATGAAAATAGGAGCCATTCTACAGCAAAACTGATGCACACCCAGGCATGGATAAAGATCAATTGGGTGGATTCAAAATCGACTCGCATTAGTTAAGTCTACTGAAAGAAATTTACACAGCAAAAAATATAATTAACCACACCTATCAATGTATCGAGAAATCGAGAAATTCACGTAAAAGTCATACATCTACTATATAGTAAGGAATGCTATATAGTAAGGAATGCAAGGCAGTGAGTAAGGAATGCAAGGCAGAGTGAGTAAGGAATGCAAGGCAGTGAGCAAGGAATGCAAGGCAGTGAGTAAGGAATGCAAGGCAGTGAGTAAGGAATGCAAGGCAGAGTGAGTAAGGAATGCAAGGCAGTGAGTAAGGAATGCAAGGCAGAGTAAGTAAGGAATGCAAGGCAGTGAGTAAGGAATGCAAGGCAGAGTGAGTAAGGAATGCAAGGCAGTGAGTAAGGAATGCAAGGCAGAGTGAGTAAGGAATGCAAGGCAGAGTGAGTAAGGAATGCAAGGCAGTGAGTAAGGAATGCAAGGCAGTGAGTAAGGAATGCAAGGCAGTTAGTAAGGAATGCAAGGCAGAGTGAGTAAGGAATGCAAGGCAGAGTGAGTAAGGAATGCAAGGCAGAGTGAGTAAGGAATGCAAGGCAGAGTGAGTAAGGAATGCAAGGCAGAGTGAGTAAGGAATGCAAGGCAGAGTGAGTAAGGAATGCAAGGCAGAGTGAGTAAGGAATGCAAGGCAGTGAGTAAGGAATGCAAGGCAGTGAGTAAGGAATGCAAGGCAGAGTGAGTAAGGAATGCAAGGCAGTGAGTAAGGAATGCAAGGCAGTGAGTAAGGAATGCAAGGCAGAGTGAGTAAGGAATGCAAGGCAGTGAGTATAAGGAATGCAAGGCAGAGTGAGTAAGGAATGCAAGGCAGAGTGAGTAAGGAATGCAAGGCAGAGTGAGTAAGGAATGCAAGGCAGTGAGTAAGGAATGCAAGGCAGAGTGAGCAAGGAATGCAAGGCAGAGTGAGTAAGGAATGCAAGGCAGAGTGAGTAAGGAATGCAAGGCAGTGAGTAAGGAATGCAAGGCAGTGAGTAAGGAATGCAAGGCAGTGAGTAAGGAATGCAAGGCAGTGAGTATAAGGAATGCAAGGCAGAGTGAGTAAGGAATGCAAGGCAGAGTGAGTAAGGAATGCAAGGCAGAGTGAGTAAGGAATGCAAGGCAGAGTGAGTAAGGAATGCAAGGCAGTGAGTAAGGAATGCAAGGCAGAGTATGCAAGGCAGAGTGAGTAAGGAATGCAAGGCAGTGAGTAAGGAATGCAAGGCAGAGTATGCAAGGCAGAGTGAGTAAGGAATGCAAGGCAGTGAGTAAGGAATGCAAGGCAGAGTGAGTAAGGAATGCAAGGCAGTGAGTAAGGAATGCAAGGCAGAGTGAGTAAGGAATGCAAGGCAGTGAGTAAGGAATGCAAGGCAGTGAGTAAGGAATGCAAGGCAGAGTGAGTAAGGAATGCATGGCAGAGTGAGTAAGGAATGCAAGGCAGAGTGAGTAAGGAATGCAAGGCAGAGTGAGTAAGGAATGCAAGGCAGTGAGTAAGGAATGCAAGGCAGTGAGTAAGGAATGCAAGGCAGAGTGAGTAAGGTATGCAAGGCAGTGAGTAAGGAATGCAAGGCAGTGAGTAAGAATGCAAGGCAGTGAGTAAGGAAGGCAGAGGGTAAGCAAAAGTGTAAAGCAGAAAGAGAAAAAGCTAACAAAGAAAAAAACTTAAGTTGTTTAAGCTCAATGCTCCATTTGGACAAAATTTGAATCCTCTCATTGGATTGCTCTAGCCATTGTCCTAACCCTAGCATAGCTGAAGGCCTAATACAGTGTTGTACTGATCTGTACATTATTGATGTCATCATTTTGATTGTGATAAAGGGTCGTAAGAAGCTAAGAATTGTACATATTATATATTCCTCACAGAATCCAAACTTCCACAAAGTTCAATTCATCAAGATGATCATTTACAGTTTAGCTAACCCATTTTTTTTTAATAGAAGGAGGCTTGTAGCTGATTGAATAACAAAAACAACAACAACAACTAGGTTTGATATGTGCTGACTTAGTAATTCACAATGAGAAGAAACAAGTTACGAAGTGTTTAAATCATAAGTGCTGGAGCCTTGGTCTCTTCTGCTGCTTGCTTACTGGAGTTATCCTGGTAACTAATTCCCTTAAGGGAGGTGTAGCTGATCCTCTATCAAGGGGTTGACTCTAACAATAATAGCAGCAATAATAGCAGCAACAAGGTATGGTATGCACTGTCTTGTATAGTGTACAGCAAGTTAGAAAGTAACTCCCAATATTTTCCGCATCCAACAGACTTCATATAGAAAAATAAGCCAGATACAATGAGTTTCCCGATAATCAACTTAAATTTAGTAACCCAATGTTTTGGTTCGAGCCTCTGTCCTCTCTTCTTGTGTTCCCTCCATTGTCTTTACGCTGGGTCATGGGTCAAAGTGAGCCAGTGCTGACGTCTGGTCATTTACGGTGCATTGCTGACTGCCACTGGTCGGAAGCTGTTATCATGAATGTTTCATACATGGTAGGGGGTTGCTAGCCGAAACATCAAGTGAGTAAATTTAAATTGATTATTGGGAAAGTCATTGCATCTAGACTATGTCAACTATGATTTCATTGAAAATTCAAACTAAACACAGCAATAAAACAAGCATTAAAAATGATTCAAATCGAAAAAACAAAAACAACTATATTGGATCGACTTGTCACGAAATAAATAAATGAGATTGATGTAACCATATCCAGTTAGATATCCCTTTATCATGTACACCAAAAAGCAGTGTAATATTGTTGTACATGATTGTAATGGTAAGGCTCGTTCATCCAGTTTGTGGTGTATATGGCAAGGCTCGTTTAACCGGTTGTGATATAATTATATGACTTCATTTCTTTCTATTTTTGACAAGTTTATTTTTGTTCCTGTACATAACAGATGCTCTCTCCCTTATATATCATTTTGTCTCATCAGCCCTAGTTAAACAATAATTTAAATAATTCCCCCCCCACTGTTTCAACCATTTTAGGGAAGATGAAGCAATGCAGGTATTTATATTGACTCTAGCAGTGCATTATATGAGGTGCTTATATGAGGTGCTGATAGCTACATAATGTCTGATTGCTATAGTATAGAAGCGTAGGAACATACCAGATAGATAATTGTGGGTGTAGTTTTACATGCATAGTCTTGCGAGTTGAGATCTAGTAATCATGTATCTGATTCTTATGTGTGAGATATAATTATGTGCAGTGCCTCCTTCACAAGCATTTCCCTTTCTTTGCTAGCTTTATCACCGAAGTCTCATCTTTGTGTGGTGCTTAGTGACGGAAGACTTCCCAAGTTCTCCCATCCTACAGGTTGTTCCTTTATCTGGTCTCTAACCTCCTCCTTGCTCTCCAATGCATACCTTCCACAACTTGCAAGTACTACGATACACAATAGATGAGCTCATGGTAGTTGGTAATTTATCTTTGACCCTGATGAGTTGCGAACTTAGAGTTACGCCTGACGTGAAAATGACCAAGCCACATAGATGCTTAATGCCCTCACTAAAGGAACAGCCACATTGGGGAGGATGACTAATGAGAGATTATTTTCTCTATCATTTACTACTTCCTTGTCTTCTCACTCCCTTCCCTAGGTGAATTCTTCGAAGCTGAGCAAATGAGGGTATTGGTAGCCGGTAGCCATTGTTGTAAAATACTTGACCTCAGGAAAGTCTCCAACAGTAGCCACCCAATACACCTCATCCGCTTGGCTTTGAAGGAGTCATCTAGCCAAAGGGGGAGAATACAAGGAAGTGGAACAAGGTAGAAAAATACTCCTCCGTTGGAGTCATCATCCCTGTGTGGTTGTCATTAGTGAGGACATCAGAAGTCTATCAATGCCAGGGTCATTTTCAAGTCAGAACTGACTAAGACTGCAGCTTATCAGAATCAAGAGTAAATTACTATCCACATGAACTAATCTGTTGTGTATTGTATAACTTGCAGCTGTGGGATTATAGAGACAAGGAGGAGGTTGGAGACACGGATAAAGGAACACAAGAATGCCTGCAGAATTGGAGGTCAGCCATCAGTGAGCATGCATGGAAACCATCCCCACCCAATTTTGTGGGAACAGACTTAGATTAGAGCCAATAAATAGACAGAACTGAAGAACTGTATACCAATCCCACACCTAAGGATCAGCACTTCAGTCGGGATATAGGGGTGGAGCTTCCTTGATTGCTGGATCATAACTCGCAAGTCTATGCAAGTAAAACCTTTCCCATCGTCTTTCTGATATGTTGGTGTCCTACACCAGACACATCATGTGTCATGTGCATCTCATGTGACCTGCACAGCTAGTTAATATAACATAACTTATATTGTCTGCATTTTTTGTTAACCCTGAGGAAGACCAAAGCATGTTCGTTGAAACATTGACGAAAACTAGCAAACAAAATACACAAGAAAGATGTTTGCATTTTGTCTATATAATCAGCTGTTATATTTAGATATTGCTATTTAGCTTTCTTGACAAGTCTACTTTGTGTTTTCCTGTCTCAGTGTTGTTGATGTTTCTTAATTAAGGGGAACTGTATTGGCTTGCTATTTTATCATTATGCTCCCTCTAGGCATGTTCAATTTTTTCTTTGCCACTGTTGATATTGCTGATGCAGCTCAGGGATCTTCTGCTCTCTCCTTTGATTTGTTTTTATCAAAGTTTTACTGTTATAGGATTTCCATCTTTGTATTTTTTTCTATGAAAATTTAGCCAATGTATCATCTTTCTCTCAGCCTTACAAATGTAAACTACAAGTGCTTTACCTTTTAAAATCATGTACATCACCTTGTAATTCTGTAGTGTAAATATTTGGTATACATTATTTTTAAAGGCAAAGGGCAATCTTCTTTTTTTATTTGACAGATCATATGTTTTTTGTTATATATATATATTTATACATATATATATATAATTATATATATATATATATTAACTATCTGCATGCTAACAAATTTTTTCCAGTCCATAACTTGACTACTGACCAATGGTTCCTCAGGTGATCATGGACTCTTGTTGATATAGCTCAATGACTCCATCAGTAATATATTCTACATCCTCTTCATCCATATGGTTACTTTCAAAATGTGGAATATTCCTCATATTAGAGTTTATATTCAGAAGTTGTCCTTTCTTATGTCGAGTCCAAGCAGCACAAACCTAGAAAAAAGTGCAAAATGTAAATTAAAAAAGTTCAAGTGGATATAACTAGAGACAAAAATAAAATGCAATGCTTCTCTTCTAATACGGACTGGCTTGCATTATTATGCACATACCAAAAAGGAATTGGTCATCATGTCCAGTTTACTTTTTTGTCGAGAAAAAGTTTTACCTGAAAGCTGCAGTTTAGTTGAGACACTTTTCAACTATTTTGTTCGTATTTACTCCTCCCACAACTCCTCCCACAACTCCTCCCTCATGATCAAGTCAAACTTGCCGTCAAAATCTTCAGTGTCGTGGAAAACATTACCAATACACTATATGCATACTTGAGCTGGGATACGGGGCCAATGACTAACTTACTAAGACTATAATATATAGCGAAACAACACAGCAATAATAACTACACCCAATAAGTAGAAGCAAGAAGGAACTAACTTATCAAAGAAGAAAGGAAATAAGAGTTTACGCATGTAGACACAAGACAAACATATTGAGGGCCTGCATCTAATCTGTATTACATTTGGTGTACATGGTTATAAATAATAAAGAGTGAATGTTTTTTATTACATAAGTGCATTCTTGTTTTTTTAATGAAACATTTTTGTCCTGTATAGTTACGCTGGGTTTCACTTTTATGAGCGTGTGCATTGTAATACCCTTATAGGTGGGCATGGATGGTCATCAAGGTCATATACTGTATTACTCAAATGTGCAAAAATTCTTGAGGGTGCAGTTATTTAGTAGTGATTGTATAGCTTAACAGTTTTTGTCTTGCATGTGCTTTCTATTTATAATTGCAGGGTAATTGTGACTGCAGTGAATAAGGAAACGACAAATCTGAAACTGACTTTCTTTGGTAACCATCCTGAAATAGACACAGAATACCAGAAAAGTAGGTCATGTTAATTATAATTAAAATTGCTTACAATTGATTTTGGAGTCGTGGACAAATTAGCCCATGGTCCTAACCAATGGCAAAGAAGATGAACTATATCTGTCCAGCTTGTTATTTTAGCTTTTAAGTATAGCCGGGACAGCTTTTGTAGTATGAATGAGATTGTGGAAGTGTTCAGTTGATTTTGAGAATAGTGAACCTTGGTGAAATCGCAGCCCCATGTTGGTTAACTACTTTACCTGAAGTTAGCCCCACAGGTATGATAAGGATGTAGTCATCTTTTGGCTTCACCAGGTATCCGAGTTAGAGTGGAGAAGTCTTTAATGTAGGATGAATCTCCCTGTCTTGAAGGTCTTCACTGGCATTGCTGAGCCTCTGCTTCAACTGTTAGTCCTCGACTCTTTTAGTGAGATGAGGGAAAAGTCAATCCCAGATGAGACTGGGGATGACATCTCATGAGTAAGGCACTTGTAGAATAAGGGATTCTCCGAATTAACACAGGGTTTAACTATGTCAGCTTACTGTTATAGTATTCGGTACAAACTAGAAAAACATGTCTACAAACACTAATGCCTTCAGTTATTTACCTTGCTATGCAGTGTAACTGCTGTTACCCGAACATCTAGCCTTTTTTGTCCACCATTTTTTCTCTCCATATCTATTGTTATAGACAATATCAAAGAGTAAACAGCAAGAGCTATCCTGACCTTCATACAAAGATTTTTCCTTAATTGTTAAGCATCATATCATACTGTGCTTGTATTCTTTGTGTTGGATTGATTGGCTGTTACTTTGCCAGTGCTTTAAGACAGTTGTGCCAACTTTTCCTGAGGGATGTGAATGTAGACCAGAAATGCAGTGCTGCTCCATCAACTCACCACTCATATGGTGGAACCTTCGATAGCTTTCGAGGTTGTCGTGGCTGCAGTGTCCTGAAGCTATACCCTGCAAAAGCTTGCAGATACTTCCATATCTCTGAGGTAAACTTTCCCTTGGTCAATGGTAGCCTCTTTGTGTTTTTGAAATGGGCCCTTTCTTGGGTCTCTCATCGCCATGAAGGCCAGGATACCTGCCACTGGACAGTTGTGTTTTCCTTATGAATGCATCTATGTCCTTGCCTAACTGGTCGGTTTTTGAGAAATTTAGCCTGATCCTCAGTGTTTGTGGGTTCTCTGGATCATCGATTGCCCCCATACCAAGTGCCTGGCCTGGTTGAATGCATTAATTGTGGAGGTGGTGATCTCCCTTCCCAGAAAAAAATCCAAAGAAGCACATCACTGCTTTGGCCCAGATCATGTCAGCTTCATCAGTTTGTTTGACCGCAAGGTGTTTTTTCACATGTGCCAGTATTGCTGGTGTAATAGGAAGCCTGACTGATATTTGATGCCTTGGGAGATATCCGTGCCTGAATTAGTTTAAATCATGGCGACGAGGAAAATGCCCTAGATTCAGGTAAGTCTAGCATGAATTGTATGTTGCAAATTCCTGCTAGATAAAAAGAATTATAGAGATATCCAGTCCAGCCTGGGGTGGAGTAGCCACTGCATAAGAGAGGGAAGAATAATTGTTGTGACTGCATTGGCATTGGGAATCTTAGTTAGGAAGCAAGCGAGGTATTTTTTGGAGAGATCGTTTGCTAAGGAGTTGTGCTTGCCAGGTGTATGGGTTGCCTTTACTGAGAATTGAAACTGGGACTTTCAATAAAAAAGGCACAATAACTTGTGTCAGCAGAACCTCTTCTTTTGCATCACAGTTGCTGTGGTTTTGCTATGACCATGTGTCCCTTCCATCTCCCCCTCCACACACACACACACACATATACAACTGCCACCAGTATGATTGAGAGCAGCTGCTTAGCTGAGATGTGGCATTTGATGGTATCCTCTACCATACCAGCTGTAATCACTGTTGCTCATGCCGTGCTCGGCATCCCAATGAGCCTAATGCACCTGATGTGACTACTTTCTCTGGACTGTCTTTGTTGATAACCAGTGATGTCCAATTCCAGTGAATCACGAATGTCTTCCACCATGCCAGTTCCATTTGTTGAGCCTATATGGTGATATCTGCTCTTTATTACACCAAGAAGGGCTATAGCCCGTCTCAGGAAGGATCCCCGTGGCACATTACCTTGCAAGCACACTGCATTGTGCCAATGAGATATTCTAATTCTCTGAGGCAGGACTTGCCATTGCTGAATTGCTTCCATCAGACTCTTCTTAATTTTTCTTCTGGCAGTTGTAACTCTGGCATTTCTGTATCGATGATGATGCCAAGAAACGTCGGTGAGTACTGATATGGAGCCCTCCTCTTTCTCTGCTGCTAGTGGAACATTCAGTTCTGCACATAACTTCTAAGGAGTGCAGGGCTTCCAGGCATTCTGGGGACTAAGGTGGCCCGAGAAGGGTGAAATCATCCAGGTAGTGAAATATATGTTGGGCCCCTTCTTTTGAGACACACCACTCCAGTGTGCTGGCTGGGTCAAATATATTGGGTGTGGATCTGAGCCTGAATGGTAGTCTTTCATCCATGTATAGTTCATCCTCCACAACATTCTGAGGTATTAGCAGTGCAAACAGTGCGTCTGTAGGCTAATTTGATGTCTACCTTTGCAATAAGCGACCCTCTACCCAGTGGTGCTCCCACAGCCACCTCACCCATGGTCATGTACAATATGGAGCAGAGATTAATATTTGGGTCGATTGCATTGTTCACGCTGCCCCTTTCTGGTTAGTGATTAGCCTCCATTTGTCAGGCTGGTAGTTCTCTTGGGTTAATCTGTTGATGTGAACACTCGGGGCAGCATCTATGGGAAAGGGGCCCATAGTGGGGCAGATAGTGAGGCAGATAGTGTGGCAGATAGTGGGGCAGATAGTGGGGCAGATAGTGGGGCAGATAGTGGGGCAGATAGTGACAACAACTCACAAAGACTCCCATCTCTCTTCCAACTCAGTTCCTTTTTTTATAAGTTTCCCTGAGCAGAGTACAAGATGACTAAAAGAGGAAATTACAACACAGAAAGTGAATCAGTCAGTCTTTCTATAATTAAGTGTCCATTCCTTTTACAATACTAGTGTGTGGGTAAGCACCTTAGCAAGTTCATGACTGTCCATCTATACCCAGCGAGCAGATAGTGGGGCAGATGGTGGGGCAGATAGTGGGGCAGATTGGGGCAGATAGCGGGGCAGATAGTGGGGCAGATAGCGGGGCAGATAGTGGGGCAGATGGTGGGGCAGATGGTGGGGCAGATAAGGTCATGTAGATGGAAGGTATTGTGCATTTTATGACAATTTGTTCCAGTGTTTCTATATCTTGAAGTTTATTTTCAGACATGGAAGCATTTCAGATTTTACCTCTGGACTAGGGAGATGGCAAAGAGCCTTTCAAATTTAAATCTTTCCCCAATTTTCTCGCAGGCACAACGGCAGCATACATCGATTGTGTTCTATTTTTACACTCTTAATATACATAGATTACAAGAACTGCTGTAAACTAAGGAAGTAAAACACAAAAAAATGGAATAACCAAAAACAATACAAAAAGTGTAATTCACTGGGCGGTAAATTTGGCATGTGTTAAAATTTATCTGAGCAAGTTCCTTGCGAGAGCATAGAGTGAGGTTCAATATGTCAGACTGGGAAGGAGAGCAGAGCACCATCTTCCCTGTGAGTTGCGTAGACTTCCTTTTCAGCACTATTGGCATGCAAGTGACTTGCTGGGAGAGGAATCTAAACAGTTCTGTTTTGTTGTCGTCAACACGCAGGAAGTCTTTCCAGTGTTGTTATTGCAGTAGTTGGAACCACCCACGTCCTGAACCCTTCTTTCTGTCTGGTAGTGCCTTTTAGACTGTCTAGGATCCCAGATAATATCAAAATGGCTCAAGCTGGAATTTTACATACAGCACAGAGACAATGTCTGCATAGTCCTGGAAGGTGTTTGCTTTACCAGGATTCAGCATCTGGGCCTGGCTGCACCAACGAATACAGCATCAACCACAGGAGCAGGTTGTGAGTCAGTGTCATCAGTCTTCATGCAGTGCAGGAAGTCTGCTTTTGTACCGCATCGCATCTTCCCTCCCAGAGACAAAGATGGTGGACTGCCTGATTTTCATGGCTGAAGAATTGCATATTTTATACATTGGGATACTTGAAAAGCACCAATAGCAGCCATAGCCTACCCTTCCCCACATTTTGAGCCCCAACTGTCCATGTAAGTTAGATGTGATGCCTCAATGCCAGCCTAGCATGCTCGAGCGCGACAGTCTAGGTTAATTGCTGCTCTTATTTAGCATTTATGCTAACCTGGGCGCTAGTATTGGGTCAGGTGGGAGCTGCGAAACAACAGGCAAGACTTCACTGTCACCTGCTGGCGATTTATCACTGCTGGACCTGGCTGAAGCCCACATCTATCGGTTCTTGTTCAGGAGTAGCCATAGTAGCAGTATTAAGAGAGGGCCACAACTCGGTCAGGTAGCTACTGTGGACTGGGCAATTGTGAACCTGAAGCATGTGTTCTGGTTATTAGCATGCATGCCTGCTACTTGCCCAGTTATATGTAATCCCAATGCTTGCCAAGTGCATTTGCACCACAGGCCCGTCTCCATTAACTCCATTTAAAAGCACAACATTAAACCTTCATTTATTATTAGTGACTTCTAGTGTTAATTGTGAGTTAAAAAGTAGTTTATGGGGATATGGGCCAGTAATAATTATTGCCAAGTCAGTGCCTCGACTATTTCTGTCATACCATATCAACTTCTTGACTATGTTGTTGTTGTTGTTGTTGTTGTTGTTGTCGTCGTCGTCGGTGTCGGTGTCGGTGTCGTTGTCGTTGTTGTTGTTGTTGGTGTTGTTGGTGTTGTTGGTGTTGGTGTTGGTGTTGTTGGTGTTGTTGTTGTTGGTGTTGATGTTGTTGTTGTTGCTGTCGTCACCATCATTATCATTATTATTATTATTATTATTATTATTATTATTATTATTATTATTATTATTATTATTATTATTATTATTATTATTATTATTATTATTATTATTATTATTATTATTATTATTATTATTATTATTATTATTATTATTATTATTATTATTATTATTATTATTATTATTATTATTATCATCATCATGATCATCATCACCATCACCATCAGTATCATTATCATTATCTATATTATTATTATTATTATTATTATTATTATTATTATTATTATTATTATTATTATTATTATTATTATTATTATTATTATTATTATTATTATTATTATTATTACTATTACTACTTTATTATTATTATTATTATTATCATTATCATTATCATTATCATTATCGTTATCATTATCATTATTATTATCATTATTATTATCATTATTATTATCATTATTATTATCATTATTATTATCATTATTATTATCATTATTATTATCATTATTATCATCATTATTATCATCATTATTATCATTATTATTATCATTATTAGTATCATTATTATTATCATTATTATTATCATTATTATTATCATTATTATTATCATCATTATTATCATCATTATTATCATCATTATCATCATTATTATCATCATTATTATCATCATTATTATCATCATTATTATCATCATTATTATCATCATTATTATCATCACTATTATCATCATTATTATCATCATTATTATCATCATTATTATCATCATTATTATTATCATTATTATTATCATTATTATTATCATTATTATTATTATTATTATTATTATTATTATTATTATTATTATTATTATTATTATTATTATTATTATTATTATTATTATTATTATTATTATTATTATTATTATTATTATTATTATTATTATTATTATTATTATTTTTTTATTTTATTTTTTTATTTTTTAATTTTTTAAATTTTATTATTATTATTATTTACATTATTATTATTATTATTATTATTATTATTATTATTATTATTATTATTATTATTATTATTATTATTATTATTATTATTATTATTATTATTATTATTATTATTATTATTATTATTATTATTATTATTATTATTATTATTATTATTATTATTATTATTATTATTATTATTATTATTATTATTATTTTTATTTTATTTTTTATTTTTTAATTTTTTAAATTTTATTATTATTATTATTTATTATTTATTTTTTTAATATTTTTTAATTTTTATATTTTTATTATTATATTATTATTATTATTATTATTATTATTATTATTATTATTATTATTATTATTATTATTATTATTATTATTATTATTATTATTATTATTATTATTATTATTATTATTATTATTATTATTATTATTATTATTATTATTATTTATTTTTTTTAAATTTTTTAAAAATTATTATTATTATGCTTTCTAATGCTATTTCCATACACCCATATCAACTTCTTGACTTTCAGGATTGGTATGGAAGGTTGCGAGATACACATCTGCAGCACCCGTGCACTTTGAAGAACTGGATAACTATGTTGATGGAGGTATTATTGCCAACAATCCATCTTCTTCAGCACTCACTATTATCCAAGATATGTACAGTAAAAGGAAGCAGAAACTGCCCATCTCACTGATGGTATCACTTGGATGTGGAGTTATGCCGGAGGATAAACTTGGTCGAACAGATCCTTTGGAGTTCCACTTTGGTTCCCAGTGGCACAAGTGGAGGGACGTGGTGTTTGGTAGAGCACACAATCTGATGATCTTGTTAGGAAATGCTGTATGTGTTCACATTGCTAGTATACGCAATCCCATAGCCCTAATACCTGAATGTGAGTACTCTGCCATAGTATCAACTATGAAGAAAACAAGCCTGACCACATTGTCATAATCCTGCTGGCGAAATTTTGAATTTTAATTTTTTTTGCTTGCTTTCCAATTGCCCACAAATTCCAGTCAGCTATTGCCTTTGGGGATGATCAATTGCTATAATGCAAAAAAAGTTGAACGAGAACAAAAGAAAGAAATTGCATATTTGGTAAGTTGCAGGAAAGAGTTTTCTATGAAACATTGAGTTCCCATTTAAATCAGGTTTGTACTGGCAGAGCTGTGAGATTGGGTAGGTCAAGGAACCTATTAGAGTAGCTTATCAGCACATTTCAGATTCCAAGCTAGGGGTGGTTTCAAAGTAATGGCTACTCAAGGAAGACCCCGAGGGCATGAAAATAATGGGGAAAAGAATTATTGGGAGACTTAAAGGCTTTTAAAAATTACTATATTATAATTTTTTTGTTGCTATTTCATTCCAGAGCAAAAAAAAAGCTTATATATGAGCTTTCCAATGATCTTCTTTAAGAAGGTTAGTAAAGCTATACAGTCAAGATACATCGAGGCCCTTCAAAACTCTCCTGTTTGCCTTTAAAATCCTCAAAAATCATGGAGTGCCTGTAACCACTCCTCATCCACAGGTTGTGCAACAGAACAATATAAGCACATTATGAGTGGGAAGTGGGAAGTTTTTTCAGAGTGCCCCACAAAAAGGAAATCGGAGGTCAATAAATATATTTTAAACTCAAAGCAAGAATTAGTGGCATATAACTTTTGGTACGAACAAACATCTGCTCATAATGTGCTCTCGTGTTTTTGTTTTTTTACACGACCTGTGATGGGAAGTGGTTGCAGGCATTCCGGATGGATTTTAAAGGTAATCCGGATACACTTTTTGCATAGAGTGTATGTATCCTACACTGTACAGATTTATTAACCTTCATAAGTATATAGATCATTGGAAATTTCTTGAAAAATATTATCGCTGGAATGAACTGAAAACAAAAATAACAAAAAGTTATGATAGTTATAAATTTATAAATTTCAGATGCTTAAAAAAAGAAGAAGAAATAAAGGTCCAAGCTCAAGTTTGCAATTTGGCTAAATGTTTTATGCCATTCATTTATTCATTAGCTGCTCTCTGTCCATTATCAGTATTCTGGATCATGCCTGCTATACACACAATTTGCTTCATAAATACAATGTCAGTGTTCTATGTGGTTATTATTTCTATGTGGTTATTATTGGAGAGAATGACTTTACGGTATCACCATTTTTTGGAGGATATAATGAGCAAAATATAGATCACGACAATAACAAAAATAACTCGGAATACTGCAAGCCTTATTCACTTACCATGTCAGCTTCCAGAAGTTAGTGCTTGAGAAGTGCTTTCTCAGTGTCGATCATCCATCATCAGGTTGACTGACTAGTCAGCCATGTTAATGCTGGAAATCCAATTTTCTGTTCAGGTTGTTTAATATGTCTGAGTACTTTTATATGGCTTGAAAATTCCAAGTAAAATCGGACAAAATCAAAATCTTAGGTGGACCTGAAATTATGAATCAATATTATGGTGAATGAAACTCGTTGATGTTCATAGGACATTAAATGTATAGATCATGAAATATATTATAAAAAGAACAATATATAATACAAGCAATTTGTGACCTATATTCTAGCATTATTGCATAAATGCAACTTGTTATAAACTATTTTTAGGCACATTTTCTCTTGACCTCAGGATGCTCATGTTAATTTATTTTTATTTTTAATTATGGCTTTAATTATGCTGACTAGAATACTTCTTCAGGAAAACCATTACTTTATTATCAACAGCAAAACTAGCAAAATGGGTGAATGCAATTAGACAGAGTGCAGCAGTTCCTATTATAGTGACATTCTAATGTTACGCATCCACTTGCCATGCATGTTTAGGCGCAAACACTGGCAAGCATGATTCATGTTACATCTTTTTTTAATTATTCACTCGAATAATTACCAATCTTTCCAACTGTTGCCTTGCCCTTCCCCTTTGATATAGATGACTGAAGCTGATCAAGTTGCTGCTGATGTAGGCAGCCGTTGCAGGGAGCAAGGTATCGACTACTACCGGTTTAGTCCACGACTGCCAAAGAGAATAAAAATTGGAGAAACTGACACGGACACTCTGATCCAAGCTATTCTACATGTAAAGAAGTATGCTGTGGCCAATAAATCATTCGCTAGGTTGATGCTCCAGTTTCCTTTGTATTCATGTGCTAACCAAAGATTAAGGAAGATGTTAAGCTCAAAAAGTGACTGCCAATGACAATAGTCATGTAAATGAACATACACAGCTACTGTATGAAGCATGTGTACTTTCTTGCTGACAGTATGTAATATTTTTGCAAGCATACATTTGGTTGACAAAAAGGGGGAGGGATTGTGAGAAATGTACTACACCCACTTCAGTGATTGCTTACCTGTCTAGAAGACATCATAATCAAATGTGTGTCCATTCAAACCATGATATCAATTTCAATGGCAATAATATTCTCAATAAGCTTAGCTACACTATCGTGATAACAATAGCTCTCGAGCTAAGACTTTGTCATGTTTTCCTTGATATTATTAACCCAAAAAGCAACAAAAACGATACGTATTCACTTCTCTGGCCATTGACGTAGACTAAATCATACCCATAGATCCATGTATGGTGTCTCTCTCTTTGTGCATGTGTGTATGTGTGAGTATGTGTGTGTGTGTACACACTTTTTTACATAGGAGATCAGTGTTAACCACAACCATTAGTGACCCCTTACCATGCCTAAAAGCAAGGATATGCCAGGATCCACCACCTACTGTGTCTGTAACCATGCCATTTCATTCACATATGCCCACAATGACACAGCATCCTTATATTTGATAATGGCATCAGAGGTTAGCAGAATTTTAGATGTAGTCCTCATACCCTGGAGGACTTGTTGTTCCCCAAAGTCTGTAGCCATCCTATCTAGATTTCATCCTTACGTATGGAAAATACACCTGGAGTCACATCTGGCTGCAGTTATGCATGATTATGGTGGTAATAGCACTAGGCTAATCCACTCACTGCATTACCTGTGGGGTTAGTGCTGTGTTGTTTCTACCACTTCAGTGGGAATTGTTGGTGATCTAGATGGTCTATGCTTAGTCAGGATGTCTATTAAATATATGTGGGGGGGGGAAATACAAGATGAGGTCCTCTTCCTAACCATCACACCATTGTCACAGTGTCTCCATGTGAGGTAGTACTACATAGATCTCTTCAGGCACAAAGGCTCATTTGGGTTCTTCAACCTCTTGCAGTGGTATGAGGTAGTTCACAACAGTGTTCCAACTTTAGCAACAGCTCTATCCATGGAGACATATCAAATGGAATCTCTACACTTTTCACCACCCTCAGGCTCCCCAGGAGCATACAAGCATTAAACCAAGGGGTATCTCTAGGCAACCAACTTTCTAGAAAGCCAACTGGGAGAGAGACCTTTGCAGCACTATACCCACGTACTTGCAGAACATGAATACACTCTCTCAGCTTGTTTAACTTCCATCTCCAGTCACATGGACATCATTGTTTAACTTCCATCTCCAATCACATGGACATCATTGTTTAACTTCCATCTCCAGTCACATGGACATCATTGTTTAACTTCCATCCCCAGTCACATGGACATCATTGTTTAACTTCCATCCCCAGTCACATGGACATCATTGTTTAACTTGCAATAAAAAAGATTGAGTGAGTCATTTTTTCTACACCTCTACATAGCCATGTCTTGCAGACAGTGTGAAAATTGAAGATATTTTGAAATCAGAATTCTAACTGACAATTGAGTGGGAGGTTGCAGAGTTGGCACTGTTTCTCACCAGGAGTTAGTCAGGAGAGAGCATCAGCTCTTATATTGGCAAACTCATAGGTGGGATTCTTCCTTCAATCACTAGCCTCCCAAAAGTCCTTCCTGTCCGTAGTTCCTGAATGTGACTTGCTATATCTCTGGAAGCATGAAGAAGGCTACATCTGGCACCAGCATCTCTACCAGAGGAAGGTATTTGCACAACAGCCTTGTTCTCTCTACAAAGGATAAAATGATTTCTTTGCAAAGGATTGTTCCAAGTAAGTTGTGGCCATTGTTAATCTACAAAACTTCCTGGACAGTGGTGGAGTGCACTGGGTTCCACACCTGGACATGAATTTTTTTTAAAAGGCCTGCGAAGATGGTAATACAAGTTGGGCTGATGTTTAGGGGGGGTCCCTCTTTTCCTCCATGATAGGTTGCATGGCCGCTAGACGTTTCTAGATTTTGATTCACACAGGCTACTCAGTGCAATGAGTGCATGATGCGACAGTTTGTGCATATTTTCCATATCTCTACCTAGTGGTGCTGCCTGCAGTATATGCACTACAGTGTGGAGGTCCATCATTTCGATGGTCATGACTCCCCCTAATGGTTGGCAGCTATAGACTAGAGGGACACTTCAGCAGTTGTGGTAGAAGAGTTTGTTATCTCTTCACTGCCAAGCAAGCGTGAAAAAGAAGTTTTTCTTAGGGGACTCAAAAAGCTATTATAATGCAAGTGCGGGCAGTGTGCCTACGAGGGTCCCAAGGGATATATATTAGAAAGATGGAGACATGCAAAAACTTGTAAAGGCAGCAGGAATCACCACTGTCAATGTTCTAGTAAAGCAAACATTGTGGCGATGATCTATGTTCCTGCCATGAGACTCATATTCCAAGTTTAATGATGTTCACAAGGCTGATCTATTGTTTCTGCTCATTGACAAGGTTGGAAGACACACCCACAAGTATGCTTTAAGTCACAGATGTTGCCTCACGTTCATTACTAATATAAGAGGCATTGCCTCTATCAGCATAAAGCTCTGATGGGATGCAGGAGTTCTGGAAAAGATCTATACACATGTACCAATCCTATGGCTTCAGGTCAACCCTAGATCTGAGTTCAAAGGAGCCATGTAGAAGTTTGCCTCTGAACATGACAACCAGGTTGATCACAGAGAGGCGGGCATGAATTGGGCATTGTACAATGCTAGAATCATACTCTAGTAAGTCTAGTTGAACAGAGCTGGCAGAGCCTGAGATTAACAACCGTGAATGGGCATAGAGGTTTCCAGCTGTCATAGAGGCATTGAATGGCGAGGTTAGGCTGATTGACAGAAAATTCAGAGATGCCATCCAAGTTTGGCTTTCTGGAAAGGTGATATTTGATCCAATACCTACTACATGTTCCTAGCTCAAGGGCATTGAAAGGTATGTGATATGATGCTAGTTTTAATATACTATATAGATATTGAATCGAGAAGAGCTCAAGTTGGTTATAGTCTGCTCAATTCATTTTCCTTTTTATGGGCTACCAGTACTGGAATGTTTTGGAACATTGTAAACATGGATCCACTCAACTCTGGCCCATCTCCATGCATATCATCAATAATTCTGTGTTTAAGACCAAAGTGACCGCTTTGCACCAGATGGTAGAGGACCAAGGTAAACCATTGTTTGGGGAGAGCTTTGGGCAGTCCCACCAAATATTGAGACATCATATATATATATTTATACACCCTTGATGATGTTGCATTTGGAAAGGCTCACATTGGTTATCAGGCCAATATAGTTGCAATCCTCCTCCTCATGCTAGACAGAGACACATGCCAGCCAGGTTCAATGGTGCATACCTTCAGGGAAGGTGTGGCATAGGGAGAACATTGGACTGTGGAGCTTGGTGAAGCCAAGTCTTGAACACTGCACTTAAAAGTGAAGTGCATGCCTCTCACAATAATCCCGAATACGCTGTGTGGCTTCCTTATACTTAGTATACGATCCTTTTGCCAAATGGTGCCTAAGAATTTACCCAATTTTCGTAGGCCACTTCTTCCTATGAAACTACTATATAGTACTACCTACCACTTCTGAGGAATGGTATAAAGACCATCTTTGTGTGCCAAGGTGGGTAGTTGCTATAGTACTCAAATACACACAAACACAGACACAATACAATAGAACCTCCCTCACCTGAACAAGGTAATCCATCTACTAGGAAGCTTCTTAGAACAATAAATTAATGATGGATAGATTTGCCTATTAGCTACAACTTTACTGACAAAATCAGTAGCTTGATAATGATTTTTACAACTACCTTTAAACTCTGGTTGTGTAGCATCCGGCTAGGGCTGGGGTTGGGGGTGGGGCTAGGGCTGGCATCTAATCCCAACCTGCTAGACTTGAACTGCGAATTGGTGCTCTATTGCACACTCACAAAAATTACTTGCAATTTTTTTAGATGGAGAATGAGACCAAAGGAGCCAATCCCACAAGCCAGTCGAAGAAGAAACTAATCTAGTAAGAAAGACAATATTTCTTGAAATAGATTATGAAGGAGCAAGTCTCTCTCTAGGCAAATCAAGAAGCTAGCAATGGTTTCTCAAACTCTGGAGTATGTTCGTCACAAAGCAATTTGGACATTTTTTTTCATGGTGAAAACATCGTTCTAGCCAAAGATGAGAACAATAGGTTTGCTATTGCATCCTCGTGAATACAATCATTGGGTACATTGGAAAGTATTTTGGATTCATAGGCTGTGGAGTAATCACCTGCTTTACTAGAAGACTGGAAAAATAGAACTCTCCTGGAAATAAGCAGCAGAAGTTTGTTGGGAAATTACAGACAACTATAGCGAATAATAGATGTGGTCATACTATTCTTGCCACAATGCTTTGTTGAAACACTTTACCTAGGTAATGTGCATGCTCATAATTTACAAAAAAAAATTCAATGACCTTAAAAGCAGTGCTTCACAGGAGATACCGTTAGGGCACCTAACCAAAATTTGTAATGACAACAGGATGGGCAACTTTTGCTTTGTGTAAAATGAATATCAGAGTTTCGTGTATATCCTCTATTAGACCGTGCTGTTGTTTAGACTGCATGTTTGGATGACGCACCATTTACTACAAGTGACCCATCCTCGATTAGACTGCGCATGACCACCTGTAATCGCGATACTGTACATTAAAACAATTATCATAAATATGAGGAGTAATCACCGAGCAGAATGGCGCCAAAAATTCTTTCCACTGCAAGGTAAATCACCGAGCAGAATGGCACAAAAAATTCTTTCCACTGCAAGTTTGGGCTGTTGGGCTGGTAGCAGCAGTACAGCACCTGCTACTAGAGAGAGCAAACTATTATGAAGACATCCTTTGTGTAAAATGAAGCGCAGACAAAGAACGGTACACAACAAAGGCATTGTTACTTCATCGATCTGGTGATCAATTACATGAATGCATTACAGGCTTGTGTGCTAAAATAATAGAGTGCACCCTAAACTAATGCAAGCCCTCAAAAGTACGTGCAGCTTGGTAGCTCACCCTTGAATTCTCATCGAGGATATATAGGGGTATATAGCAGCTAATCTATATCGGGTGTTTTTGAAATATTTAACCCAGTCCTAATACAGAGATTCAGAAGGAGAGAAGTTTATTCCTGATGAAATGTCGAGAGAGAGTTGATTATTGAGGTCATTGTAATTTGTTGTCAACTATAGATGTGGTCATACTACTTTGAAACACTTTACCTAGGTAATTAGACTGCACGCTCATAATAATTTTCAATGACATGTTTTAGGGATACAAATGCATAACCCTCACAATTATTTACAGATTCTAACAATCGATGAAGGCTCTGGCTTCTGCTCTATTTTAACAGCTGCCATAAGTCAAGCCATTGAAAGGCAAAAGTGGTCAGAATGTATGTTTTTGGGTTGACTGCCTTTCTTAAATTTTTCCCCACCACCTTTTCCTCAGCTGTTAAACCAACATTAGGGCTTCCCCTAAGCTGTTTGAGCAGGAAGACGTAAAGGCTCAATGGTGCACACAAACACACACGAAGCTTATTGACAATTTTTATATATATTTAGAAACAGATTAAGTCATTGCAAGGCATTGTGACTAGGCCTTGGCGGATTATGCTCGAATTTCTGCCTATTTTTCTTTCCTTTTATGCTCCTAATATTCACCTATTTTTCTTTTCATTCTATATACCTATTTTTCTTTCCTTTTATGAAATTATGCTCCTAATATTTACCTATTTTTCTTTTCAATATACCTCTTTTTCTCAATTATGCTTTGACAAACAATTGTTACATCATTTAAAAAGAGAATATAGGCAATCAAGGATTCAAGATTCGAGACATTTTAACAGTTACAGTTATCTATAGACTATAACATAACAGAAAGTTGTAAGTAATCCTCCAAAGAAGTTTCTTGCTTCGTAGAAAAGGTATTGCTCAAAATTGAGAATACACGTTCAGCTGCAAGGCTGCACCAATAGGACTAATCTACACATGTGAGTCCAGTTAGGCAATCTACCATTCTCCTCATGGCACTTCCACCACTCAATGGGGTCTATGCTATCCGAAACATCCTCAGCTGCTGCAAGATATTCAGGTAACTCAGACTTTAAGCCATTAATCACTTCTGTGTTCAAGAATGGGAAGACAGTAAGTGAATCAATATCAACAGCAATTGGCTTGAGTTCATTCACTTTTGATAATGTGCTGCCTTAAAGGCAAGTACAATAGGCCTGAGATCTCTGTCAAACTTCTCCTTGAAGTACGAGTAGGCAGGGACACAACAAGCTTTGGCGTAAGCTATCAGTTGGCACTCACATGTAGAATTTCCTCCTGACAGATGCCAGCCACATTTGGATAGTAAATGTGACGAGACATGAGAATACAGAAGACTTAATCACTGATAGACAACTAACACTAATGGCCCATCACCTTCCAATGAGTATGTTGCCTTGACGAATGGTTCCATTGCATCCACTGTTATAGTGAGCTCCATTTTCAGTTTTCTACATGCTGCTTGATCGTCAATGATTTCCAGTAGTTTTCCAGTTGTACATGGAGGTAAATCACTGCCATGCAGAAAATCAGACGCATCTCCAAACATGTCATGCAATTTGTGGATAACTTCAAACTTACTCCACCATCTGGTTGCTGAATAGGTTGGACAATCCAGTCTGTGTCTTCCATGCAAGCCTTGACTTCGGACTGTGAGTGAACAAGCTTATCCAAGCCTTTATGAACACATCTAAGATAGGTGTTTTCATTCTTTCTCCAACATGATCCAGAGTGTGCGAAAAACAGCCGATATCCATTATCTTATTATAAATCACAGATATGGTCCACATTGTCACATCATTCACTGATGCTCATTGCTGCTATAATCAAATTAGAAGCAATTGACAGCTCAGTTGACAAAGCAGTTATTAGTTGCCTTCTCCAGTGATGGATTAATCATTTAGCTAAAAGCATCAGCCGACAAACACGCTGCTTGATAGCTCACTCTTTATCTATGTAACGTAGAACAATCACAAAGGCCTCACACACATGGGTCGTTCCATCAAAAATGATTGCTACATGTCTCCCGTAAATATCTTCAGACAACGAAGGTGTGATGAATCAGATAGGGAAAATGCATTTTCTTCAAGTAGGTCCCTAAAGGCGTCTAACTTGCTGAGAAGAACACCTGCTTTTAGTAGAGCAGTCACTACATTCACTCTGTACATACGGGTAGAATCAGGTAATGTTTCACTTGATGGATGAACTTCTTTATCAAATTACCGGAGTGACCTCATTAAGCCCAATTGACGCTTTTCTTTCTATACCAAACGTTCCTTGCTCCTCACACGCTTCAGATACTTGATGTGAAACTCTAAGGAACTTTTCTTTACAGAGAGTTGTTCCCGGCAGCCTGAACAAAACAGTTTGCCATTGCTCACTGTCAAAGGTTCATTTTTGTAAGCCTTCACTCTTTCAGCTGGAGAAACTGACTTAGGATCATTGTTTGTACAGCCTCTTCCTCTCTTCTTTCCTACAGGAGGAAGGTTGATGCCAATCTTCCTTTTTCTGGCTAAGTCTGATTGCTGAGGAGGTTTGAGCCGATCTACAAGATTGGTGACTGGCAACTCTTGTGTAGTCTGAGCTGGTACTTTCATTGATGTCACACACATTGTCAGTGTCACCATCTAGTCCTGCCTCTATTGTCTCAGCCATATACTTCAGCTACAAATAGCTAGCTACAAACTCAACTGTTCAGTGCACAATGACTTGGCCATGTGGTCTGCACAATAAAGTAATTAACTGCCAAGCAGACTTACTAAACCTTTACCAGTAGATGTTGTGAAATGACCACACTGTGGTTATTTCACAACTGGTACCAGCAAGAATCTTACCACCCATACTGCATGCTTTTTAATTAAGATGCTTGACTTGGCTAAGTGTCACAATTTCAATAAGTGAGACTTGAGAGGTGTGGATAAGCTGTTACTGTGATGCATTCAGTCACTCTTATGTCTAATCTAAGAAATCATTTAGATTTCTCCTGAAAGTCTGCCTATTTTTCCTGAAAGCTTGCCTATTTTTCGAGCATTATTCTCAATTCTCTGAACCACCTATTTATGCTAGCATAATCTACCAGGGCCTAATTGTGACTTCATGAGAGCAAGATGATATATATATATAATCTGTAAGATGAATTTGACAGCTTTATGGCTTTTTAGGTATATACCAACTTGGTGAAGGGTTTAATCACCCCCTAAACAGCAAAATTTAGGGCAGTTTCCCCCTCGAGGCATGCTGGAAGTGTTTTTCAAGAAAAAACCCGACCCCAACCACCATTAGCTAGCTATATATACATACACCGAATTTTAGTTGACTCTTTTTCTTCGGCGTGTTTTTTTTGTTGTTGGCGTCCACCATTATGAAAAAGGGTTTCAAGCAATATAGGAAGCATATATATAGTACATGTACTGCAGTATATAATAACTATGATATATAATGTATGTTGTGTATTACCATGTCAAATAATGGCTAACTGGCAACACAATCATGTACAATATGTACAGCACATCAGTACAGGACTACTCATCCTTCTTTGATTTACTGATGTCTGAATGCATGTTCTTTATCTCTGCTAAGAACTTGGCTGTCACGAGTTCACCATCATCATTGAACCAGTTAGACACCGACCTTTAAAACAAGCAAAAATAACAACAACAACAAAACAGTTCAATTCCATCAAAGATCATTTCACTCCGACAACAAAATCACTCCGACAACAAAAAGGTGACCTACTTCTCAATTTTTGCAGAGCTAGTTTTTTTTGTCTGCCCGTTCCTACAGATAATCACTACACTGTAAAGATCACTGAACCTTGGAAGAGATGACTGAAATGTCCAGATATTGTCGGGACCCTATATGTATAGGTTGTGAATAGGAAATATTGTGCAGTGATATATATGGTGGGAGATCGCAAAGAGAGGAAGAAGGGAGACACAGAGAGAGTTGATGCCTTGCGAAGAGGGAAAGTAGAGGTATCCAAAATGGAGGGGACAGGTGAGAGATAAGATCAAAGAGAAGAATTAAAAAACGGAAATTTGAGGACCATACAGAGGAAAACACACAAAAAACTTCAAATAATAGTGAACTTCCTTTTGGCACTAAAACTATAGGTAAGGTGAAACCCACAAATTTGTATGATTTAGGTCACCGACTTTGGTTGCATGTAACTTTGGCATGGTTACATCTACCGTGTATGTCATAAGAAAGCACAGACAGAGGGGGAAAAGAAAAAAGAAGTTATGGTGCATGAAGCTACAGGGGTCCCAAGTAGGGACGTGACCTTTGTGCCCCTTTAAAAAGGAAGTTCAATGAAGGTGTGATCTGGAAGAAATGAAACGGGAAAGATAGAAAAGAGAGAGTGTGACAGGGAGAGGGAGATCGAGATACAAACATCGAGACGCAAACACAGATTAACTGACCACTCCAGCCTTATCTTTTTCCAGTGCCACCATAAAGATATTCTTCTCCTTATACATGGTAAACAGTGTCAGAACTCCAATCATTAAGAAATAAGTAAGAACATGTTAAGGAAAAAACCCTTTTGGTATCAATTGTTAATACTGTAGACTATAACACAAGTGTAACAAAAATGGATATCAGATTGCACAAGAGGCTAACACGAGCCTGGAAGAAGGGAAGGGGTAGAGGTAGTCGTATATCATAGCAAATCCTGAGAAGGAGCAGGCTACTGTACAAATAGCTAGACGCTGATCCATCAGGTTATAATTCTCCACAAAATTATACTCCTCCTTAGCAATCTACATAGAACGCAAAATTTAAAAAACAAAGTATGATGGAATCTACTGCCATGCTATTAGTTACCTTCTTGACAGTGTCATCCAGTGCATTCTTCAGAGCAGAGGTACTCCATTTGTTAATTTTAAGAGGGGTAGCGAAACTGACCTATATGAGTACTGTTAAAGGCATACATGACCATTGATTATTTTATTTACCTTGCTATCAGTATTAGTCGAGCCAAGCTTTCCCTTATCCTTGGATGCCATTATCGACGTGATATATTGATTCTAATTAAAGCACAACTTGCCTTTAAAAGATCAAAGGACAACTTCCGCACAGGGAGCGTTCAGTTTTTGCGAGCTCTTGAAAGTTGACTGGTAAGGATAGGAATAGTGATTTTGGTGTGATTTATGACAATGAGATTGAGAGGTACTTTGCCCTTTTTCATGTTGTCCATCAGGGACTGCAAACCAGTCGGCTATGACTACGTAAATGTACAAGGTCTAGAAATACCCAGTGGATATTTCTGCCCTGTCCCGGAGTCGACCCTGAACTACAGCTTTGCACTTCAGTGCTGACCCTATATCTGTAGTTTGGTTGGGTTAAAGCTTTCCGAGTGATGTGGCCAGGGAGCTGTCATGACAAATTTGGTCCCCCCATATTTGGTTCCCCTGGAACTTTTTCTTTAAAAAATATGTTCCCCCTGGAACTTTTTACTTGAAAAAAAAAGTTCCCTCTTGAAAAATAAAGGGCTAGGGCTAGGGTGGGGAACAAAACTTTCAATAAGGGGGGAACAACTTTTGGGGGGGAACAAATTAAACGTTACAGAGCATTGCCTTGAGGTCCTGGGTTCAAGAGGTTTCCTGTTGTGTGTGGATATGACCAAAGTATCCAAACTGGATTACTGATGGATAAATGATGACCGACCTTAGCGTACCGCTGGTGGGTTTTAAAGCATTGGGGGCATGACATAGCCAGGGCTGTGGCCTAACGGGTCAAAAACCTTCCTGGTCAAGAGGTATCTAATTATGTGGGATGTATTGGTAGACCCAAAGGGGGTTGCCACACACATTCTAGCTAGTAACCATTGGGACTTATAAATGAAGAGCTAGTGTCACTACTTCTTTGTCTCAAAGCAAATGGGAACATTTGTGCTACTTGTGCAAGCTTATGGCCACCTGCTCAGTGCAGTGGCAAAGACGGTGTGGTGGATTGTGTTCCTGAGGAAACTCAACTGTCCACAGGCTGTTCTCTACACTAATTAGTTCTCTACCCTAATTAGAAGTGCCAACAGCTATATATTGCTTGAACTACTGGCAACACCAGGGTGGGATCCTGGGTCCCCCTCTGGGAAAATTTCAGAGCAACAATTGGCTCAATGGTTGAAGACGTTAATCTAATCTTGGTGCAGCACTGCCGATGATCCAAACCATGGCTCAGAAAGCTATAAATACCTCTGGAGTGTCTCTCCCCCCAATTCTGTCGGTCCTGTTGGGAGCCTATGATAGTCCCCCCCATTTCATCCTCCTACTAGATAGAAAGTGTGCCTGTTCGGTTATGACCTTGATTGCATTAAATTATACTTTATTAATGTCAATTATTTACCATAATGCAGATATTCATGGACAATAGGCGAATGTCTCCAGGAGAACAGAGACAATATTTCGTCAAATAGAAATGACCAATGTGTATCATTTTGATGGACTCATTGTCTTCGCCCTTCTGGTCATATGCACGTGTGCTTATGTCATGACTGTGCCGAGACTGAAGCAATTGTTCCTCTCAGAGAAGAAAGGGCTATTTGGGGCCTTGTACAAGGCAGCCATCATAGGCAAGAGACTACACTGGCTAGTGTCTGGGGCTTGTGTAACAATGGCCATCTATGTCATGTTCATCAAGTAACATTACTATTATAGATGTAAACATCATGTATATTTTGCTGCTGTGGCCTGTATATGGTAAACATAATCAAAGTAGAACAAGAATTGCATTGGAGGTAATGTATACGGGTTGTAATGACTATCGGGTCCAAGTCGGCTCTGGTTCGGATAGCCTCTCGACCAGTCTGTCTACGACATTTTTATTTTTTTCCAGATACTTCCTGGATGTTATAATCATTTCTTGCAACATTAGTGAGTCGACCTCGCCCGAGTCGACCTTCTGCGTCAGTTCAGGATCAAACCTGAAGTAGTCGATGCCTTGCTCTCTGCATCGAGCAGCACAGCTGGAGTCGGTTTGCCTACCAATCACCTGCAGGTTGTTGGATGACGGATAGAAACACATAACCTCGAATCACAACAAAATGTATGCAATGATGAACCAATAAGGATGGCATTAATTTGCACCTTGCCATCACAATCTATTGTTGGCATGCAGCCTTTTAATTAAAACTTACAGCTGCTCCCAATACTTCAATAAGGTCCAAATATGCATGTACGTTGAACAAGTTGGACTTGATGTCAATTTTCCCCAGTGGGGTTCCTGGATTGATCCCAGTGCCCACAGACACCACCATGGAGATGGGAATCTTCTCTCCCTTTTCGTGGTAGAAGTCTTGGATGACTGTCAGTGCTGCCTCTGAGGGATTGTTAGCCAACATTCCACCGTCTATGTAATTTTCAAATTCCTTGAAGTAGAAAGGAGCAGCAGATGTGTAGCGAGCCACTTTCCAAACCAACTCTGCATGCCATCAATAACAAACGTATCAAGAGAGTAGGAACAAATGTCGTGTTTCAGGTGCAGGGAGACCTAGTGGTTTGGTGAAAAATGCCTTTCCCTCTTTTTTAAGGGAACAACTGATTGATGGCTTGATCTATGGCATATATCTCGAGGAATAATCCTTTCAAACTGTTTACACCATTACAATATAAATTCAACGAGCTGCAATTTGGTAAATATAGAGTTGGCTCAAGCAAACAAAAGCTCTTCCTGAACTCTCAGCTTCAATAATATTGTATTGCTACATTGTGCTGTCTATAATCAAAGAGTGCCAAAGTGAAGGGATTCAGAGTGTTCTTGGTAAGCCAAGGTCCTTTGCAGCTACCTCAGCAGAAGAGCTTCAGAAACTGTAGTAAAAGAAGCCAATAGAGACTGACAATGATAGCAGTTGTGATGGTCTGGGCCATCTTGTTTTCCTTCCTTTTTTTTTTTTTGCTTCTTCATCACACCTAACTGGAAGTTAGTTCTCTGATAATTTTCTAATGATACAGCAATCCAATGGGCATGTGCAGGTTTAATTAAGGGGAGACAGTTGCATTTTTGGGGGGGGTAATGACCCACATGTTTTTTTTTGTGTGTGTGTGTGTGGTTACCACTTTATAACCCCATAGATTCCGTAAACTTCATGTTATGGACTTGATATATAGCTCTCTTTGTGCTCTCTGTTGATACTAAAATATTTTTTCATAAGTATAACTATAGCCAAGTTATGGAAGCTACAAGTGGAGGGACCCTAAAAAACCTGAATGCCTGAAACCTCCGCATAATGTGTGAAAACCAACTTTATTATTCAAATAAAGTGAATACATACACAGCAGCAGTAATGTATCATGACCCCAGAACACAAGGAGTCCTGGTTCTAGGAAGTACCTAGAGAAGGGGCTTGGCAAGGGCTTGTGCGACAATAAACAAATAATGACAGCACAATAATAAATAGTGAATATATGTATAGTTACATCTCCAGATTGTAAAGTGCTAAAGATTAATTAGTACCAGTGGGAGGAAGCCCTCCTCTATTCAATGAGTGTTTTCATTAGGCGTTAAAATGTAAGTACGTGGTCAAGCGCACAGGTGGAAAATTAATTTCGTTAATAATCCGTAAAACTCATTTTCCACCCACGCGCTGACCGGTACATACATTTTAACGCCTAATGAAAACACGAGTAGGGCTTCCTCTAGCCACTGGTTAGCACTTTAGCAATCTGGAGATATTTATGTGGAGGTTTCAAGCATTCAGGTTTTGAGGTCCTTCCACTTGAGGTCTAGTAACTTGCCTATTATGAAAAATATTTTAGTATCAAAATAGAGCACACAGAGAGACCTATCTTTTGAGCTATATATCAAGTCTATATCATGAAGTTTGCAGAATCTATGGAGCTCTAAAGTGGTAACCATAAGTTTTGGGGGAAAGAAGAAAAAAATGCAACTGTCCCCCCCCCCCCCTTAAAGAATCCCTGATCATGTGAGGTTACTTATTTTTTCCCAGCGTTGGATGTCTTAGTTTGCGCCGGCATTCATTTGTTTCCCTGTAACCCCCCCTCCCTTTCCCCCCTGACCTGTAGCATCAGAAGTTCAGAACATTCATGATATTGAAGTTGTGAATTACATTTCAGTTCGTATAATAAAACAAGAACAAGGAGGCACTGTCATCGTGCTCATTCGCAACCAGGAACTCTAGAACTTTTCCCTCCTGTCTGCATTGTCCTGACCTACCATGTCCATGAATTTGCGTGCAAAAGTGCCATCACCACACCAGCAGAAAGAGCTCCCACCTCTACCATTATTTCGTCTCTCCATGAATGTGCGTGCAAAAGTGCCATCACCACACCAGCACAAAGAGCTTCCACCTCTACCATTATTTCGTCTCTCCATGAATGTGCGTGCAAAAGTGCCATCACCACACCAGCACAAAGAGCTCCCACCTCTACCATTATTTCATCTCTCCATGAATGTGCGTGCAAAAGTGCCATCACCACACCAGCACAACGAGCTCCCACCTCTACCATTATTTCATCTCTCCATGAATGTGCGTGCAAAAGTGCCATCACCACACCAGCACAAAGAGCTTCCACCTCTACCATTATTTTGTCTCTCTAGTACACTAGGAATAGCTACAGATGTAAGCTTGTATCAAACAAAGATGGCTTCTCTGCGCAACGACTAAGACCAACAACAAACAAACAATGCAATGACTTTCTCGATAATCAACTGAACTTTTCTCACTTAATGTTTCAGCAGCTAGACGCTCTAGCCTTCACCAGGAATAATGAGATGCCAAGACCTAGTGAGTCTTGGCAAATGAAGGCTAAAACCGAAACGTCAAGTGAGAATTTAACGAGGAAGTCACTGTATTTACTATGACAACTGAAGCTTCGCTGAGAACAAAACAACACCTGATCATTTTTAGGATTTTGGTTGGAAATCCATGTTGTAGGTGCCTATATGTTGTAGGTGCCTATACAAGGCAAGACTCAACCGTGCCTCCTGCGCTAGTAGAATAACTACGTGCTGATATCCAGATGTGCTTTGACGTCAGGATTTTGGGTAATCATCTTATGTAATTAGTGTAGTTTCAAGAATGTTTAATGGCAAAAAAAACACTTAAATGGTATCAACAATTGTATGCGCACTGTAATCACTAGTTTAATACCCCAGCCCCAGGGTTAATCACTAGTTTAATACCTCAGGGTTAAACCCCAGGGTTAAACCCCAGGTTAATCACTAGTTTAATACGCCAGGGTTAATCACTAGTTTATTACCCCAGGGTTAATTACTAGTTTATTATCCCAGGGTTAATCAAGTTGCTCATTGTACATACAAATAATAATCATGGACATCGTCATATCAGTTATGCTACCTGAAAGTCCTTTAGGTATCTAAATGCAGCAGACTAGGTCTCCAAGTGAGGGCACTCTAATTTTAAAAGTGAGGGCACTCTAATTATAGGCGATTGCAAACTCACGCAGCATCACGCACACACAACTCTATCTACTGACCCACTTCCCAATTGAAACAGGAGCTACTCTGTATACGCAGTCATGAAATGCAGGGCAGGAGTTTTATGAACAATTCTTGTTGAGGTGAGCACTAACTAAATAATTACATTGTTTGCTGAGCTTGAATTCATTTTAGAGGTGTGTAGAATGAATATCGTTATACAACTGACCATCCAGTGTGAGCAGAGAAAAGTGTTCAGTGGAGGAACTGCCCAGGGGTATGGGGTATGTAGCTTTCACTAAAGAGATCGTGTGGCCATGAGAAGGCTGCTCAGCACGTAGAAATGCAGGTGTGGAGTTGGTTGCTCCATGGCTTGGACAAATAAGCTTAGCATCACATTATAGCAGGGCCGTCGGAAGCCAGCGCTGTCTGGCTAAAACCTGGAGAACTTTTTTTTTAAACATGAATTGGTAATCGTTGTCAAATAAAATAAAACGAAATGGGTAATAGTCGCTAAGTGCTACTAGACCTGTGTGCATGTCGCTAAGTGCTACTAGACTGGTATGAATGTTGCTAAGTGCTACTAGACCTGCATGAATGTTGCTAAGTGCTACTAGACCTGCATGAATGTTGCTAAGTCTCACTAGACCTGCATGCATGTCGCTAAGTCTACTAGACCTGCATGCATGTCGCTAAGTGCTACTAGACTTGCATGAATGTTGCTAAGTCTCACTAGACCTGCATGCATGTCGCTAAGTCTACTAGACCTGCATGCATGTTGCTAAGTCTACTAGACCTGCATGCATATCGTTAAGTGCTACTAGACATGCATGCATGTCGTTAAGTGCTACTAGACCTGCATGCATGTCGTTAAGTGCTACTAGACATGCATGCATGTCGTTAAGTGCTACTAGACCTGCATGCATGTCGTTAAGTGCTACTAGACATGCATGCATGTCGCTAAGTGCTACTAGACCTGCATGAATGTTGCTAAGTCTCACTAGACCTGCATGCATGTCGCTAAGTCTACTAGACCTGCATGCATGTTGCTAAGTCTACTAGACCTGCATGCATATCGTTAAGTGCTACTAGACATGCATGCATGTCGTTAAGTGCTACTAGACCTGCATGCATGTCGTTAAGTGCTACTAGACATGCATGCATGTCGTTAAGTGCTACTAGACCTGCATGCATGTCGTTAAGTGCTACTAGACATGCATGCATGTCGTTAAGTGCTACTAGACATGCATGCATGTCGCTAAGTGCTACTAGACATGCATGCATGCACATGCCATTTGCAGGCACTCGTGATGCAATAGGATATGTAAATTATAAACACGAAAACACATCGCATCCCATGGCATTTTAGAGGTTGTCGCATGTTTGCGATTTCATCGTATCATGGATGACGAAAGCTTAATTGATCAGGTCACTTTGGCAGGACCACTTCATTTTTGCTTTTGCCGAGTTCCTGTATATATATAGAATGCTTATTTGAGCCTGTGAAGCACCCACATGTAGTATATATGTTCCATCCAATCTATGAATCTGCCCAATCTTTAGATTGTGCAGCACAATCTATGAATTCATAGATTGGCTGCACAATCTATGAATGCCCTGCCAATCAATACACTTCAAAACATGGTAGCATAATAACACCCTTTGCAACAGAGAAACAGAGAAAATGATGATTGCAACTGAGAGTGTGTAATGATGTAGAAAAAAGTGATACAGTACTGAGAATGAGAAAAAATTCCACATGGACTTGGCAGATAAAGAACTGACATGGCAAGTGTAGTTAGAGCAAAAAAAGATATTTGAAGAATATTGCTCTGTCAAAAAAGATATAATGCACAGTTTGTAATACCCACAAACACTCGCACAACTGCTATAGTCCCCAAATGTAGAGAAACTTGCCTAATAAACAGCTCTTCTCCCTTCCTCTCTTTTCGTAGTAGCGCGGGCTTTGTAAATTCCCGTCGACTATCCCATATTGTGTGGGTGGGTTTGGATATTTGGCTTGCACACTCACTCAGTATAACTAGTCGATAATAAGTACGGGAGATATGTTCCATTCCATCTATGAATCTTGCAAAGGGTGTTAATATGCTATCATGTTTTGGAGTGTATTCATTGGCAGGCAATAGATTGGCATTCATAGATTGGCATCCAATGAATTCATAGATTGGATGGAACATATATATGCGTATGCAATTCTCAATGAACTCGCAGCTGACATTCAAAGTAGAACACAATGACTTCCTCAACGAGCAACTTCAACATTTGTTACTCAACATTTCGACTAATTCCTGATGAAGGCTAGAGCGTCTAGACATAATGTCCGGAAACAAATTCTTAAGTTGGTCATTGAGGAAGTCGTAATTGTAGTTGATGTCAACACCTTAAGAGACCAATTTGAAGTCGGAGTAGTTATCTTTAGTTAGAAGAGCAAGAGCGAGTACAACAAGTATATGTAGGACTTGTTAGTCCAGCAGGACACCTATGATAATGTCGAGCAGTTATCAAAGGGTTATCTCCAGAGGTTTTGCACACCAATGGACCCTTTGAGCAGTTCATAGAAGGGTCGCAGCCATTTAGGTGTCCCCAGACCCTCCCATTCCAGGCGCAGGATGAGGGCTAAGACCAACCATCAGTTTCTTGTGCACAAAGGAGAAAGCCTGCTTTGAATCCTTCATTCAGTCTGAGGAGGGTGTCAGTCTGAGGAGGGTGTTCATGGCAGATGCAGACCTGCCAACTCACCCGATGCTGCCGGGTGTCACCCGATTTCAACACTAATCTCCAGATCTCCCGATTGAATATTCAATTCATGGGAGGATCCAGGATTTTTGAAAGGGGGGGGGTCCATTTTTAATTAAAGCATAGAAATGAACTTGTGAATCACAATAATAGCAGCAGGTCTATACTGACATTAACAGGACATGGTCATAAAGACTTGCACAGTGGCACATCATAAAGCTGTACTGAATTAAAAGCTGTACTGAATTATATAGAAAGTAAGTTTTTCAACCCCCCCCCAAATGTCATAATTATGTGGACTGTGTTTGATCAAAGCAGTATAATATACTGAATCACTGATTCTGGTTCAAGTGTATTGACATTTCTGTCGAAGGTCTCCTGGCGTTTCTGGGAGATGATGTAAGGCAATGTTTCTGTTGGGTTATCTGTAACATGCATGAATGTTGTTTCTACATCAAGTGAATTTTTGTGGTACTTGCACTTGTCATGTTTTTCCAATACACCATCCTGCCCAGATGCCTCTGACAAATTACAGAAGGGCTTTGACACCAGGACACCAGATGATACGCGCCCATCCTTGAGTGGGAAGAGGACGCAGAATTTGCAGAGCCCTCCATGAAGCACTTCTGAGTACACAAACCATGTGTATTTGTGTAGCCAAGAATGTTGGAATGTCAGTGTTTTGATCTTCCTGTGAGTTCCTTTTTGGACAGTTTGCTGGCAGAAGTTTCCGTACTTCTTACCAGGTGTGAAGTGATCTCTCAAGTAACCCAACCTATCCCTTCTGGATAACTTCGTCGAATCAATGCCTCCAGCTAGGATGTTTCCAACATCATACTGGTGTGGTCGGCTGGGGTTGGATGAAGCATGGGACACGTCTTCACAAGTGGATTCTGGTGCAACTGGTGTTGGCACATCTGGTGCAACTGGGGGTAGCAACATGGCATGACTGTCTATGCTTGGTCCCGAGGTGACAGCTGTGAAACCACCCTCTGGGCCTTCAAATGAATTAAAAATGGTTGTTACTATAGAGGATCAGACTGATCCCTGCCCCTATTAGAATATTAAACACTCACTTCTATTCAATGCTGGCTCTTTAAGGAATCGGTGGAGAGGACCCACTCGGGTACGTTTATTTCTCTGTGATGACTCCATTCTTAAAAGTCTTAGCAGGTAAAGTCGTTTTTTAGGCCGCATGCCCCTACAGTCTTCGCGTGGTCCTATACGCGTATGGTAAGCCCTAAATTAATTTTGTAGCCGCAAGACATAGAAACTGCAAGTATTGTGCTGTCTGTTGGTATCAATATGCTAGCTTGTCTAGCGACAAAAGTTTTGAATCCTTTTTTGTTACTCTGCTAGCGTTTAGGCCAATTGATATAATCGGCTAAGCTCTAGTACAGCAGACAATTTAGTTTGTCTGAGAGGATCTTCAGGGCCAAAAGGGGGGTTCTGGACCCCCTGGACCCCCCCTCTGTATCCGCCACTGCAATTCACCCGACTTTCTGAGGAATTGATTTTTTTTAAAGATCAGGGTTCGGGTTTAAAAAATATATAATACAGTATACCCTCGGCCGAACCTTCGGATTATCCTCTCCCGATTAAATAATAAGCCTGGTAATGATCGTCGATCTGCCAAATCGTTTACGTTGTACGTAGTTCGCTTTGGCCAGCAAAAGGAAGAGAGTAGTTTTGTCGATCGAGTCAAAGATAGCCATTCTAAGCAAGATATCAAATGGAGCCAGTCAAGCCGGACTAGTGGAAGAGTAAGGCGTAGGGAAGTTGACAATAAACGGAGATAAAAAAGAACGAAGCCAAACTTCGAGAGTTCGCAGACAACCTTGACTGTCAGGGGATAAGTTCAGCTCGCAAGGTCATGCGCCTTGCTAAAGACGAACAACTAGAAAATGCTGTTTGGTTCGTTCAGAAAAGGGAGCAATCCCCAAGGCACTGCAGTCGGTGGACTATTTGCTGGACTATTTGCTCAGAGAAAATAGAATATATGAATATAAATAATATGAAAAAAAAAATGTATGTAAAACAGCATGCCAGTTACTGAGGACCTAAATCCTTCTAGTACCAGGAAGTGAGCTTCTTATTATCCAAAGGACCTGCAGATTAAAACGATATTGAAAATAATTCCAACGTGATTCAGCATTTTAATTACATTCATGAATTTATAATTAATGCTTTTTTGTGTGCATATCCGAACTTTTTGCTTATCCGAACTTTTTGTTTATCCGAACTACTTTGTCAGCGTTTCAAATACCTATTTCGTGTCGCTGAGGTTGTTGTTGTCCTCCCTCACAGTAATGCTGAAGAGGAATGACCCTCGAGCATTTTCGGAAAGAATTGTTGGAAAGAATAAGACGCGCTCGGCAATGAAGCTCGATGGCACTTTGTCAAGTATTCTAGCCATGAAGCTAGCATTCCCTGAATCTGAAGTTCCCTGTTAAACGCTAGGTGCCTGATGAGAAAATTTGGGACCATGCAAAAAGGGCAACTTCTTGCTATTATCACAATCATTAAACTGGTAGCAGTGTGTTATTTAGGGGGGAAATTAATTTAGTATGCTACATGCTATGTTATGACTTGATGCAAATGATAACCAGATTTTATACCAAATCTCCAGATTTTTCGAGGATTTTTGAGGGGATCTCCAGATTTTCATGACTCTGGGGTTGGCAGGTCTGCAGATGGTCTATTAATTGTCACTTCCCAGGTAAACTAATCCTGGGTAGTGTCCAAGAGGTTCAAGATCGGCTTCTATTTGTCGACAACTGTTCATAATCTTTAGGATGAATGTATGTATATACAGCAGGTCCATAGATGGATACATTGCAGGGTAGCCACACATGGCAGTTCAAACCTTCCAATCCAACTCACCAATTCGCTCACCCATCTCAAGAGAAGCTGCCCTCTCGACAAGTGCCGTCTCTTCCTCCCAAATCCTTTCATAGTTCCTTCTTGGTATGCATGTCCACGATTCACAGATGCATTTCTAAATAACGCACATCTAATATTTTATTAAATCATGTGCTCATGACTTATATTCAGAAGGACGAGTCTCGAAAAACAGCAACCACCTTGAATAAACTCCAGCAGGAATTCAAAATACAGTTCGTATCAAGCTCCAACTGCCATGATTTTGACATTCTGATCTAAGTGCTCATCGGCGCACCCAAAGACCCATCCATTACATTATTTTCAGTGGGTTGGGTACATTTACTAAGCATCCTATATATAGATTATCTCCAAATCCTGTGCAAGGCTGACGGCAAGCCCTAGCAAAAGAGTTGGATATAGCTGAAGCCGGCAACGTATCAAATTAGCATTAGGATCAAGAACAATAGCTAGAGCTAAAGGCAGAGAGGCGCATTGGCTGAAATTTAAAACAGCAGGAAGATCCTCCTCACCCAGTAGACACCCAGTAGACACCCAGTAGACACCCAGTAGACACCCAGTAGACACCCAGTAGACCTAGCTAGAGTTTTCCAACTTCATTGCAGATTTCGATGAACACAAATATTGCAGGTGTGCATCATTTAGAATTCCTATTGCCTGTTCTACAGTTCACCTGCAGTTTCATGGCTACTGGTGCCCACTGTATGCAGCAATCACCCACCATTTTTTCGAGGTAAGAGGTTATATGTACCAATGGGCTCAGGGTACATTTCATACTGTGTGTAAGACAGTATAATTTGTGTGGTGTGTGAGAGCCTCAAGCAACGAATCTTGGAAAAAAGTGAGCCAGTTTCTAAACTGGAATTCATTCGTATGCTAACGCACGCACATACAGACTTGCTATCCCTTATTCATCACTATATCATCAGGCTTCGTCAATTTGTGATAAATGCCATTTCTTTTCTTAACACCCTCTTGTCTGTCGTCATATACATGCTAGCCGGGAAAAAATTCTGGGCACCATCGGGATTTGAACTTGAGCCCTTTTGCTTTCCGGGCAGGAACTCAACTGCTTAGGCCACAGGCAGGTAGTTCACTCTCAAAGAAAGCGATCAATCTTAATCATACTGACAAAGATGTGTACTGGTCACAGTAATGGAATAGGGAGAGCTATACTTTGAGTAGGCAAAGCTTTATTGAATTAAGAGGTCAGCCACATAAAGTAACTGTAATGTATGTGGAATTTAGAGGATTTTAATGTAAGGGGAGACAGTTGCATTTTTGGGGGGGAAATGATCCACATGGTTTTTTGTGTTTTTTTTGGTGTGGTTACCACTTTATAACTACATAGATTCCGTAAACTTCATGTTATGGACTTGATATATAGCTCAAAAGATAGGTCTCTCTTTGTGCTCTCTGTTGATACTAAAATATTTTTCATAAGTATAACTATAGCGGGAGCTACAAGTGGAGGGACCCTCAAAAACCTGAATTGCCTCCTCTATTCAATGAGTGTTTTCATTAGGCGTTAAAATTAAGTACGTGGGTGGAAAATGAATTTCGTTAATAATCCATAAAACTCATTTTCCACCCACACGCTTGACCGCGGTACTTACGTTTTAGCGCCTAATGAAAACACTCATTTCAGGCATTCATGTTTTGAGGTCCCTTATCTTTTGAGCTATATATCAAGTATACCATGAAGTTTTCAGAATCTACGGAGCTCTAAAGTGGTAACCATAAGTTAAATAAAAAAATGCAACTGTTCCCCCGACAAGCATGTACTTCCATATAGACAGCATTAATATATACATAGGCCTATGTTTTTTTTGCATGTAGGTTATGAATTATTCATTGCTTATTGTAACAGTGTTAACACTGTGGAAACAATTAACACTTTTGCACTTGCCTTTGCTGTAAGCATTGTCAAAGCAATTGTTGAAGAAGTGGAGTTCAAGATTTGTATCTTTCTTATAAACAGCAGGAATGAGGACCCTACAAATGTACACAACAGAAAGACAGACAAGTAGATAGCTGTGAGTGATGGAGACTTTAAAGAATAGATAGCTGTGAGTGATGGAGACTTCAAAGAACCACAAGAGTGCTTGGCTATTAGTGCCAGCCAGCTGCAGAATTCGGATCACTTGTAGCAAGACAACATTTGCAGAAACAAGTCACATGTTTTTTTAAACTCACTTATGGTGGGTTGAGTCTGAGAGAGTTGTGTCTTTCCCAAGCCACTCCTGAAGGATTTCCTGCAGCATTTTTGTATTCCCTTTGGCCAAGAAAGCCTTACTGCCAAAGACACTATCTTTCATGGACCAGTACAAGTCCCTCAGCTGGCGCACAGTTTTACATCCACTTTTGGTGGGCCCTAAATCGGGGAAAAAAACACACATTTAAAAAGTGATTTGCCCATACACTTTTCCTTTCATCATCATTAATGCATCTAAATGTAGCACAGCAAATTTACTGAAATCAAACAAAAGTTTCCATGATGTAATTATAACTCGTGTGAGTGTTTAAGGTATACTTTAGTATCAGAAAAACATTTTATCTTTATCTTAGTGGCAGACGAACAAGAGCATACCATAGCTCAGTGCCAGGGCTATGATTCCACCTGTCGATGTACCCACAATCCAGTCAAAGAGATCGACGATCTTCCGCTTTGTGCGTCTCTCAATCTCTTGGAGGACTGACATCTGGATGAGTCCTCGGACACCTCCGCCATCTAGACACAGGATTCTGCTCCCATGCTTTCTCCGGTACTCTTCGTGCTTAATCATCGTATTTAACAGGAGCATGGCTTCATTAGAGCTCAGGGGCCGAGAAACATCCCTGACTCTCCCCTGAATCTCGTCGTGCACTATTCTGTATTCAGCAGTGTCAACCTTGCTGCGTACTGGTTTGTCCATTGCCGCTACTTTTGCCTTTGGCGCTCCTTTCCTTTTAATCACTATGTTCCTGAGAGAATTCCTCCTACCAGCGTGTGCTCCAACAGAGAGCAACAGCTCCCTGACTTTCTTGGCAGTGTCAGCACTCTCCTCTGTGGCAGGTACCAACTCGACTGAATCTGAAGTGGGAGCAACAAGGTGACCAATGAGTACCTTTAAATAAACTCTCAACGAACTCTCAGTTGACATAACAAAATTACAATGACCTTCTCAATAATCAACATGAATTTTACTCTCTCGACGTTTCGACTAGATGCTCTAGCCTTCATCATATATATGATGAAGGCTAGAGCATCCAATTGAAATATGATGAAGGTTAGAGTATCTCGTCGAAATATCGAGAGAGTAAAATTCATGTTGAGGTCATTGTAACATCAAGTTACTTTACGTGCCTCAATTGAAAGACTTACTGGATTTCTCAAACATTTGTCCATTTGAGATCCCTCTTCTCACACGGGACAGTGAAATGTCCCCATTTGGTGTGTAGTGTAAGTTTCTTCGGATATTGGCAAGGTCTAGTGGTGTGTTTCCACGGAGATTTTCCTTGTTGACATCAGCATCTAGAGACACCAACGTCTGAGCAGACTCGAGGTCATTTTGCTAGAGAGTGGATAGAGCAAACTTGCAACTTGGCTATGATAGTGACACAATATTAGGCACTAGGGGGAGGATCACGTCACTACGGAAAACAAGATGGATAGAATTCAGTAATTCACGAAAGGAAATAGGTATCATGAAGCGGAAATGAGTGGCTGGCATACTTGCATTAACAGCTTGAGTTGCTGGCCCAGACCTATAGTAGCAGTTGCCATAGTTACAGGGCTTGATCATCTTCCTTGCTATGTGGCAATCAAATTAAATGGACCCTCCAGCAATCAAAGGGTTAAAAGCATATCTGTGTACATGTGGAAGAAAGAGATGGCAGATCCAGTCCCTGCGAGAGCCGAGAAGGCCAAGAGAAGTGTACCTGTCAGCCCAGCATCAGCAGAGCAGCAGAGGAAGGAATGTGCCCAGCAGTTCAAGGAAGATCTGGTCTGTGCCTTTTGCATTCATTTTTGCACTTCTTTTCTTGAGAAATGGAAAATGGCATTTTTTTTGAAAGGGAAGATCATTATTAATACTTATGCACATCGGATGGCAAAAATGGTGATTCTGAAAGCATTGAGAGTGTTAATTGTATTTTATAGTTCAAAGTGGACCCAGACACATACTTGTGTACTACATTCACTAGCAGTAGAGCCGATGAAAGTTCAGGACCTCAAATTTAGACTGCCCATTTGGAGATATCTCCTTATTGGGCTGGCACACATTCTAGTCCAGACCGAATCTTCTTGATGGAGCTGCGGCTACTAAACATTTGAGCCTCGAGGAGAGGGAGGCTACTATTAGAGAGTGGAACTTAAATGGGAGAGAGTCATTTTAAGCAAGCACAAGTGCACCATGTGGTGAGGTAAGCAATGACTCAGCAACTTGGGGGGGGAGGGGGGGGGGAGGTACTGGCTGTCTCTTATCAATCAAATACAGAGTTGAATATCCCCAAGACTTAGAATGCTAATGAAGCTAGCATTTCACACACACTCTCAATATTCAGATTGAATGACTTGTACCGACACATGATAACACATGATAACACATGATAACACATTGTCATATTATAACACATGATGATTTTTACTAGAAATGAATGCAAGGTATTGGGTGGCGGGCCGAGGCATGCCAAGCCCATAATTTAATTTGCACGAGACAAAGTGCATATTCTGGATGCCTCATGGCAGCTGAAAGGGCTGTCTGCTTGTGAGAAAGAAATGCGTGCCTGACATGTCAGTGAGAAAGGAAAAGGTTTTGCCATGAGTATGTACATAGAAGCAGTTTCTCCCAAGGATGGGATGCACACCAAGAGGGAGGTCACCAGGCGTTGCTTGGCGACTGACCAAGTTGTCAGAGTATTGAAAGGAACGGCAATGCAGAAGCTGACAAGAACTTCAGGCACTTGAGGTCATCAGGCAATACTTGCTGGCTTACAGAATTACACAGAGTAAGAAGGGAAGACCTTGAAATAGCTGACCACACCTTCAGATGTTTCGTTTTAAATATTACACACCTTTTATACGTTCAATATGTTCTCCATAAGAGCTCACCTCTCCTCCATTGGCCATTTATCTTTCCTCTCTATGTGGCCAATTCTCGCTTGTACTCGATATCTGAGGCTTCAGCAACAAGTAGCAGGTGCTATCCACAAGGAACTGCACTTTTATCTTGCCAAGCCTTTCTACACCCTCATGACAAATCCACCTCCTCACGTTGAGGAGTAGCAGTACCCTAATCAGGGCCAGATCCAGGAATTTTAACAAGGGGGGGTTGTAGATCATACAGGTATCCAATGGATCATTGGCCATAAGGCCTCCCATTCAGAACACAAAACTGATAATTCCCCACAGAATTCACCACAGTTTAACTATCTGAAAATTCACCAAAATTTGAGATGCATCTCGTAGTACTCATTTGTTAACAACTGCCATAGAAAAACAACGTACACATATATAATGATAAAATTGATTGATTTAACAGTAGTTAGTCAGTAAAAAGTGACGCTTCAAACATCCTTCTCGGATGTGCCTGCACAAACGCATGGCAAATATAATCCACAGGTATTCGTTCCTTGTAGTGCATAGCAATAATCCCCAGATCAGAAAAACGTTCTTCTGTCATTGTAGATCGCATATACGTCTTGATCCTTCTAAAAAGAGCATTCTGCTTCAGCACTTGTGATCGGCAATGTGCAAGCTATTACTAAAAGGTGATGGATGTTTGGGAATGCATCCACATCACAATTTGCAAGAGCTGATAGGAGACTGTCAGGTAATGAAGTGTCATCACTATGGTCCGCATTCAGCCACATAACCTGCGACCTCCTGAGTTCACTTGCTAGTGACCGAGGAAATGGAAGATCCCGTTCCCAATACAGCAAGTCATCCAGAGCATTTTTTACCAAGTCCGCTATATATAATTGATGGAATCAAAGAGAGCAATATTTTAGCATGGGAGTTGTCCTCAGAAAATCTCTCTTTCATTTGAGTGATCAGAGAGTTAAGAAGAGTTGTGGTAACTGCTCTTTTGTAGCGGAGATTTGGAGTATCGCTTAGAGTATTGCTTCTATTCCTTTGCAAACTCGTCTTCCTGGGAACAGATTCAGCAACACCGACATTACCTGCCATCTGTAGAATTTCTTCATACCAGAAACTGAAAAATGGTGTCGATATTGTTTCGTGTGGTTTCAATGTTTTCAATCACTGTACTGACCATTTTATGAGCATCAAAGACTTCTTGGTCCTGTTTCTGAAGTTTTGATGCCATAACTTTTACTCCATCAAGGATGTTCTTTGTTATGATGAATACAGCAATATTTTGAAAGAAGCTTTCAGCCCTTGTGCTTTCACTTTGGTGTCTCTGTCCCAATTCCAGCTCCCAGATTCAGAAACTAAGTCTGGATACTCAGCTGGTGAAACGATGGCATCTAAGAAAGTGACTAATGTATCATACAGTTCGAAAATTACTACTAAACAAGTATGCCTTTCTACCCAGCATGTTTTGCAAAGTCCTGGAAGTTTAGAATGGGATGAATATGGAAATTATTTTTTCAAGGTCAATTCAAACATTCTTTGCCGCTTGGAACTGTTGGATAATAAGGCTGATGAGATTCCTTACCTCCTGAACCTTGCACGATGCAGCAATTGAAAGGCTAAGCTTATGTGAAAAACAGTGGGTATACAAAGCCAAGGGAGAAATATCTTTAATTTTGGCTTGCACACCTGCAATTTCAGATGACATCACAGCAGCACCATCATATGCCTGACCACGAATATTTGCTGGATTTAAAGACACTGATGGATGAGAAAGGGATTCCAAGATCTTGGAAGAAATTGCTGAAGCATTTGCTCTCTCCAAACTAATAAAATTTATCAAGCATTCCCTGAAGCAAGGATTTTTTTTAATGACTTTAAATCTTAAGCACACCGAGATAATTTCTTGATTGGCATGGGGATCAGTTACCTCATCAGCAATAACTGTAAAAGGTAAGCTATTATCCCGAAGCTGTTTGGTTAAACTTTCCCTAATTTTACAGGATATGAATCACCTGGTTTTGTATCGTTTTGCTGGTATAAGTAGCATTTCCTTTGGCAAACAAAATATGTTTCTGAAGACAACTATTTTTCTGTGACAAGAGCTGTAGTAGAGCTATGAAGTTACCTCTGTTGAAAGTGTCATCAGCAAAATCCACTCTATCACCCTTATTACCCCTGAAAGGCAAGCCTTGCTTTGACAAGTATTCCAAACAAAGCACAATTTGGCGAAGGACTTCTCTATTTTGTTCTGCTTGTTGAGCTTTTTGGTTCATCAGTTTAGTATCAACTCGTGCATCAGGATTTCTGAAACTGTGCTGAAAAAGATCAGCTTTTTCTGATGCATGCTTATCCATTGCACTCTTCTCATGCCGAACAAAATGCCATCCTTTCCAAGTGCCTTCGAGTAAGGCCTTTGGTATGGTGCAAGTACTAAAACACCTGATTTTGCTCCTGTGCTGCCACCCCTATCTGGTTGCTTAGGGAAATGCACACAATATCTGACCATTTAGCTCTTTGCTATATGAAAGCCATGGAAACTTGTCTAGCCATTGATGCTGAAAATGCACATTCCAAGTTTTACATTGCTTAGTTACTTCATGAGAATGAAGAACATCAGTCGAAGCTGGCTTGTAATGACAAGAAAGATATTGATTTCTTTGAATATCTGTAATATTCTTGGATTTCTTCCTCAAATGATCTAATGAATCATGTGAAGCATTTATGACTGACCCTAGGTCAATAATCTTAGCATGAGGTGTACAGCTACTAGCTATTGAAAGCTCAGAAATAGAATATGTTGCAGCAGATACGGTTGTTCCACAGATGTCAGTCACAACAGTAGAAGCTGTACCTTGAGAATGACATGCTGCTGTTGCTGAATCATTATGAGCATGGTCTTTTGGAAGGACCAGGCTCTTCTTCATCAGATTCCAGTGACCTTGAAACATAATCACAATGATGATAATATGTATATCCTAAGAACATGCTTAGATATTTACCTTTTAAACATAGCAATGAGATTCATACATCCTTTTGATTTTCTTTTTCCAGACATGGTGCACATGTGCCTTAGATATCGCTAGTAACTAAAGGCTGTTGCAACCCCCACAACCCCCCCCCCCTGGATCCGGCCCTGCTAATGAAACTGAATGAAACTCCAGCATCCTTTCCTCGACAGTTATTAACGACGGTAGCTGTTACAACTCCTGCGCAGACAGTTATCTTTCATCGGGTTTTGAATGTGTAGCTAGTTCTCTGAGGCCCAATCTCTTTTCACCATTTCCTTGTTCGGCATATGCACTTTTATTAGAACTACTCTTGATTTATTCGGGTGAACGTATGATAGATACGTACACACATGACATAACAGACACCATCAAGCACAACAAACGTGTTCCCTCCAATTCCCCCCAGTGAGGACTCGCCTCTCTAGCAATTATATGATAGGATCGGAGAAAAGGTACATGATAATCAAACTTTGAGTCATGGTTGTCTTGGAAACCTCACAAAATGACATTCGGAATGATCAGCTCTCAAGTCCATTCCAACCAAAAGATAAGAAAGTTACGCCCTGAAAGTCCACGTATAATCAGACCACATACACCATACGTACACACACAGCTACACACACACACACACACACCACACACACATACACTCACACACACACCACACACACAGCTACACACACACAGCTACATGCACATAGCTACACACCACACACACACACAGCTACACATAGAGACTCAAGCTACACACCACACACAGCTACACATACACACAACTACACACAGTAACACACACACACAGCTACACATAGAGACTCAAGCTACACACCACACACAGCTACACATACACACAACTACACACAGTAACACACACACACAGCTACACATAGAGACTCAAGCTACACACCACACACAGCTACACACACACACAACTACACACACACACACACAGCATAGCTACACACAACACACACACACACAGCTACACAGAGACTCAAGCTACACACCACACACAGCTACACACACACAGCTACACACCACACACACCACACACAGCTACACACACACACCACACACAGCTACACACCACACACACCACACACACACACCACACACAGCTACACACACACACACACACCACACACAGCTACACACCACACACAGCTACACACACACACAGCTACACACACACACACAGCTACACACCACACACAGCTACACACCACACACAGCTACACACACACAGAGCTACACACACACACACACATACACTCACAGATACACAGCTACACACACACACAGTTACATGCACACGCACAGCTACACACACTCACATGCAACAGCTACACAAACCACACAGAGCTACACACACACACACCTACACCCACCCATCCACCCCTCTTACTTCCACTGCCAAGTGGAGTGCAGTGCTCCCTTGTTTGGTAGTGGTGAGGTCCACATCGGAAGCCCCATGGATAACCAGATGCTCCAAGAGAGCTTGTTTGTTTTCATGATCCTCAGTCACCAGGTAATGGATTGCTCCAAAGCCCTCTGTGTCCACAGAATCCACATCATCCACTGGCACATTTGCTTTCAGTTGTGTCTTGTGTTGGTGTAGCACATCCAACAGCTGCAATGATCATCACATATGTACATCAGTGTAGCTCTGGATTATATACCACACTAACCTGGTCTTCATGTAGACTGCTCTCCCGACAATGCTGCAATAAAGTCTTATCTCCTTGGTTCCAGGAGCCAAAATCAACCTCATCCTCTCCTTCCGCAAGCTGTTCCTGGAAGTTAGGGAGGGTGGGAGGGGTGAGGGAAGGAAGAGAGATAACCAAGCAGTCCAAGGAATCCTCTAGCTGACAGAAACACTATGCACTAGCAATCAAGGGGGGAAGCAAAGGTGGGTATGTGGGGTAGGGGCAGTGGGGTTCAATTAATTCAAAGTTGAATTAGTTAGACTGTCATTTGGGTATATTTAATTCAACTGGTTTAGTTAGTTTGTCACAGTTATTTTATTTATTTAAACTGGTTTTTGAGGTCCATTAATTCAAAGTTGAATTAAAATTTAATTAAGGGGGCATAGATCAATGGGGCACAGACCATATTTGTGGTCACCAATTTAATGCTTCATCAATTTTGAATGGTTTTGATCTCAAAAGGTAGCTCATTCTCTGTGCTTTCCAATGGCCTATAGGTAAAGCAGTGTTGCCATCAACATCTGGCTGACAGCCTGAACTGGCAATAGTACAGAGGTGTTTTTTTAAACAAATTTTCAGCCTTCATCAAGACTTACCATTTATGTTGCTGTCAGTCAGTTTCCAGTCAGTTTCTAATAAAACTCCCCCCCCCCTTTTCATTCAGCAGGAAAAGTGAGCCCACAGAATGAACCGTATCTCATGGAAAATTGGCTGGATTGAAAAAGTAATCATTCATTTTGAAGAGCAAAGACAGAGCATTAAAAAATATATACTATGGATAAAAATTGAGTGAGCAAAACTGTGAATAATGTCGGGAATACACATTTCTTTGAATCATGAGAAAATAATGTTCAAAATACAACACTCTAGGGGGCAGGGGTAGATCCAGGGTGGTTGTAAACCCCTCATTTTGCTCTTGATCATGATTATCATTCTTGCACTCTTTCATCAGCATCACACAGACTCACCAGAAATACAGTGACTGAGCAGGGTTGACACAGGAGCAGGCAGGCCTGTGATAGCAGCGCTAGGGAAGGACCAGCTACAGTCACCATCTGAAGGTAAAGGGTGGAGCATAAATGGTAAAGCCGCTAATACTATAGTTCGAAACTTCCAGCATCATTTGAGTCTTCAGCTTCTAGATATCTCTTCTTCTCCCATGATTCTAACCCAGAAGTTTTTCGTAACTCTTCATGACTCCATACTTTCGTATTTCGAGAGCTTTTGTTTGCATTCTTCTTGACATGGAATTAATAATGCTAACAAGTAAATAGCAGTACCAATGTGGGTGGGTGTCAGACCAGTGGCCACAAAACCCGAAAATAAGGTCCGGTGAAACCGAAAAAGTCCTCAAACAGAGTTTTCAAAGCCCTCAAATAGAGTTTTCAAAGCCCACTTCCAAGGAGGTGGGAAAATGAACATGAAAATGAAATGAACGGACTTGCCTAAAAAAAGCCAATCTTATGGTCTCTTTATTTAATTCAAAATTAGTTCATTTTAGTTGACTTGTCATGTCAATTTTAGTTGAATTGTTTAGTTAAACTGTCATTTCAAATTTATTTGAATTAATTAGTTAACTTGTCACATCAAATTTAATTGAACCCCACTGGGTAGGGGATAGGAGGTAAGTGGGGTAGGGGATAGGAGGTAAGTGGGGTAGGGGGGAGGTGGAAGGAGGAGGTGGGGTAGGGGGGAGGGGGAGTTGGGGTAGGGTGTGGGTGGGTAGGGGTGGGTGGGGTAGTAGGTAGGGAGGAGGGGTGGTAGGGTAGGGTATAGGGTATGGGTGGGTAGGGGGAAGGGGTGGGTGGGGTAGGGGAGGGAGGTGGGATAGGAGGGTACGTGTAGGGAGGAGGCGGGATAGGGATAGGGGGGAGGTGGGGTAGAGATAGGGGTTAGGTGGGGTAGGGATAGGGGTGTGTGGGAGGTTAGTGAATGCCTATTAATTTATTCTCTGTATGAAACTAGCTAGGTATTCAGGGGAGGCTCGGATGGTCCGGTCAGTCCGGACCTTTGCCCCCGCATTATTAAATTTATGGGTGTGGCCATTAGGAGGTGCATGTGCATTTTCTACCAGCTGCGTGCAGCACTGGTCAGTGAATGCTCCATTAGTGCAATGCACCAAGTGAAATCCTATCTGCATTCCACTATGCCACAAGAACAACTTGATGATATAACCTCAAAGACCGATTTCTCCATCAAAGACGCTCTTGATTACGACCATGCAGTCATGAAATAAATATATGTAGTAAGCGCTTCCACCCCACCCCCCCCCCCCCCTCCCCCCCCCCCCCCCCCCTCTCCAGAGGAGCTAAAAAATTTGAGTTTTTTTCCGTTGGCTTTATCCTGGCCATGAAAATTGTGTCCTCCAATTAATAGTTAAAGTTCTGGCGATAACTTCAAAAATTATTCTGCGAAAATTGAGTTACAGCTAACCTCGAAACTTTAGCTCCTCAAAAAGCAAGCGCTATACGGAAATGCAATCGAGGAAATACAGTAATCTATTTGATGTGGCCAATTGAGTACCCAACTGTGCCAACATCCAAGCCATACCCTTACCACATCTATTTCCTGGCCTGACTATCACTGCTATTAAATCATGGAAGAGATTTGTAAGTACTCTTTCCCCCCCACAGCAGCTAGTCTGAGAGCTAGTTTGAGAGCCTCACAGCAGCTAGTCCGAGAGCCTCACAACAGCTAATCCAAGAGCCTCACAGCAGCTAGTTTGAGAGCCTCACAGCAGCTAGTCTGAGAGCCTCACAGCAGCTAGTCCAAGAGCCTCACAACAGCTAGTCCAAGAGCCTCACAGCAGCTAGTTTGAGAGCCTCACAGCAGCTAGTCTGAGAGCCTCACAACAGCTAGTCTGAGAGCCTCACAGCAGCTAGTCCGAGAGCGCAGCTAGTTTGAGAGCCTCATAGTCCGAGAGCCTCATAGCATCTAGTCCGAGAGCCTCACAGCTGCAGAGACATGACATTTCATTGTTGTTCGAGTTCATACTTCACAAAAATATAGCTAGTTAATGATTATTAATAGAAGTCCCAACCTCCCCTCAATTATTTAATTAGCAAAAATGTTGGTGAAATATACAAGCAACTGTGGACGCCATCACAGCCACATCCTCCATTCCAGCAAGGCTTCGAGGGTGTGTGTAACCCACAGACAAGCCAGTCACAACAGCTGACCATATCCAAATAAAGAAGATTATATAAATAATTAGCAATGCTCTAAACACTACATACCTAGCTCATGTCAAAGCCACACCCTAGCTTGCCATTCATTAGCATATTTAGCACCAGTCTACACTCTAGTCCATTTTTGTCATTTATAAGCGCTAGCTAGCTATCACTAACTACATTAGCCAGCTATAGCTAACCAGCTATAGCTATTGCTAATTACATTAGCTAAGCAGCTATAGCCGCCAATATAGCTAACTACATTAGCCAGCTATAGCTAACACTCTATAGCTAACCATATTATCCAGCTACCAGCTATAGCTAACCAGCTATAGCTAACCATATTAGCTAGCTTCAATTTCATCTTTCACTGACATAAGCTTGTTTCTTGGGTTTCCTTCCCCATGGCAACCCTGGCATTACATCACCATGGTAACATCATCCATAGTAGATTAGGGCAGTGATTAGGGTTGGGGCCAGCGAGTAGCTAGGGCTATAATGCTCATGATGTCATCATAACATCCAATGCTAGGGGAATAAAGAAGCCATTCTTAGACAAAACAATTCCTGGACATCACATTTGGGTCTTCAATACACAGTACTCCCACTTTTGAGGGGCCCTTACAGTTATAGACCACCTCCAGTGTAAGAATCTATGCACTTACAAATGACCTTCTAGCCACACCCCCAGTGCAGGGTGGTTTCATTTAGAAAATTGTCCTCAACTGGAGGAATCTGGATTAAGGGGGCATGGTTAAAGATGTGACAAAGTTTCTAATGAATTTTAATAATACAATTTCCAAGGGGGGGGGGCAAAAAGGTTCCAGGGGGGCAGCCTGCTGAGTGTAAGACCAGAATCAATGCACTTACAAATGACCTAGCTACAGATCACCTCCAGTGCAAGACCAGAATCAATGCACTTACAAATGACTTTCTGGCCATACCTACAGTGTAGAGCACAATCTATGCACTTACAAATGACCTTTTAGCCACACCTCCAAAGACCAGAATCAATGCACTTACAAATGACAAAGAACACCTCTTGCGCCTTACACCCAAAAGTGGTTTAACAACCCACAAATACCACTTGATACTCCCTAAGCAAGGTCAGTGTGCTAGTAGAGTACATGTGTACAGGCATTTAGCCATTATTTAGCTTAGTCTACAGAACCTCTGTTAGTGGAGAGTACATGTGTACAGGCACTTAGCCATCATTTAGCTTAGTCTACAGAACCTCTGCTAGTGGAGAGTACATGTGTACAGGCATTTAGCCATCATTTAGCTTAGTGTACAGAACCTCTGCTAGTGGAGAGCATGTGCTAGACATTTGCCATTTTAGCTTAGAATTGTGCTTGCACCATGACCACTACACAAAGATCACTAATTTTGGAAGAGAGATTTGGTGTTTTAGAGAAGATAGAAAGTGGCAAATCACGATCATTATGCATGCATCTTGCTATAAACAGCAACATGCATATATATCCCTAGCCCCACATTTCAGGTTCAATGACAGAAATACACACAGGAATATAAGCCAGCCCACCCAGTTACTCCACCCAGCTACTCCACCCAGCTACTCCACCCAGTTACTCCACCCAGTTACTCCACCCAGTTACTCCACCCATCTCCAGTGGCAACCCTTTGAGAGGCAGTTTTTGAGAGGCAGTTTTTATGTGTACTTCACTGCACTCTCTAAAAGGAGAGCACTAAACATGAAAAAACTTACATGGACATGCTATTATCACTCCAGTGTGTCAGTAAGTGGTTGAAAATCAATTTCCTAAAATAAATTTTCCACCCGTGTGCTTGACCATGTACATGTACTCACGTGAGCGCTTAATGATAATACTTGTAATGTAGATTAGACTCTCCACAGGCACTAATTTCAATTGCCTAGCACTTTCCAATTAGGCGCCTACAGATAATTTGGGCATGCAGGAGCCCAAATATGGCGGCCTGTAACTTGGGCATGGTTATGTGTGCAACAATATTTAGTATCAGAAGAGAGCACACAGAGAGATAGCCATCTTTTCAGTATAAAATTGCGTGTGCTGAATTTATGGAGTTCTAAAGTTATAACCACATGTTTTTATAACACTTTGTAAAAGGTGGCATCATCTTACCTCTCAAAGGCTCTAACTTGGTACCCAAAGCACATAACTGTAATATGAGTGGAGCAGATTATTGCCATCAGGTCTGTAAACACCCCAAAATCGCCTCTCCTGATAACCCTAACTAGGTAAAAACGATGAAGCACACACATCACAGAGCATTAAAAGAGCTCTCAAATGACACCAAAAAAATTAAGTGGACTGTGGCAAGGTTATGACCTTTTCAAAAACCAGATAACGTGGATTTCCATAAATCATGGGAATAATTTGTCAAAGTTAGGACAATGGGTTACCTCTCCGACTAGCATTCCTTGCTGGTTTCTCTACAAATTTTTGAATCAAGCAAAGTGAATTACTTACAACAAGCACCATAACTCTGACGTGGAGCATCCAATGCCTCCAAAACTTTGGAAATGACTAGTAAATATTATAACAACAAGTAAAGTCAGAACTGGAAAATAAAACAGTTTATTTTATTTTATGTATAGCCCCCTCCGCCCCCCCCCCCCCCCGGCCTCCTCTCTCTAAAACCATGAAAAAACCCCTAGAGTCAAGAGTTCTTCAATAATCACTCATTTCTGGCCCTTCCTTATTTATTTTTATATATGCCAGCAAAGTACAAGAACCGCTCCCTGATCTCAGTCTGAGGTTTCCATCATTCTTTGCATGTGGAACGTAGCAGACTCTCTTGGTCAAAACTCTTTGAGTCTGTGTAGAATATAATCATGACTTAATGCTGTTCTTCTTGTGTGCTTGGCCTGCACACTTTCTACTTGGTAAACGCAAGTTGTAGTCGTCTTCCAGGCGCATGTGGAATTTTGAAAAGACAGTCGGTGGTGTACTCAATTTTTTCCCTTGTGCACAGTCATTCGCTGAAAATGGGCGCATGTTGCTTTGGCAATGATGGCCCAGGCCACAATTAAAATGAATGTAAACTAACAAATGGTGTCAGTATATCCTACCAAGTGCAAGTTCCTGCCCATGCCATACCTACTAGCATAAATGTCTGACAATCCCACGGAAAAGGGGGGGGGGGGGTACAGATAGAAACTTACGACCAATAGTTCCATTCAGGAAACTCTCTTTGTTCCCAAGAGAATTCTACACACGGTACACTCACTGAGAGTGTCTGAGTAGAGTTAATTACTTAACGGATTTGGTGCACTGACCTTACTTCACATTCTAACTTGCAGTTCCAAAAGACAAACATGTATGGCAAAAGAAAAGCTACCACAAGAAAGCATACATCACTGGCTACATTTTGGTATATAAATCAGGACCATAGCATGAATGTGTGCAAAGATATGGTACTTTAAATGGTAAACCACAGTTTTCAGACTTGTCCCCCTCCCGCCCTCGCTCCTTAAGGTTCGTGACCCCGCACTGATCTGGGAATATTTCTAGTTGTTCCCTCACCGCATTTGATATTTGTCATGTGGAAAGAAATACCTTATGCTTCGGTTGCTTGTCACTGTTAACGTTTAGCGCTCAATGAGCTGTTAGCGTCCTCTCATTGTCATTACAGCCTATCTTTGCTATAGGGCATCCATATGGTGACTTGCGGATCTCAATGTCGTTGATAAGAGCATCGGTTCTTCAGATCTCATTGTTGTTGATAAGAGTATCGGTTCTTCGGATCTCATTGTCGTCGATAAGAGTATTGGTTCATGGGATCTCATTGTCGTTGATAAGAGTATTGGTTCTTCAGATCTCATTGTTGTTGATAAGAGCATCGGTTCTTCGGATCTCATTGTCGTTGATAAGAGCATGGATCTCATTATCATTGTTCACTGGCTCTTTCTTATTGCCTCAAGAGTAGCTCCTTTCTATATCTCTTCCTTGGTCTGCTCATGAAAAGAGATCCATCTTTGTCAGCATCACAAAACTATCCTCTTCTCTCTGTTTCAGGGTCCCGACTGGTGAATTTAGTTCTGAATGGGTAGCTACTTCTATCTGCATCAAACCAATACAGGGGGTGCTAATGAATTCCCAGATAATCTGTTAATTGGCAGTAATGGCTAGACATCCTGTGAGTAATGAATATTATTACAGTTTTAATTGCAGTGGGTGAGCATCTCTCAGGCCTCTTAGTTTTCGTGAGGAGACTATTTCAAACACACTGAGCCAGAGAAGTAGATTGGCCCATGATATGTACGAGGCAGTGCATTGCTTGACTACAAAATCAAGATTTCTATGGTAACCTCACAACCACCTGACATCTTTAACTACATGTGTGGTTGAGCTATTAATGCTTGCAATTAACACATAAATTCATAACTATTACCACTTCCTGCATTGCTCACACTTCTTGAGAGCTCATGCAAATATATAGTTTACATAGTCTGCTAGTTGCCAGATATGAGGTCAAAATTAGTAGTAGGCACTTTATCAATCTTGACCGGCCACCTTGGTATACGACCTTGCTGTACCACACGATAATTAACTTAACGGAAGTATAACAGAAATATCTTTTGTGACATTGAATCTCGGAGAGTGTTAACTTCTCATTTGGATTCCCTTAGGTCGAGTAAGCATATTTAGAACGAAAGCTGAAGGTATTTAATCGTGTTGGAGGTATGTATGTATTTATCTGTGTACCAACCTGTCTACCAACCTGTCTGTTCACCACCTATCATCAATATATTGACCTATCTATCTACCCATCTATACATGTCCTCCAACAGTGTGCATGAACAAATAATGGAAGGAAAATCCTAACCATTAGCTGACAATGGAGCACGAGGAATCAAACACACCTTGCTGGAGGAGCGTGCAGAAAACACCTCTAAACTACCGAGAGAGATGTGAGAAATAGATAGACGAGGGAGCCCAGACTAATGGGAGACAAGGGCAAGAGAAAGATAATAGCACCATCTAGAGTTGCGAAGAAAAGGAATTGAGAGCAGGAAACCCTGCCAAGGAAGTGGGAGATGACAGCTCAGGAAGTGAAAGCAAATGTCTAGACAGTAAACATGTAAGGAGAGAGAAGGAAATTCCCGAGCAGCATCAACAACATTGACAGATGCTGAGACATATTGCACATGTCAGGTGAGAATGTAATGTATAGTAAACTAATACAGTGTCCCAGAGCAGTATGACAGGATGGGACAAATTGGGAAATGTCTGGAGAGTGCAGGAAAGCTGAATAGAATATTTGGACAGTTTGATGTGACCAAGTGAGATACCAAGAAAAATATTACTCCCATACATGCCTTTAAACCCCCCCCCCCCCCCCCCCCCCCCCAAACATATCTCGTCTAAAATTTACTCTGGCATTTTCTTAGTAGCTTATGACAGTGGCTTCAGCTTCCACTAGCTCCAAAAGCATTTCCAGTAAATGCCTTGAACCTTTCTTATCAGGTGTCTGCCATCTATATACCTGTCTCTACTTTCCCGCACCCATAACTTTCATACAACAGGTCCATTCATAATACAAGATAACTCTGCCAAGACAAGAGTCATTTTAAAGGGGACTTTTTTTACAGGCCTTCTCAAGATATGCCAGCCTGTGCTTTCCATGCAGCCCTTGTCAGTTTCACTCATTCGATGATGGCTAAAAGAGGAGTTCAATAGTGTTATAGCAGCATGGCTAGTTCTCAGTGTGTCTTGAGTTTACACCATTCTGATGCGTGCTGGAATGTTGCACCTTGACTACTATAAAACAACAACAACAACAACAACAACAAAAACACTTAAGACTTGTTTCCTTGGTTTGTAGCGATAATTAGATCGTTGGGGTTAGCAATCACCGAGATTGCATGCACATGCAGTAGTAATGCCAAATGAGTTGGCCTGGCCTGTGAATGTTTGTGCTAGTCTGCAGGGACAGGAACATGCACTATTGCCACACACGCATGTGGGGCACAGAGTTCTTATGCTACCCCCTTGTGTGATGGTCCACATGAGTCTAACATTGTTATTTTTTCAATCAGGTTAATTATGAACAGCATGTAGTCCAAACTTCTGGCCTTATTTGCATGCAATTTGTCACCCTTAGCATACTGATTTGATAAAAGGGTCTGGCTCGCTTCATCATTTGCAACCCACTTTCAAAATTCTGTATTGCCACTGGGATGATACGCATTTTTAAGCATAATGGGCAATGGCTATAGAAATCAAGTATGCCATGATCTTCCTGATGAAGAATAGAGCACCTAGCAGCAGAAAAACGTGGAGAAAGTAATCTTCAAATTGATTATGGACAAAAGTCATAGCAATGCCTGCAGTGCACTGGCTAACTGATGTAGACAGCCACCAAAGATATTTTAATACCTTGATCTCATGAGCTCCAGGACAGTCTTCTCCATCTAATGGATCATGTTGCTTCTTGCGTTTCTCAACAAGGGTTCCAGTATCGATCTCCCCCGAATGGACCTCAGCAGGTAGACGAGATTCCCCTTCCTGAGGATAAGCTGTAACTTCTGACATGTCTCAAGTGCAGTGAAATTCCCTCAAAACGATGACAGGTTCTCACAGAGCTGATCGGATGCACACTCAAACTCCAGCTGGGAGGGTTGGGAAGGTCATTAGTCTCGCGCACCGCAGACTCGCTCTGTGCTTGTTTCCGACAAGTGTAATTATTAGACTCGCCCCGCCCGTGCTTGTTTCTGACAAGTGTAATTAGACTCGTGACAAGTGCTGGATTTCGGTAAAATCTGCTGCTGGAGTAGGAGTATCATTTAAGCATCTTTTTAAAATGTAATTTTAAATTTTAATAAGAAGTTAAATAACAAGTAAAGGTTAACATGACATATAGTTCAAAATGAGTTTGGCCCATAGCTTGACTGACAATTGCTGCAACAGGTGTCTGGTTGCTTTACTAGAAGTAAGCCTACTGCATAAAGTTGTTTTAGATGCTATCATAGATAGAGATTGTAGAGCAAATGGAGTCCAATTCCCCAGTGTTTCTACCACCAAAGGGACAAAGACACCACCTACGGATCCAACGTTTGCTGCATGTTTCACGTCCTTTCTTTCTTCTTGTAAACCGCCAAATATATTTCGAAGCATTTGATTTAATAGAAGGGTCCACTAAAAAGAAACTCAAAGGAATAGTGACAGGATAGGAATCCTAAGGAAGACATTTTTGTCTCCTTACCAATCCTTCCAGGATGGATGCTCTATCATGTGAAGGAGCAGTAGATATGTAAGAAGCAAAGAGAACAACAACAAAACATCTGGGTGAGGTGACAGCCTGCTCTTCCTCATGCTGACTACCAAGCCTACTTCATGTGTCTGATATTTGTTAAGATTGCACTTGGAGGAGATGGGACTATGGAAAATAGACAAATGCTAAAATGATGAGGTGAAGACAAGTCCTTATTGGAGACGGACTGAAGAAACAGAAGCAGACATGGACTTTTTTATTTTTAGGCAACAAACCTTCTAAAAACATGAGCCAACCTTGCTGATTTTAAATGCAGCACAACATTGGTGCACATAATTATAAATGGCAAAGAGTCATCTAACTGGTTGTGGTCTACAAGGCTGCAGTCTTGTATTCTTTTTTTGTCCATCCTGTTTGTGATTTAATCTTGATACTGCTGAGCCTGTTAAGGCCACCACATATACTACACATGCTGTGAGACTATGTAACAGTAACTAACACTAATAACATCAACAGTACTTAATTAATTGTAATGTCCATAATATTAATAGTTATGAGTCCCGCTGTTCAAGGAAGGGGCCACCTTTCCCCCAAAGCAATGCCACCTTTCCCCCAAAGCAATGCCACCTTTCCCCCAAAGCAATGCCACCTTTCCCCCAAAGCAATGCCACCTTTCCCCCAAAGCAATGCCACCTTTCCCCCAAAGCAATGCCACCTTTCCCCCAAAGCAATGCCACCTTACCCACTCTTCTAAATTAATCCAGCCACTGTCTGACCCCTACAATTCTGCACACCTCATCCATCAGTACCAGCCGATCCCTCTCAAATTCCCCAACACATCACCAAGAAATGTTCCACATCTTCCCCTGCTCCACTATCACACATGATACACCTTTCATCCCTAACCATCCCACATCTCTTCTTATCCTCTAAGAATCCAGCTGATCCAGTCCTCCGTCTAAATTGCAACCACACACTTCCTGACCATGCATGGACCTCGTATACCACTCCACCCCTGCACCATTCTTTGCCAATTTATAAAACTTCAGCGTACTCTTGCCGTTTACTTCCTCCTCCCAATCCTTCTCATTTCTCACCTTCATTTTCCCCTTCCACTTACGTACTGACCCAACCTCGTTGTTTAGCTCTTATTTTCTCCTCAAGATCTCATATTCTTCCCATCATCCGATCCTCCATCCTCTCTTATACAACTATTTTTACCAATCTGCTCTGTTCCAATACCTAATCTCTTACCAAACAAAACCTTCATCTCTTCCTGCCTCTCCTCCAGATTCCTCCACCCCATATCTCCCCGTATTGCCACTCCTGCTACTGTATTACTTGCCCCCAACAGTCTCCTACCCACTCTCATCTGTGCTGACTCCAACATCTTACAAGCATTCCGTCCTCCTGTCCACCACACTTCGGCTGCATACTCCATACTAGGTCTTACTAGTTATTAAATAAAATTTCAATTTCAAGATTCCTTTGTTGTTTCTGTTTAGCAGTGGAGGAGTACACCAAGTGTGAGCTTCAGTGTCTTCTAAACTCTTTTTCTGACATGTTCTTCACTACCCCTACTACCATGTACCATGTCTTGTTGGTGTCGTTGACTGTGCCCATGTAGATCATGTTGTCTACTACACATTGACAACAATAACCCATACAACATCCTGCTGCTATTGTTGACTGTCCCCATGTAGGGTCAGCTACAGCTTCCTTCAAGGACTTGGGGTAACAGTTGCAGAGGAGAACTTCACCAAACAAAGAGCAGATGTTTTGATAGAGGATCAGCTACAGCCTCCTTTGGGTTTGGTAGCAGTTTTACAGGAGAAAGAACCAAAGAGCAGAAATGAGCGTGGGGCATGGATCATTCATTCTGCTCTCACTGAGGACATGAATTGGAACAATTGGAGTCTGTGGTAAAAAAATTACAAGTTATGTGAGGGTGGGGTGGGGGGGGGGGGGGGGGGGGGGGGGGATAAATAGATAGATCATCAAAGTCTATGGTAAAAAACCCCACTTCTTCCTCCCCCCTTGTTATGTCTTTAAAAGTCGATCTAGTATAGGATTATCATGTGACAGCTTATGTTTATGGCAATAGTATCACTTGTATAGTTTCAGTGACAAGTTTTCATAACAATAATAATACATGTGGTAACTGACAATATTATAGAAGTAACACTAGTAAGTCAAACTAGTGTAATATTGTGATAAAAAATAGCTTCAGTGACAAACCTCATAGTATCAATAATACAAGTGACAATTAGTCAAATAATATTGAGTTACAGAACATTCTTTGTGGATGAGCCTGAATAAAACGCTGAACAGTTTCTAATTGTTTACAGGTATCATAATGCATAGCCATCAGTGCTAGGCTTGCAAGCCTTTCTTCACTCATAGTAGAACATAAAATTAATGTGTCTTGAGGCGTCTTACTACTGAGAAAGATCTCTCTGCCTCACATGATCCGATTGGAGATGTACATCCAACAAGAACAAGCTCTCTCAAATTAAATTTGGAAATATATCAGGATCAGCATACATCAGTGCATTAATTAGATTGTCAGGTAAGTTATCTCTGTTCTCTTCCTCTTCCCAATATCTCTTCCAACAAACTAGTTCATTCCTTAGTGGAATTGAAGAAGAAAAGTGTTTTCCCCAGAAAAGTAGCTTTTCCACCAGCAGATCCATACCACCATCATTGAGACTGACCACTACTTTTGGAACAAGAGACAAAAGTGACGCGATTGTCTGTTGAAAATCTTTCATCCAACTGCTGAGAAGAGTTGTCAATAAATGGGATACAAATAGTTCTTTTGAAGTATTGACTGGTGTTTTCAGAAGGTGTATTAAGGCGGTGTTGCTGGTGTGTGGTTATTCTCTGTACTTTTAATTCACTCCCAACACTCCTCGCTATAACTTCTGCTTCCCTGTACCAATCATTCCAAACTGTGTCAAGGTTAGTTCTGAGATCATGAATCTCACTTCTAGCAAGATCAATGTACTTATATATATGCCATAACCACATCCGCATCACGTTTTTGAAGCTTTGCACTCAGTCCTTTAACTGAATCAAGAACATAATTTAGAATAACTAAGGTAATTATAGTTCTACCAGAAGTTAAGGAGTGTAAAAATCCTTAAGCTTTAGTCCGTGTATTTGCATCCCAGTCCCAATTTTCTGAATCATGTGTTTGCAATTGAGGGTACTCATCAAAATGTAACATGGCATCCATACATGTTACTATATATTGATAAAGAGAGAGAAATAGTTCTAAACATTCATGCCTTTCTGTCCACCTAGTTTTACATAGACCCTTCAGTTTATGCACTCATATTTCTGGAGCAAAAGTGTACAAAATTAACTCAAGAAATCACTGTCTCTTTGAAGACAGATTAAAATAGATCATTTACGACATCAATTGTATTTCGAATATCAGGCTCAGAGCATGATTTTGCTACAGCCAAATTAAAACATGTGAGTGACAATGAGTGTACAAAGCAAGTGCATTCTTCTTCTTGAAAAAAGCCTGAGTCCCTCTTCTTGTGCCAGCCATTGCTGAAGCTCCATCATATGACTGTCCTCTCATATCGTCAACTTCAATACCATGCTTACTGAGAAGATCAATAATACCAGCAGCAATGTTTTCTCCAGTAGCCCTTTCGAGGTGAAGAAAGTCCAAAAATATTTCATGGATATGCGGCTGACCTTGACCATCGGATACATAAAGACAAAATTTCCTAATTTGCATGATTGTCTGTGACCTCATTAGCCATAATGTTGAGGTTTTTAATGGACTTAAAAGCTTTACACGCAATAAATCTGCCATAATACTTATAATTTCATTTTGTATTACTTTAGTTGGTTCTTCTCTCCTAGTTCAAGATGATCCCGTATTATTGAATCGTACTTGGCAACATATTCGAGCAAAGCTAGAAAGTTACCTCTATTTCCAGAAGGATTTGATGTCATGCTCTCTCTATGGCCCTGCTTCCTATGCCACTGAATGCTGCAAAATTTAACAGCATCAACAACAGCTGAGAGGATGTGTTTATTTCGGTTGGAGGTTGTGTTAGGATTTGACAATCTATTCTGGTTTCTGGATTTTTTGAATGTCACCAGGAATAATTTTGCAGCATGTAAAGCATCTTAAAATCTCCATGATTAGTCCCTTTGCTTTGCTGAAATTTTTGAAAGGTTTTTTCACTAGAATTCCCAAATAAAACCCTTCGTAATTTGTCCAAACAGTACACAATATTTACAGTAACCTCCTTCATGTGAGGGTGAATATGACAACTATTTGAACTCTTTTAGCCATGACTTCTGAAACGTTAATGGTAGCCTTCTTTATCACTTCAAAGGTTGCAAACTTTGAATGTTTGCCTTCACTCTTCATTCAAAAATTCATGTTTGTCACTATCTGACAAGGAACTGATTGGTATACTACCAGAAGCAACAAGTCCAATATCATTGATACCTGTACTTCTACTTCCCGTTTCCATGAAAGCTGTTTGCAAATAACTAGCATCATTAGAATCTGAAGGAATGGACTGGCACACAATGTCAGTTTCTTTGACACCTTCTTCAGGTCTCATGATAACCTCACATCCCACTAAATCCAATTCAATATCTGAACTGGCATGAGCAGGGCCAGAAATGCTACTCTTTGTTACCTCTTGATGTGGTCCTGAAGCTCCAGATGAAGAGAAAGAGCACTCATCATAGTCTCTTAGGGTCTGATAAACTATCACTTATGGAATGGTCATGTTCAGAGCCAGAAGTAACTCCAAAGGATGACAAGGAACACTGACACAGTCTCTTCATTTTTAGCCTCTGAGTTCTGATCTGATACTGTAGCACATATTTAACCATGTGGTTGCCAATTGCCACATCACATTTCTAAACCACCAACCACATTGCACTTCATTCAACTATATTATACAGATTTACTAGTCCTACATGCAAAAATGTTTTGTCCACTACACTCAATGGACCAAGAAGTATTTAAGCTTAAGCACATGTAATTAAAGAACATAAACATTTATAGACTGAAGGGGGGGGGTTTAAACCCCCAACCCCCCCCCCCCGGATCTGCCCCTGTACAGTATTCTGCTGTAGCTATCTTATCTTGATATTGTGAAGTTAGAGCACTTGCCTTCCTTCTAGGTACAGTCCAAGAGAGCATGCCATTAAACGTACTTCAGCAGCACGGTTTTATTCGAGGAAGCTGGATAACTCACTTGGGTCTATCAGGAATGCCTATTTCAGATAATTGAGCAAAAAAGGTCAGGTAATGAAGAAGTAACCATTCTTTCTGAGCAGAAATGTGGGAGGCCAGTTCTGCTTGCTATGTGCAGCTCTATGTCAGGAAGGTGAGAGAAGGTGATGGAGTAATTTCTGCTAGAATAGCTGTGGAAGCTGCTTGAGGTGTGTTACTCTCCTGCAACAGGAGCATGTCAGCAGAGTATGGGGGTCCTGTTTTACTAAATAGAGACTGGACATGTTCATCTGAACGGGATTGATGTTGTCCAGCAAAGGGCCACAACAGCAAAGACGAAAGAAACATTCACTGGTTAAATTAATTTTAAAGGCAGTGGTTGAAAAGAGATTGAACCAGGTTCAAACTGGGATCCATATTGTACCATCATCATCCTGGACACTGGATCAGAGAGGTCTGAAGAGAGTCGAATTAGTGGGTCTGGTCGACAAATGGCAAATCACGTTCTGTATTGTTTGTGATTTTCTTCCAGTGCAATAATGGAAAGACAAGTTTCAGTTCCCTTCGGGTTGGCACATCACACACTCATCGCACTGGCCAACCGAGGAAACCATGCTCCAATATATTGAACACATTATTGTACCCTATATTGAGTGGATGATAGAATTCATATAGAGAGATGCTTCAGCGGTGATTCAATTTTAAGGGCCAGATTACACCATCCGTTACCAGCTTACTGTGTGTTTACTCCCACCTAACACAACAGATGTGTTGCAGCCCTTGACATGTCAACATGAGTAGTGCAATTGGCAAGATCCAACAGAGGTCACTTGATTTTTAGCAGACACTTTACATAATGAATGTGTGCAATAGTTTCTTTAATCTTCAAGATCTATTGTGAATAGATCTATACTACACAAGTCATACAAGAATCGTGTTCATTAGTGATTTGAAGAAAAAAATGTACCTGTGAAATAAAATTATATTACAGCATAAATTTTATCTCCACGTCAGCATACATCATACTCATACCAACCTATGTTCTACTCCTCATCAAGCTGACCAGCATGTATATATATGGTAACGATTGTCACAATGACCACCTGTTAAGTTGAGGTTATCTATGCAGTAATAGTTCATTTGCACTGCATAGATAACCTCAACTTAACGGATGGTCATTGTGACAATCATTACCATATATATATCTATATGCATGTCAAGAAAGTATCACAACAATTAATATTGCTATTCCTGTTCAAACTATGACTGAGATTATGTGTATGTGTGTGTGTGTGTGTGTGTTTGGTGTGTGTGTAGTAAAGATCGTTACAACGATTGTTAGGTTGAAGTCAGTTCTGATTTCATTAGCATCTGAACCAGTCTGTCAACATCACCTTTCTTGCTGTTCAGGTACTGTCTCGTGGTTCTAATCATCTCATGCAAGACCTGAGAGTCAATTTCATCCAAGGCGATCTTCTGTGTCAGTTCTGGTTCAAACCTGAAATAGTCGATGCCTTGCTCTCTGCATCTAGAAGCACAGCTGGAACTATGCTTCCCGTCAGTCACCTGAAAATTATTTGCATTATATATTTGATGGTTAGAACAAAAATATCCAATTGCCCAAAATGGAATAACAACAAAAATATGTACAACTGTGATCAGTAATACATCTTCAATTGCCTGGTCGTATCTATTGTTTTCTTGTAGCATTTAGAACTTACAGCTCCTCCGAAGACCTCCAAAAGGTCAAAGTAGGCACTTGGATTCAACAAGTTGGATTTAATGTCAATTTTCCCCAGTGGGGTTCCTGGATTGATCCCAGTGCCCACGGACACCACCATGGAGATGGGAATCTTCTCTCCCTTCTCATGGTAGAAGTCTTGGATGACTGTCAGTGCTGCCTCTGAGGGATTATAAGCCAGCATTCCGCCGTCTATGTAATTTTCAAACTCCTTGAAGTAGAAAGGAGCAGCAGATGTGTAGCGAGCCACTTTCCAAACCAACTCTGCATGTTACCAATAACATAAAAATTTAGTACAAGTGAGTAGCTATAAATATCATGTATTTCGATGCATCTAAATACATGCTTCTTTTCCTTGCTATATTATGTGACACAGAATAAAGTTCATGGATCACCCTGAAACTTGACGTGAAGGGCAAACAGCTTCAGCATAAGGGGTAATGGCATTTTGCAGATGACAAAAGGATCCAGTCTAGATTCAGACCCTATGCTTTGTGATTTCAAACATAAATTCAGCTAAAAATACCACACTTGCCAGGATATAAGTCACAGTAGCAGCTACAAATTTCATCTTCAATTCCGGGGATGTGCTTATACCACGAACAGTGCATACATTCTCAACAAGCATGTGTAATTATTCTGAGCTGCACTATCGAGTTGTGTGTGCATAGCTACAACCAGAATTTGAAAAGAATGGAAATTGAAGTGTACAGAATAGTTCTGCTGCTCAGTTCTACCTTGGTTTGTTTGAGTCCAGTGATCTACAGCTTAGCCTACACACGAATTACTTTTCAATCTTATGATGCCACAATTAGTGCTAAGTAGATGATGGGCTGTGACATATATACCTAGGTGTAACTTATGTTCTGGATAATATGGTAACCTCTGTGATGGTTCTTCACTTATAGAAACATGGACAAATGAAGTCTAAATAAACCTGAGCCAGAGGAAACTCATAGTCTCATGTAGCTAACCCTTTATCTCGTTTGTGGGGAGAAAAGTCTGGGAACACTAGTACAGCAAAGTTGTTTGGGTGGCAGTTTAACATTAGATACTTAAGTGGTCCTTCATGACTTGATTTGTATCATTTTATTTTACATGGCCTCTTAATATGGAAGAAAGGTCAGCCTTATAGCACAAACAGAGCATGCAGAAAATATCTTCTCTCATCTCTATTTATGATGCAGTGAAACAGTTCCTACCACACTGACATCAATTCCTTCTGTTGCTTGCAACTACCACCAATTAGAGCAGCAGGTAAATACATCCCAACAGTTAGTATGCTAGTGTTCCAGATCCTTCACAGCATGGGAAGTGTTGGCAACACCAGTCTGAGGGACTTGGTGGTTGGTGATGCTGAATGTTAGCAAGAGATAAGAAAGGGTCAGCTGAGCTATATATATATATATATGCATGTGTGTATCTATATCAATGCTCTAAACAGAGGGATTCATAAGCCCTCTTTGGGGGATTTGGTTTGCTAGCAAGTTAATACTTTGTTCAAGTTAGAGTTTAGCTTGTGTCTGCTATATAGTAGTATGTCGTTAAAGTTGCATCTATGATAGCACTTCAGGTCTAGTTTCATTTTGTTTGGTCAGCTTTTTTTTATCATCATGACATGCCTGCAGCCTACATAGAAGCTTAAAGAATGTGGGACATTTAGTATTTGTTGTTAACCATGTGCATGGGTGAAGTAGGTTATAGTAATTTTATTGTTCATCTCAGTATATTCAGACCTTCAGCATGATTACTATACCCCACTTCATCCGTGTGAAGCATGAGGTAACAGAATAAACACTATTGTCATGCAACAACTTACTCACTCCATAATTCAGCTAGATGCTCTAGCCAAGCATTCTCTAACTTTCATCAGGAATATTTACTATTCCTGATGAAGACTAGCCGAAGCATTGAGTGAGTAAATTTAAGTTTATCGAGAAAGTGGTTGTATATACTATGTCAACTGAGAGTTAGTTGAGACTATTATGTTATTTGTCCGAATCATGAAATTTCCACTATTCATCTCAATCCTCATAATATAGCAAACTAGATCTGAAAAATTCTCTCTTATTATGGGCAATCAGAGTCTTCATTTCATGGTAAAACCTAACAGCTAGAGTAGACGGATATTGGTTACTTGTTTCTACAGACCAGATGAAGGATCTAAAATAGCAGCTACTTTCAGTGTTCTGATAAAAAGGAAGTTAAGGGCATACTTGTGGTTGACCACATAATACTATTTCAGACCTTTGTATACTTAGGAGCCAATAGTTTGACCAACCTCTTAAAGCATTGAATCTAGGTGAGGGAGATGTCAGCTGGATGAAAATGAAGAGGAACACCTTATTGGCTACTTCAGCAAACTTCTTCCAAGTGCAGAACATTATTAATCATGCAGAAAGACTGCCTAGCCATTTAGTGAAGTGCGGAAGCATTTCAAGTCTACCTGCTAGGAAAACCATTGATATTGGTGAGAAAGCATGAGTTGGAAGAATGAATACCATTCAAGGAGAGAGAGATGATTCCTGTGTGGAAGGCATGCCAAAGTGTCACTATTGCCAGCTAAAGAATCACATTGCTGTAGATTACAGGAAAGCAAGTGCAAATGAAGCCAGTGAGACAATCCATCAAGTTGCTAAACCCAAGGCAGAGTAACGTAAAGTAAGGTGCTACAGCTGTCGTGGCAATACAAACTTTCTTAATGTGTAGGCTAGCTTCACTTGCAAAATACACATGGAGATAAATAGGTTTGTTCATGGCAATAATGAATTATTCATGACCTACCATTGCTGTAAGCATCATTGAAGCAATTGTTGAAGAAGTGAAGTTCAAGATTTGTATCTTTCTTATAAACAGCAGGAATGAGGACCCTACAAATGTACATAATTGTGGCACAAAAGGAATTAGTAAAGTACCGTAAGGCTTTCTTTGTTTTTCAAAATTAGTAGTTTTGATAAATTTGCAAAACACAAATATAAAAGATTTCTTTACACATTTTAAGGTATTTTCTCATTATGAAGAACAAAAAAAATATTCATCAAGGTTTGCGGGAAATTAATCAAAATTCATACCCCCTTACACTATACCACTTGACGCACTTTGGAATAAGACTTCACTTTACAAATATATGGTACGTACTAATTGTCCTATAATAGCTAAAAAATTGATACACCACCCATACACATGGGAGAGAGTCATAGGAGAGGCTGCAACATGATCGCTCAATGTCTTGGCGAATTTGATAGGTAACTGCCAATTAATATAAGCCTGCAAGAGTTTTTGTGCTGGCCATCCACATAATTGGAGGAATATATATTCGAAGAATGTTTAGCCAAAATAATAAGTTGCACATTGAAGATTCATAATTATAAATCAGGAAACCATCTCACTTTGGGTATGCAGTATCTGAGAGTGTGGTGTCCTTTCCAAGCCACTTCTGAAGATTTTCCTCCATACATTTGGTATTTCCTTTCTCCAAGAAACCAAAGAATCTACTCTGAGCTTTTCCAAAGACAACATCTTTCAAGGACCAGTAGATGTTCCTAAGCTGGCAGACAGTCTTACATCCAATATCTTGGGGACCTGTACATGTAACAAGGAAAGAAACATGTAAACATTCCACATTGGCTACCATGCAAGAAAAAAAGGAGGAAATCATCTGTCATAAATAAAGGTCTTTTTTGTTTCATAATCATTTGCATGTACTCGCCAGGCAAATTTAACGAACAGCACCAGCCCCTGTGTATACCACTAAATTAAACCATAATTAGCTGAGATGAATAGGACTGTACCATAGCTTAGCGCAAGAGCAATGATTCCACCTGTTGATGTACCCACAATCCAGTCGAAGAGTTCAGTAATCTTCCGCTGTGTGCGTCTCTCAATCTCTCGGAGGATTGTAATCTGGATGAGTCCTCGGATGCCACCGCCATCTAGACACAAGATCCTGCTCCCATACTTTCTTTGATACTCCTCATGTTTAATCATCTTTTCTACCAGGTCTATAGCTTCTTTAGACTCCACTGGCTTCGAAACATCTCTGACTCTTTTTTGAAATTCATCATGTATTTCCCTATAATAGGTAGTGTTGATCTTCCTGAATGCAGGCTCATCTTTTGCTGCTATAGCAGTAGTTGGCTCAACTGCTTCAGTTTTAAGAATGGGTATACTTTCCTTGATAGAACTCCTCTGATATGTTCCAACTGACTGCAGCAGCTCTTTGATTTTTTTGGCAGTGCTCTCACTTTCCTCTGTGACATATTCTGACTTGACTGCAGCTGGAGTGGGAGCAGCAATAGAACCAAACATCATGTTATATAATTATCAAACTTACCTCTATCATTTTCCATATGGGAAAGCTGGATGTTGCCACTTGTGCATTCTCTTGCATTCACCTTGGCATTTGCAAGGTCCAGTGGTGTGTTTCCATCTAGATTTTCCTTGTTGACATCAGCATCTAAAGACACTAATGCCTGAGCACACTCGAGGTCATTATGCTGAAAATGATTGAGAGCAGTTCACTAATCAATTGGAAAATATTTACGATTGCAAAAAGACATAATATCATCTAAACTTATACACAGGATGTCAAGGAGGATGTCAAGGAAATAGTAATTGTGAATGCTGAATATAAGAACACAATTAGTTATTGTTGGGGATCACCCCACCATTAACGAACCCTACCATATTATAATGAACTAGCATGAAAGCACTCACACCATTAACAGTCCTATTCATACACAAGTTGCTGAGCATCAAAAGATATCTCACTATCATTGATTTTTGTCATTACATGTATAAGGGAATTTCTGCACCAGCTGGATGGGTATTTAAACCTTACCCAGCTGGGCCATTTCAGTTCTGAACAATTTCTGTCTATTCAATATCTATCCTTGCTTAAAACCTCGGATAAGATAGCCAGAGAATTAATCATCTCCTGACTCCTGGTTAGGCAGTTTGCAGCAGACTTTGGTGGTAGGTATCATAATCAATTACCCTCCCCCCAACAGTTGTAATAAGAACAAATTTTATTTAAAAACAAACAACTGATTGATTAACTCACCGGTCCATAAAGAAAGGAATCAAGGTGCACCCATGTGGACCACAACCAGTTAGATGACCCGTTTCATTTGAAAACCATATACACCAAACTGATTTTAAATGGTAAAGGGTCATCTGATTAGATGTGCATGGTACATAAGTACATGCTCGTTCTTGACCAAAAAAACAACTTTTGTTGTTGTTTATAGTTTTTGTTTGTCTGTTTCTCTTGTTTTAAAAAAGTCATAATTGTAGCAAACCAAAAAGCAGAGACAAACTAATCTCATTACAGCATTTTGAATGACTTATTATTTTTAACTCTAGTATTGTAAGTCAGCAGATCAACCATTGATGTGCTGTTATTAGAGTCTGCCAGGATTTAGCTACAACACCCTTGAAGGACTTGGTAAGAGTTACACAGAGCTCTAGGTGATTCAAGGACTTGGTAAGAGTTACACAGGAGAGTTCTAGGTGAATCAAGACTTGGTAAGAGTTACACAGGAGAGCTCTAGGTGATTCAAGGAGTTGGTAAGAGTTACACAGAAGAGCTCTAGGTGATTCAAGGACTTGTTAAGAGTTACACAGGAAATCTTCAGAACTAACTAAACGTAGCAGATATTATCTTACACCATGTTTATTGCTAAAGCACACACGATATAATCGTATAATTGCTTGCTTTTGCTTCTTGTTTGAAGAAGATTATTCATCTGTAAAACAACTGACCAGGTGCAGTGCATAGCTTAGCATAGATCAAGTCTGATACTCCTTACACAATTCCATTATAAATCAGCATGTGAGCTGACTTGATTGCATCATCAACACCACCACTAGTACCTGTGCCTTTTTATACAATCAAGTAATTATGGACTTGAAATGGAAGACTTGTATGCAAGTGATGCGCACGAGAGAAAACAGAGCTAGATATGGATACATAGATTTTAAAAAGAAGAAAAACAGACAAAAATACTGGATTGTTTTGCCAAAAAGAAATTTAGAATTTATTAACATAGCTACTATTAAAATTACCAAATATTATTATGCAGTATATTATTGTAGTTAGTAGCTAATAGCAAACTACCGCATATGCAAAGCATTAGAGGTTGAGCGAAGGGCAGGGTATGAAAATACGTTTCCATTGACTCATTACTGGGTCCCCCACCAGTTTCGAGATTGCATGACATTTTCTTCCTGCCTCTTGTGTGCGAAGAGAAACCTAAATATCAGTTTTTACTTCTTAACACTATTGTTGTATATGCATATATTTATATATATTATATATATATATATATACAAGCCCAATGAATGCGAACCCTCAGGATGCTCCTTACTATGTAGATATATCTATATCTATATATATATATGTATCAAACTCTCAAGAGTAGATAACTAGCTCTTGTTTTACTAAAGGGTCTACTAGACAAAGAAATGCTAATAGTTTTAGTTGTAGTGGCTTAGTTATATCAGCTTGGTACACTAGCATATTGAAAGTTATAGCTAACTTAATTACTCGGAACTCTTCTCAGACTATCCACTTAGCCTTACTTGTAGATCTTGGATTGAACATCAACAGACTTTCAGGGCTGGTGAATTATTAAATTTTCTTGCTATAATTCAATTGTTTGAGTATTGGGTAGACTATTTTATATACACAAATTTTTGGTAGCCCACCACCTATGCTGTTTGCAAGGATCCGCAGGTTGCCAAGTCAGATTTATCTTGGGACACAAGGAAAAATGATTTTAAATGCTGCTGTTATAGCTGCCCATCTAGCATCATGTGTCAACCATTACATCATCTGGGACAGGAGACAAATCTGATAAGTCCATCCTGGATAATGACAAACCAGGGCAGTTGCACCTGTGAAGCTGTTACTTCACAGGTTTCCTAGGAATTAAAGGTTTTTTAGGTAAGTACAGTAAACAACATTTTCAGTGTGGCAAAGAGCAAAGTCAAACTGATGTCGTAGCTTCTCTATTTCCATTCCCATCTCAGCCAAAGCTGTACCATTCTGGTTCTCAGCAATAGTCTGGAGTATGTAAATGAGCTTAAAGGAAGCCATAATCAGACTGGATGTTCATCCATCTGAAGAAGGATATGGCACTGATGAGACATGTTTCCAGCTTGTGCTGCTGCAGCAACTTATAAGTAATGTGTGTGTATACAGCATTAGTTACTAGGATCCATGATTTTACCATGTACCCAAGCCAGCAGTACAAACCCTAGGAGAAACATACATGTAAAGTCCTGTGGATTCATTAACAATGTGACTCATAATATATTTACTAAATGGGAATTAGAATTATTGGTTGGCATCCATTGTCGAAGGTACAGACATAATCATTCTCAATGCCTATTGCACTGACCTGATTAGGCATGTATATTGCACGTGATCGAGTCAGAGAAAAGGAACTTCTGGCATTGTATTATAGAATAATGAAGCAGATACCAGGATTACAAAACCGTGAATTAACTGATTATTCCCAACACCAGAAGGCAGAGGCTAAGCATCATTAGATACGACTTGAAAGTGTATTTTGCATAACTATTCTTAGTACAGTGATTCTAACACACACACAGACACGCATTCAAGCACACACACACACACACACACACACATATTCTTTCTCCCCACCCACCCGTCCACAGTGCTGTATGCATTTGCCTTTGTTAGAAGGAGTGGTACAGGCCAATAAGTTATATTGCATGTGCTCTATGTTGGCTGAGGTGGTGTAAACTATGACAATGGAAGAACTGCCCACAAAACTCGTACTGACACTTCTGAGAGGGCACTTGTTACTGGCAAACAGAACTCAACTTTCAGCTTTATTCACTGCCACAACCAATGATGGATACAGCAAAGTGCAGTCACAGTGTTCACTAGCCTCCATTCTCTCAACTTCTTCCTTTTGTCCTTATAGCTACAACTTTTATCTGCTCAGCTTGCACACTGAGTGAGATATTGCCAAAGACTTCGGCTCTATGCTCACTTCCAACAGTCTTCAGCAAGCCCACATCTGAGGTTTCTCAGCACAAGGTCATTCCAACGATGTTTCTTCCTAGCTGCTAGCTTCTCAGCTGCCACTCATGGGGGTTAATTGGTAGAAATTGGATTCTGCACAGAGGAAGCATAAGGAGATCCTCTGTTACTTTGACAATCTCCATACAGAAATGTTTTGCTTCTTTCGCACTGGTCTTTCCTGGTACTGGGGTACAGCATCTCTTAGAGAGATGGACTAGCTCTCCATTCGGTTCCATTTGTATCGCAAAGAAGCACGAATGCTTGTCTCTTTTTGTATGATAAACTAACACAACACACACACACACACACACACACACACACACACACACACACACACAGATAAAGCCTTATGCAGGACTATATCTTACTTCCACTGCCAAATGAAGTGCAGTGTTCCTCTGTTTAGTGGTGGTGAGGTCCACATCAGACCCCCCACGAATAACCAAACTTTCCAAGAGCCATAGCTTGTTATCATGCTTTTTGGTCACCAGGTAGTGAATTGCTCCATAGCCTTCCTTGTCCACACAATCCACATCATCCACTGGCAGGTTTGCTTTCTGGCGTTGGTGTAACACACCCAAGAGCTGCAATGATCGTTACATATGTACATAAAAGTACATCTGGACTATATATCACACACTAACTTTGTCTTTATGTAGCCTGCTCTCCCGGCAATGCTCCAATAAAGTCCTATCTTGCTTACTCCTAAAAGGAAAATCAACTTCATCCTCTCCTTCTGCAGGTTGTTCCTGGAAGTGGGTGGAAGAGAGGGAGGAAATGTTAAGAGAATAGATGTGATCTTGCAAGCCAAAGGAAGTATATACCTAGACAATATATAGATGGTGTGTTAAACGCTAGAAATGAAAATATTCTATATACCAATTTTTAAAAACCAAGCTTTGGTGTATGTTATTTTAAAGGCTCCTTTTTGTCACAGCAGCTAGTGCCTCAGTGCTACTTAGCTTTACTTCTTCTCAAGCTTGTATTGTATTTTTCAGCTGTCTTCATTAAAATTCTCTTTCAACTAGCATTCAATTCAAAGATAGATCCTCGGTATTTTTTACTGTTGTTTGACCTATCAAATTTAAATAACAAAAAATGGAACTAGTACTTGTTCCCTTTTGCAACTAGAGCTAGTTTAAACCCAATTAGATAGCTGGGCTGGTATATAGCATCCTACATTGTAAAATGTATCTGTGAGTATTTGTACCAGTCAGCTATCTGATTTTCATATGCAGTGTTGAAAACATAATAATGACTTGCCATACACACATTTGAGGAATATGGCTGGAAAGCATAATGTGATTTATTCCAGAAAGAAGTCTTTTTAATAATACTATTCCCTGACTGTTTGGCTGAAAGTGGAGGGTCAATCAGCAGTGGTAAGGAATGATCGAAATAATTAAGCAGAATTCAATCACACCATGTTAGTGAATTGCATTTAGGAACTGGATGAACATCATAAAACCATTATTTTGAGCCACCATCAAATACTTTGTAGATCTCTTTTCTATCTTTCTATTTGCCCTGACCAAGCCGGAAAGGTTGGGTGTTGGCAATGAAAACAAAAAAAGAGAAATCTACAAAGTATCATAGAAATTGTAATACCTTAATTTCATGAGTTCCAGGATGATCTGCTACAACATCTTCAACTGTAGTATTCAACTCTTTCTCGATGCGTTTCTCAATGGGAGTTCTAGTGCCTGTCTCCACGACCTCAGCACAAGAATAAAGATTTGCATCTTGTGACATTTCTTCAGAAATATCTCGCTCACACTTACCCGCTACAAAGTAGAAGCGTACATATTTATATATATATAGGCGAACCTAAAACAGGGACCAAAATTAATGGTCACGGGGAATTTGGCACCCTTGCGGCGGTTTCTTCCGTCCGCTGGCTCCGAAGTTGTGTATAAAACACAGACAAGACCAACTGTCGAGACCAAGTTTTTAAAACAGTAGGATCTCAGATCATCGGTCATACCAGGTTAACAATTATAGAGATGACCATGGAACACAGGCCTTGGTCTAGGTATAGCTTAGGAGGACCTATTTCCCTTCCTCACCCAGTTGGCAGTGGTAACATCACTTGCACTGCTGTTTTTTTTTGTTAGTGTGTTGTTGTATAGTTAGGGAACCCTAAGCCTAAAGAGGACTACCCAGCAAGAAGGATACTAAGTAGCTAACTAAACAAACAACAGCTGCTTCTCCATGCCACTGACAATCACTGTATGATGAGCAATGGAAATAACTAGCTACTGTAATGCTTGTAAGCTCTTTCTCTTGAAGCTCCACCAAGAATTAGGCCTTGGTAGCTTATGCTTGAATTTCTACCTGTTTTTCTAATCATTTACTTTTCATTAATGTTAACTGACAAATGATTTGCTACATAATCATTGATTTTGGTTCTGAAAAATTACATCATACTGTATATGGCTACACATAGAAAAGTCTGTTTTTCCATCTTGATTCTTGAATCCTTGATCAGTGGTTAGAGTAATACAGTTAGTCTATATTGACTGTAGCATAACTGAAACCAAAACTTGATCTAGGAAATTAAGATTAATGATAAGCTGTAGTTGTACCTATATACATTTTCCCAGTTGATCAGAAGAACCCTTCTATATATATATATAGCCATAAGGCAACTTCTGTTGTAGGGTCATCTTGTCAGTTTTTTTCTTCACTGATCTGGTTTTACTATGCTGATAGAGCTGGTCTGATATGGATTTTGTACTTATGTTGCCTAACATTTACATTTGATGGAGAAATTATCTGTGCTCCCCTAATAATGAAATATGATGTGCAATGTCAATCAACATTTAATTTTCCAATATTGAATTACGGTGACAAAGGAGTTTGGACGCACAGATAATAATATGTTCCCATTATAGCTGAATATCATGCCACCTCGATGATTTAGTGGGTTATAAATCATAAGTCATCTTCCCATTGGCTACATTTATGTGAAATTGAAGTTGCAATCCACACAACAATTGAAAATTGCAACATAAGTTAGGTCAATTAATGAATAGGTCACCCTACCTTTAGAAAATGAAAAATCTTGGTTGAAGGCTTGAAAATTGTACGAAAAATATTTATAGATATAATGACCAGCCATGTTGCCAGCTCCATCATATGTTTGTGCTCTATAGAGTTCAGGTCTTAAATTGATATTGGTAAGGATAGTAGCTATCACTTCCTGCCAGAGCATCACAGTCAATAAACTTCAATTTTCTACATGACTAGCTATCATTCCTCAGATAACAATATATTGTCTCCAGCTACAATGACTTTCTCGATAATCAACTTGAATTTACTCACTCGATGTTTCAGCTAGATGGTCTAGCCTTCATCAGGAATGATTATTGAGAAAGTCATTGTATCTACTATGTCAACTGAGAGTCCATTAAATGATTATTTCCAGCAGCTGCTCAAGGATTGATATTTCCAGCATCAATTCTACAAGATCTTTAAAATTGGGGAATCAGAGGTTGAAACATCCTAGTCCCGATATCCATTTGGTGTGCAGTACACACCATGTAACATGGTTACCTGTGATTCTGAATAAAGCCCATACATTAAGCATTGGGCCTAAAATGAATCTATGGCTATGCAGTAATATGGTTTAGTAGCTGGCTGTCTGGATGCTAAGAAGATGTCAGCTAATCTTTGAGTCTGTATAGCTAACATCTATTATCAATAAGTGACTGGAAAATTTCAAACAGGGACTGGAAAGATTGATTTTGATGGACGATAGGTTAGTAGCTAGCTAGCTTACTATACTTTATCCAATTATGCATCATACTAGGTTAGCCATAGCTTCAGGATTAGTGCAGCCACAACAGCCTCAAAAGCAGGTATCGAAGGTTCCACTCTATGAGTGGTGGGCTAATGGAGCAGCGGTGCACTTCTAGCCTACATTCACACCCCTCAGGAGAAGCTGGCACAATCATCTAGCACTGACAGAGTAACAGGCAATGAATGTGATGCATAGAATACAAATAGGGTATGATATAGTGAGGGAACACTGCAGTATAATGTTATGATATTATATGTTGTATAATGTTGGTTAGTTCTGGGAAGCATTCTCACCCCAGGCCTAATACAGTATTGATCCATATAATAGTATTCCCAAATGTTTGGGGGAGGGCAGGGGATACTGACTCCTTTGGATATGGTGCCTTCAAGAAGACACTTAACCCCCAAACCTATGAGCAGACAAGCACATCAAAGGATAAGTTATCCGATAATAAATAAGCAACCGATGATACCTGCTAGATATTGGTCTATGGGAATAATAAGGGTTAAGAAGCATTATAAGTGTAAAATGGCATCACATCCAAATTGGCATTGGTCAGCACTGCAAAGCTGGGACCACCAGATCTCCATCTAACGAGCAAAGATTAATTGAAGGTTAGACAACTGAGTTGATGGTGGGAGGGCCTCCAGGCACAAATGCACGTGACAAACATTCGAATTGCATATAACTGGGTGGTGGCAGGAGTATGTGCACTAAAAACCACCCAGTAATATACAATTCGAACGTTTGTCATATATAAATACTAGCATTGTTCAAAACTAATACTTTTATATCTTTCAGGTGCTGTGAATCCAAGTGACCCTTGAAAGGGATTATGGCTTCGTCTAGTGTGACAGGCTTATGAAGGGTTACACAGACATAGTAATAATAATAGTAATAGTAGTAATAATAATATAATAATATTAATAATAATAATAATAATAATAATAATAATAATAATAATAATAATAATAATAATAATAATAATAATAATAATAATAATAATAATAATAATAATAAAACAACAACAATAATAACAACAACAACAATAACAACAACAATAATAAAAATAACAACAACAATAATAAAATTAATGGAGAGTACATGTGTACAGGCATCATTTAGCTTAGTGTACAGAACCTCTGCTAGTGGAGAGCATGTGCTAGACATTTAGCCATCATTTAGCTTAGAATTGTGCTTGCACCATGACCACTACACAAGAAGATCACTAATTTTGGAAGAGAGATTTGGTGTTTAAGAGAAGATAGAAAATGGCAAATCACGATCATTATGCACACAAGTCTTGCTATAAACAGCATGCATATATAGCCCTAGCCCCACATTTCATGTTCAATGACAGAAATACACACAGAATATAAGCCAGCCCACCAGTTACTCCACCCAGTTATTCCACCCAGTTACTCCACCCAGTTACTCCACCCAGTTACTCCACCCAGTTGCTCCACCCAGTTACTCCACCCAGTTACTCCACCAGTTACTCCACCCATCTCCAGTGGCAGACCACCTCCTTTGAGAGGCAGTTTTAGTGTGTATTACTGCACTCTCTAAAAGGAGAGCACTTATCTGGAAGTACCCATCAATGACTCTCTAGAGTCTAGACAATATGGCTTTGTGAAAGGTAGATTCTGTCTCCCTCAACTCCTGCTTTCGACTTCCTACATTTATACAGCACTTGATAGTAAGTTTACCACTGATGTTATCTTTAAAAAATAACCTTCGACAAGCTAGAGTTACTGTTCAAAGTGTAGCTAAAAATGCTGCATTCTGGTGGTCTTAGGGAGTACCTGTCAAATAGGCTATATATACTATGTTGAAGTTGGTGGTGTCACATTGAGACATCTACTTCTGACAGCAGTGTACCTCAAGTTTGTGATATCTTCCTCATTTTGATCCATCTGACTCGATCTGGTTTTCCCCTATACCTTTTTGCTGATGACTGCAAACTAGTTGGTCTTCAAATAGCTATAATTAGACAGCTTAGAGTATCTGACTGCTGCAAAAATCCTTTGAACCCTGATAATTGTGGTGCAATGAGGTTTAGTAGAGATATGAAAGGAATCCCTGGGGGGGGGGGGGGGGGGGGGAACATTCTAATAGTTAAATCTCAGGAAGACACATTTGTCAATTGTATCAGCCTACTCTGCCTTACATCTCATAAAAAGAAGCATTCTTTGTTCTAAAATAATTGGGGTGAAGAAAAGACTGTACTTGACCCTTGTGAGATCGAGGATTACAAATGCTCCAGATTTGGCATCTGCATTATATTATATACAACTCTGGAGAAAATCCAGCATAGAGATAGCAGGTATATCTTAGAGTGCCAAGATGAACTTTGCCTCCTTCTAAACCTACTCCTGCTGATGTATTACTTGTGACGCAAGATATTGTATCTAGTGAAATATTTACAAAGTCACCTCAATCAGATTTCAAAGCCTATGAATACATATCGTTTATCTCCTCCTCAAAAGATCAGCCACATCTGGGAAACTCAATGTGAATTATCATGAAACAGGTACTGGTATTTCAGTAGAGTCATAAAACTGTGGAATTCTCTCCCTCAAGATCGATATCAATCAGTCCTTTCCCTCAATAATCAAGAAAAAACTTATGTGGAACCAGTTTATGTAGCATTTTGACTCATCAAATCCATGTACTTTTCACTGCATATGTTCAATGTGTCATAATTTTGTCTCTAAGTTTCAAGCTCATCATACCCCATTCCTGTTCCCACTAGCAGTAGACACACATGCTCAACTTTCAATCTCCAACTTTGCGATGCCAAGAATGTTTGCTGACGACATCAAACTACTGCAATTTAAAATTCTGTGGTGAAGATCTCCTCACCTTGCAGTTAAATGTTCAGCTCATCCCAATCCCACATTATTAATGCATTAGTATATAGATAATTATAGCATGCAAGTGCAAATAACAAGCATCTTGGAATGTTTTTTATGACACTCACCAGTGGTTCAGTAGCGTTGTTCAAAAGTAAGCACTACTTTGTTCTGTGGTTTTGTTCATTATCACTGATTCAGTAGTACACATATTCATAGTGTAAGTCCTTGTGTGCAGCGTGCAAGAAAAAGGATCATGTCAACAGGAATCAGGGACTGTAAAATGTAATCTACAGACTCACTTCCTGAAAAGGTAAGTGCAGACAGGTCATAATACTATTATCCTACAAAAATAGGAAGGAGCCAATAGCCTAGATCTCGGTGTAGCATTAGCTACTTGCTGATTTTCCAAGTACATCAGCAGCAGCCAATTCTTGCCATTATTTATGCAACATTGTCTACATCAACAACTCCTTCCCCATCAATAATATCTTGATTAAAGTAAATAGCAATGGTAGTGACTGCTTTGACTGCTCCTTCTAGGTCACCAATTGCCAAAATAGAAGTCAACAAACCACCCACTGCTCCTCCAAATTTAGATCGGTGGATTGACCTAAGAACTCCACTACAGGCTGCATGTGGCTCCTGGGACAGGCTGAGGGCATTGGTAAATGAAGTCATCATGATGGGAAAAAGCAATATCTTACCCTACATATCAAACTTGCTTCTTCCAACATAGGTGAATAGAAGAATTTCTATCACACTCTTACAGTGCTGTGCTTCAGGAGATATTTGTAGGTATTGCATCCTTTTCCTAGTCAGAGGTAGTAATTTTGGAGTTTGTAATAAATAGTTTTATCTCACTACCAGAAGTAATACTCCAAAGCACTTGGCAAGTAAATCAGCAAACCTGGTCATCACCCCTAAAGCCATGGTGGCACTATTGTCCAAAGCTTAACTGCTGGAAAAGCAGGCATAGTGGAAAGTATCAGTGCATACCAGTGGGATAACTAATTGCTGGAAGCTGCTGTGGAGTTGGAATGAATACTGATTCCTAACCTATGGCAAGCTCTGTAGAATTTTATATACCATGCATTTTTCCTATTCGAACATGATGGAAGTCATCTTAGGGAGGTGACTGCTGGTCAATCAGGAGCACATCATGTATTTCTTGCAATGCTGATTTCTTGTGAATCCACATCCACAACAACAACCTCCACCAGTTTCCTGACATGACCAGGAGTCAGCCTACTGGGAAGCCAGCAGCTTCTCACAGGTTTACATGATGTTTCAGGACGTTGCCTAGATCGGGGGGGGGGGGGGGGGGGGGTTGCTAAGGGGGGATATAGCCCTCCTTCTCTTTTTAAACTTTTTATAATTATTGTTGTGTGTGTTGAAATAAAAAGCTCACTGTCATAAGATGACATTTATTAGTTAGCTAGTACTATTCAACTAATTATTTTGCAGTATACATTAAAATAAAATCTGCATAATTTTATTCGATAGCGCTAATCCACTAATATTATGCAGCTGCATATTATCATCATGTAGTGTAGTACAAAGCTAGGGAAGTCTTCTGATCCTGAGGTTACATGTTCTAGTAAGCAGCTAGAAATGGATGAGCAAAATCAGATGCCAAATTACCTACTTTCCCAAGGCTCTCAAGGCTGCTGCAGTAACTCTAAGACCCCAAAAGTTACCAGAAATTCTATATTGCAAGAGACTTGTACTCAGCGGATTCAGTTTCTATAAGTGTTCAACATAACTGTAGCATTTGTATTTCAAAATTACCAGATCTTGAGCTATAATTATGTTCTAGGATCTTTGTAAAGTAGCCTTACACTTGGTATATAGATGAGAATAATATTACTCAAGGTCATAAAAATGCAATGGATGCTTTTCTTGAGTATATGTCTGGAAAACATCACAGTATTGCAGCAAAGCTGAGCAGTTTATATCCCACACAATTTCAACTAAACAGATTTCTATTTTTGAATATCCATCATGGAACATGTCACCTTTTATGACATGTAGTGTGGGGTAATGATAGCTCCAAAAAATGTTGGGTTTAGGGAGCTGGGTCATTAGCTGACTAGAGTAGCAATAGTTTCAAATGGCAAAATTGGATGACCTTGGACTGGATCATGAGCTTTTATGTGGCCAGGGGTATGATGGGTATGGGTTGTCACTAGGAGTGGAGCAAGCATTATTATATTGGAGAAATCCCCCATAGCAAGTTTTGTTCACTGTAATAGTCGTAGGCAGTTTATGTAGTGAAGTTTTGGATAGAAACATGATAGGTACTGTCAGTGAAGGGTGAAGATTTTTCATCATGGCAAAGCAGCAAGACAAATTGATTGAATTGAATTGCCTGAAAGAACATGTGAAGCTACTTTGTCAAACTCAATTGATAGAGCAGTTTTTTATCTTACAATAAACTTATGAATAATGAACTTGAAATTGTACTTTCTCGACATTTCGACTAAATACTCTTGCCTTCATCAGGAATAAGGCTTGAGTATCTAGTCGAAATGTCGAGAGAGTACAATTTATTGAGAAGGCTATTGTAATGTTATTATGTCAACTGAGAGTTCATTTAAAGTTTTAAAAATCATTATCGATGCTTTGCCTGTCAGCTTTCAGACATGATGCTGTGACATGGAATACACATGAAATAAGTGATGCCAGTTACTTTCTTACAGCTATAGACAATTCTCCTAGTGTCATTTTTGCTTATATAAAGGGGTAGCGCTATTGTCAACTAAGATAACTATATAGACATCATTAAAGGCATTGAACTAATACAGCTATGGAGTAAAAGAGATGAAGTTGAAGATTGGAACACAAATGGTTTCAGTTTGCTTTTGATATAGTTAATGAATTGACCTGAAAATTGCTCAATCCATGTATATGTATATAGAAGATAACCTCAGCAATGTAATATTGAAGTCCGAAGAGTGCTAATGATCTCTTTCATAGATCACCTTCAAAAGATATTTTCTACTATCGCTAAAATAGCAGCACTTGGACCCTGTATTGCCAAGTGTCAAGATAGATAAGAAAGAAAATGTTGAATCTGTGCAACATACTGCATTACTTGAGATATAAGACTCCATCAGCAGCTTTAAACTACTGTAGTTGTATATTTCCCCTAGTGTTTCCACCTTGCCACAATTGCTTTGTACTCTTCCTGTCACAACTTGTGAGGCTGAACATACTTTCTCAGCATTACGCACACTTCAGACATTTGTAAGAACTAACTGGGGGAGTGGAGAGACCTAATGGCCTTGCAAAGTTATACCTTCTCAGAAATATTGATACTAATTTGGATGAAGCTGTTTAACTTTTGTATCCCAGGGAGCCATGCCTCGCCTTCCCCCTGATTTATTTAATATTCGGGGTTTAAATGACAAAAGTTATGTAGCTAATGCTAAAGATCATTAATTGTGCAAAAACAATATCTCAGGGTATGGTTAATTATCTGTGTTCTAAATTGGATTGATGGGGATAACTGAAGTACCTCTGAAATATGTTCTACAGATATAGGCTATTGCCTATAAGAGCACATCTGTAGCGAACAAGATAGTCAAATCCACAGCTTCATGGTGTCTGACCTTTAGTTTGGAATAATTATGGTAAATCATGAGGGGAGCTTCTTCATGATTGTTCCATGCCACATCACGATCCTTATGTGAAGTCATTTTTCCCAATGCTGACAATGATTGTAGTGACAGAATTTCTTGTTGTTTGAATAGCTTTCTCAGCAAGATACTCAGGGATGCCATTTTTTTGTTTCATTGCGTTATTAGAATTCCTTTAGGCCAATATGTTTTATCTCTCACTTGGCATTGACACTCTGAGCAGGACCATATTTAGGGATTTTTTTCTGTTGCCTGGAACCCCCACCTAGACACACACAACACTGTACACAGTGACATACAAACAAACACACTCAACTGACACACAAACACACACTCACCACTGACACACAAACACACACTCACCACTGACACACACAAACTCTACTCCACAGACTAGATTTGTCCTTAGTCCTAATTGTACTGCAATTATTTTGCACTTGTAGCTACTTGCCACAAAAATGTTTGACCTTGTCTTAGCACAGCAAAGGGGAAGCAATTTCATATTGGTCACTCAGGCCTGTAAGCCACACCAATTAATTAATAACCCTACCCCTTGTCTACATTTCTCAACATTCACACACTTCTGTGCATAAGCTGCACATTGCCAGTCACTAGTTGTGAAATGCATCATTAGTGTGCTTCGCCTCCTAAAACCTTAATGTGTTCTACTGGGCAAGAGGAAATGACTGGTCTAGTTCTTATATGCATATCCACTATGGAATGGAACACTACATAAAATAATAAATATTTTTGCTAAGCAGAATGCACGTAGAATGCTTCTTTCAGATATACTAAACACATACAAGCTATTTTTGTTTTATTACAGATATGCAACCTCATTCACAATTGTATATAAGTCTTATTTAGAAACCCCCTTCCTAATCCTGGATACGGCCCTGCTGAGTTTCCAACCTTGCTGCTCTTGTGCGACTTTTAGGGTCTCTGGTTTGAATCTATCAAATGCAATATAACTTCTTCAAAATCCCTAGAGATGGCTGGACTGCTTTGACAAAGGTAGTACCTATAGTCCCAATTGCTGATCAATTTCCTGATTTGACTGACTGAGAACCATTAATTAACTATGTAAGTCCTTTGTTTCTCTGAGATCTAGGTTGTCATGATGCTGGACCAGCAGCGTACATTCTAACATTGGCTTTCTCAATAATGAATTCACTCACTACATTTTAGCTAAATGCTCCAGCCTTAGCCAAAACATCAGTGTTGTAACATACTAGCCAATAGTAACCATCAATAGGTAAAATTTTATTGTTCTTGAGAGCCTTAGAAAACGATACACTCACTGATACAAGTATTGACATACGTACAATATATTCTCTAGCTGTGGGTACAAAGAAATGATAACAATGAACAAAGATGAGGCCTAAAATCAATACATGGGAAAGATTGTTAGAGTTACAACTGTTGGTAGCCAGTTACTACATTCCTCCTCACTGAGATGAAACACTCTCAGAAAATCTGCCAGGAGAGCTCCAAGCTCGAGCGGGGTACTGGAGAACTGCAACAGATTCTGTCAATGTAGGCTCGGAGGAAGAGGATGAATCTAACTAAGGAGGAGGAGGTGGAGGTTCAATTCCTTGCGGAAAAGTCATGTACTCATCACTAGGTGGACTAGTCCCTAATTGTCCTGTTGGTGTCAGCCCTCCAAAAGACCCAATCACTTTCCACTACACCAGCAACCCACCGAGCATCTGACCCAGGTTCTTAGTCATCACTGACTGACCAGGGTGTCCCAGTCGCTATAGGTCACTTTTTCTATGATATCCTCCGTCTCTAATCACTCTTCCTCTACCTTGTGTCTTACAGCATGGCATTGACCTTGGCTTTAAAAATTTTGGGTTTGTAGCTACCAGGCCTTTCGTGTACTTTAGCAGTGTATGTCTCTATAGAGCCTAATTCACTCCCAAACATATCTGCGTACCTGTCTTGAAGCTGGGTCCCTTCCTGTTATTGAGCCTAGGTTTATTCCTTATAGCTCACATGAACTTGCCTATCACCTTTAGTTGTTCCCCTGTATATGTCTTGAGAAGAGTGGAGGATGGCTGTATTTGGCCATTCGGGAACAGTGACTTGAATGCTTCTCTGCCATTATAGTGAAACCTGCCTCCAGTAGCTAATTCCAGAGTGACAGTCTTCTTGTTCACTGTAAGTGGGATTATTATCGGAGACAAGGATGGTCATCCACAGAATGTAGTGTGATATGCTCTGTATCTTCAGCTAGCAGCATTGTCACTTGGTTTATCAGTTCTGCTTCCACATTGACTTGGTTTGTTGGTTGACATGGTTTGTAGGTTTTCAACCTTTTATAGTTACTCTCCCTTTTCTTCGATCTACACACACTGGCTATATGCCCTTTCTTGCCACAGTGGTGGCAATCTTGGTCATGAAACCTGCACTCTTGTTGATCATGACAAACCTTACCACATCGGTAGCAGGGTCTTTGGTGCTTACTGCTAGGAGTGAGCTTGTTGAGAGATGTGGTTGTAGTCTTCAGGGATTTGGCATTTCGATCCATTGCTGCCATGCCTAATGCCTTGCCGAGTGCATCGACTAGTGTGAGTTTGTCTTCTGCTAGGAGTCTCTTTTGGATTCTCTCACTTCATAATCCATACACCAATCTGTCTCTCAGGGCCTCATTCAAGTAAATCCCAAATTGGCAGTGAGCCAACAAGCTGCATAGCTCAGCTATGTATTCAGAGATAGTCTCTCCTATTGCTTGGTTGCGGCAATGAAAATGAAATCTTTTGGCAATTACAAGTGGTTTTGGTTCATAGTGTGCCTTGAGTGTAGCTACAATGTTCTCATATGTCTCTGATTTTAGTAATTCTGGTGAAAGTAACTCCCAACGATGCTGAGAAATGTGGCTACTTTCTTTCCATCCTTGATACTATTGGCCATGAAGAAGAGCTCAACTCATTCGAGGTATGATGAAAAAGTTTCATTCTCTGGTTGAAACAGTTGCATGTTGCCGATTGGCATAAGACCTGTTGATTCGGCTATCCTAGGTTGCCTATATGCTGTAATGTACTAGCGAATGGTAGCCAAGTTGATTTCAATAGATAATCTTGAGAGACTCAGAAAATGATACACTGACTGATACAAGTATTGACATATGTACACTATAATCTCTATAGGCAGTGGGAGTTAGGCAACAGCAACAACAACAAAGATGAGGCCTAAAATCTATACATGGTAAAGATCATTAGAGTTAAATCTTACAACTGTTGGTAGTCAGTTACTACCATCGGGTGAGTTGATTATCGAGAGAAAGTCATTGTTATTTGAACTATTTGAACTGAGAGTTTGTTGATAATGTACATGAGGTGTTGTTGGGGTTTGTAAGGGAAATTATAAACTATACATACCTTAAATTTAACATCAACTTGGTGTAAGGAAAGAGAATTTTTAGATCCCAATAAGTCCAAAAATCAACATTCACAAAATTATGCGACCCTTCAAGTGGAATATTGAATGTTTCAAAGTAGCTGCCCTCTTAGACCATTTTCAAGACTTACCTATTTATAGATACCTAGGTTTACGTGGGTCAGGAATTTCACATACCCACCCAAATCTAAAATGGTGAATCCAAGATGGCCACTTGATGATAAAATATTCATAGCAATAGAGAAGTGGCTTGAAAATGGTTTGAGAGGGCAACCTCTTATTCACCTGCTCCTCTACTGCTCCACTCAGGAAAGAACTGTTTCTTTTGTCAGACAGAACCTGAAGAAAATTGACTCCACACTTATTCTGCTGGGAAGAAACCTGAAACGAGTCTATTTTCCCAAGCAGTGATGAGCATTTTAGAGAACCTCAAACCTCCCACCTGTTGACCTCAGACTTCACCTGTTGACCTCAGACTTCACATGTGTTGACTTAGTCAAGGCTCAGTTTATTTTTATAGCAATAAGCTCACCACAAGCACATCATAACTGTTCTGAAAGAGGCACCTGTGACCTGATAGCAATAATGATCAAGCTTCAATTGGAGAACATGGGAATCCTTTTGCTGTTGAAGGGGAGCACCTGCACAACATAGTCACTCATACATTCATTCCCAATAAACATGTCCCTACCATGCTTGAAATGGAAATCTTAGGCTAAGATCTGTATGTTGCTGACAGAGTTAATGGAAACACCATCTGCTGGCATCTGTAAAAATGGAAACCAATAAAATGTACAACTCTGTGACAAGGAATGCTATGTGCTGCACTACCTCCGATCTATCCATGGGCATGAAGCTGAAGAATTTGCACAACTTCTTTAACCTCATGCCCATGGATAGATAGAGTGCAGATTGAGGTAGTGAAGCACATAGCATTCCTTGTAATAACATTTTTACTGTGCACTCTCTACACATAGAAGATGTTTCTGCTGCTCCAATATTCACACCTTCTGGACCACCAGGTGCTCGAGTGCCAATGGTAGATGTTATTTGCAGCCTCCTGATCGGGCTCTGGCCTCTATGGAGCTGGAGCAGCTATATACGCGGAGGATTAATTGTTACTCGCGCATGCACACTCCTTATCTCAGTTATACATTCTCAGCTCAGATATTATTAGTTTCGAATGAGCATGCTCACTAACGTTTTTCTGTTGCCTGGTAATATTATTATCATCTCTTTGTATCTCTTAAGTTACAACAAATTAAGTCCGCTATCCAGCCTAGCAGGGTAGTAGCGACTAGGACACATCCCGACTGCCGGACAGTGTTATTTCAAGAGGCTTCGGCCGTTTCAGACTAGGCAGAGATTTACGCCCTCTGCTGAAGCCTAGAGACACGGGGAGACGTGTGGTGCCATATATTTATCGGCTACACGCTCTGCTGAAGGTCTTGACAGACGAAAACTCGCAAGTGGGTCTTTCCCCGTACAGGTTGACTACGAGTACGGTTGTGCGTGGGACGCAGGAAACTCGCTTCAGGGACAACACTCTCCACAGTGCTGAGTAGTCCCGAACACCTCCTTGGCCACTTCTAGGATTTATCCCTTTGCTGCATCTCCTCTAATTCCCTTTCAAGCTTTTCCTGCTCTTCTCCCCACTCAAAGGCACCTATAAGTAGAAGCTGTCTCATGGTCCACCCATATGAATCCAAGGTCTTGGGCTAGGAGATATCATTCCCTGAAACCTTCGGGTTATTAGACCTGGAATATCATTTGGATACTATAATCCTTTCTCGATGAAGAAGTATCATATCAGTTAGCGATTCCAGTTCTGTGTCTGTGTTTTTCAGCAATTCATCCCAGTATAGTTCAGGACTCGTGCAGTAATATTCTGGGTCTAGGACATATGGCTGCAGGAAGATCTTCTGGAAGGCCTCAAAGACATCAGCCAGTAGGACCATGTCTGTATGGAGTGGGCATGGTAGTCTCACAGGTTTTGACATATGAATGTATGCCAAACCTTTGCACGCAGGTATTCCTCTTTTGTGATACCTTCTTCTCCAAACTTGCTGTAGAAGGCTTCTTGAGGTGGTATCTGCTCCCAGCGATCCATAGCCCTTTCACAGTGGCAGTTCTTCCCATCTGGCTAATCTTCCTGTGACCTGGAAGGCCTCTCTCTGTAGTTATTAGTTAGTTGATGAAGTGAGAGAAGGACTCGAGGAACCAGCTTTCCCAGGAGGAAGAAAATGTACTTCTCCATGTTATTAGGAATGCAGGAGATTCTACCCTCAACCTGAACATAGCCTTCATCAGGAGGTGGGAATTATAGCCATGAAGGCTGTGGAAGAAGTGATCATTTTAGTTGTTCAGCTGCAGCTTCAAGTTGCAGGTAATATGGGATGCCCCTCTATATACTTTCCTGTGTGATTGCAAACAGAACCTTAATCAAGGGTTTTCTGTTACATGGCAACCTCTTGCATTCCTACTTGTCTTCTTAAAGCATGTAGGCTAGCTTTCCTTCCTCCTGCATTACCTATAGGAATCTTTATCCAGTTTTTGGGGGTCTCTTGATTACAGAGACTCATTAAACCATTGCTCATTACAATGTACCAAAAGCTACAAATTTTGTGTTGCCAAGTTTCTTTGTGCTGCTCTTGTTTGGGATGATCCTCTATGTTGGTGAGTGCCACATGACCCTTGTAGAATAGCCCTGTGGACACATTGCTTTCGAGCTCCCAGACACTGTCTATACTGAATAGTAGTATATATGTAGTTAGATAAACATTATTCTTATGACTTACAAGTATCGGTGACTCTGACTCTGTATGGGGTCTGTATACACTCAGTGAATCTGATATATGTGTAGATGGCTATAAATGACAGTGTGTGTGTGTCAGTTCATCGGGCTTAGCAATAATATTATTCATAGGTAGCTATCACTAATTAGTTCTCTATTTACTTAGCTAATGAACATAGTCTCTGGAGATATCACTCCATGACATCCCCCTCTTGTTCTTTTGAGGGTGCTGCTATTCCATTGTGCTTTTTCTTCAGCTTGCTCAAGGAATCCTGTCTGCCAGGTGGTTCTCCATTCCATGCCTGTCGGGACATACAATCGGTGTTGGCGTGCTGGCTGCCTGCTCGATTACGATGTCGAACAAGAAAGGCTGCAAGGCGAGAGCCCATCTGGCCAGTCTGCCACTCTTGTCCTTTACCTTGCCCAGATTTGTTAGACTGCCATGGTCGGTAACAATTGTGAGCCGGGTTCCAAGTAAATAAATCCTGATGTGTTTTACAGCCTCCACCACTGCCAGGCATTCTTGCTCAGTTACGGTATACCTCAACTCTGGGCCTTTCATTTTTTGGCTATAATAGGCCACCAGGTGATTGTTGTCATTGTTGTCAGCCTGACTCAGAACAGCTCCTATACCTACGCCTGAAGCATCAGTGTACAGCAGAAAAGATTTGTCAGGGTCTGGGCTGGCCAATATACTGGCTCCTGGACCTGACTTGTTCGAAGGCCCATTGTCTTACGTCTGTCCTGGTCTTCAGTGTGACTCCCATTTCAGTCAGTCTTGCAAACACCACTCACAGATGCTTCAGGTGATCTTCTGTGTTGATACTAAAAATGACTATATCATCAATGTAAGCCACCGAGTATTCTGCCAATCTGCCAGTGCTGCATTCATGATGCATTGGAATACAGAAGGCACATTCTTGAGTCCAAAAGGCATTCTGAGATACTCCCATAATCCTCATGGCCTTATAAATACTGTCTTTGGGATGGAGTCGGAATGCACCAGGACCTGATGATAGCCTTTAGCCAGGTCCAGAGTGCTGATGAGGTTGGCTCATCCCAGGTTGTCTATGGGTTGATCTATGCGAGTTAGTGGGAATGGGTCAGCTTTTGTAGCTGCATTCAACCTGCAGTAATCCACGCATAGTCTGTCACTTCCATCAGACTTGCTGACTAGTATGGCTGGCAAAGCCCATGGACTCCTGGATGGTCTGATTAGTCTGTCGTAGAGTAATGCCTTGACCGCTTTTTCCAACTGTATTATCTTCGTTGTTGCTACTCGGTACGGGGGTAGACTGATGGGGTATCTGTCACCTGTCTCAATCTTGATGCTTCGGTCCTTCATGCATCCTGGTGTCTTTCAAAACACATGTTGATACTCACCAACTCGTTCAGCTTCTGTTTATCGCCGTCATCTAATTTCGCCGAGTTCAAATCTGGCAGTTCTGCCGTTCTCCCCTCTCCCTCTGGGGAGCAGTCCAGCAGCTCTTCTTCTAGTATCTCTGTTGCGACTAGGCATCCCATTGCCGGTGATTGGAATTCTTTCAGAAGGTTGATGTGGCATTTTGCTCTCCTTCTGGAGTTGTCTGGCATGAATAGTTCGTATGTTATCTCAACAATCTTTTTCGTAATAGAATTTTGGTCATCCCATTCAGCATACAGACTGGGGCTCTTGGGCAGTGTACATAGCAGGAGTAAGTCTCCTTTGTAGGTCCGTACTTTGGCCTTTCTGTCGAAAATCTGTCTTTTTTCTGTTTTTTGCATTGATTTTTCCTGGCTTGAAATTGTATGTCCTCCAGTCTATCCTGAATGCTGGTGACATAAGCCACCATATCAGTTGATGTTGACTCCTTGGCCATCCATTTGTCCTTCAAGTTTTGAAGGGTTCCCTGGATTGGTCGACCATATAAGAGCTCAGATGGGGTGAAACCTGTTGCTTTATGTGGTGCCGTTCTGTATTCACCCAGTATGTGAGACAGTGCAGGATCCATTGCCCCTGCCACGTTTTCAGAGTATTACTTAGCATTGCTTTCATGGTGGTGTTGAAGCATTCAACAAGGCTGTCGCACTGTGGGTGGTAAGGGATGGTAGTGATTGGCCATATGTTCAGTAGTTGGTTCAGCTCCTTCATGAGCTGGCTGGTGAGGTTTACTCCACAATCTGTAAGTATTTCCTTGGGGACACCGACTCGGCAAAATAAGATGAGGAGTTTATCAGCAATCATTTTTGACTCAGTATTATGGAGTGGGAAGGCTTCTGGCCAATGTGTAGCATGATCCACAAGTACAAGGATATGTTTTCCCCCTGCTTTTGTCCATGGCAGTGGACCAGATCCATTCCTCAATGAGGCTGGTGTCCTTCCCGATGAGTGGTCTTCTGGCATTCATCGCATGTCTGGCACATCTTTCGGATGCCAGCATATATGGCCAGAAAAACTCATCTGCCAGGGCCAGTTGCTGGTAAGTACGGTCCCTTCCCAAATGTCCTGGTTTATGCACCAGTGAGATCAGCAAGCTGCAGTATCTCCCTGGTACACAGAGCAACACCTTTTCCTCCCCCATTTGATCCACACCTTTCCTCCATAGCATGCCATTGTGAAGGTTGATCAAACTCCCATCAGTGTTGACTTCCAGGTGGAGTGGAGCAAGGGTAGGGTCAGTCTGTTGTAGCTCCAGGAATTTCTCTCTCCTATGATCCCTCATCATTTGTTCCATCATTGATGTTTGATGCTCCTGTCTTTCTATTCATTTTTCTCGTCTCAATGGTGTTTGTCTTGGTCCATAGGAAGGATCCTTTGATGGCATTTTCCTTGGCTCATTAGAAAGATCCCTTTATTTTGCGTTGTATCACTGGATTCCTCTGCTTCTGAGGTGGAAGCTTCATCCAAAAGCCCATCTGAGTTCTTTAAGTTTTCAACTTCTTCCTCTTCGTTGTCTGTTTCGGCTTTCTCTCGCCCGGCTAGTGTCTGAGCTCGAGTTAGAGCGAGGTTAATAGTCTCTCTGTAGAGTACACACCTTCCTCCCAGGTTCCATATCTCTGGCAAATTGGTCCAAGCAGAGCATCATAGCACAGATCATCTTGGAGAGCCACTTCTAGGGTAGACAGCTGCTGTTTGATGTCGAACTCAACATTAGCCAGTGGTAAGGATCTAATAGTGCCTTCAAAACCCGGTAGCTGGATGGTCTGTCCTGTCCAGGCACACGTGGACACTGAGCTCTGCTTCATGATCATGTGATCTGCTCCTGTATCAAGTCTGATTTGTTCCACCTCCTGTCCCGCGATCAAGCCAGAGATTACTACTTTGCTTGATATCGCTGAGAATACTAAGGTAAGTTCTTCCTTAGGTGTAAGAGGTACTGAGAGATTGACGTCCTCCAGTCTCGGTGTCCTCTTGCCTTCTTGTTTCTGGGTGCAGTCAGCTGCATAGTGACCCCATTAGTTGCGATTGAAATACCTAGGTCCTTTGTCAGGGTTAAACTTTGGTTGTCATCTGTGGTCTTCTGTTTTCTTTTCTGGAGTGTCCTTCTCTGATGTTTTTGGTTCATTGTTGTCGCGTTGGTTTCTGAAGTGTTCTCTTCTGGATCGGTATCTTTCCTCATGATGGTGCTGCAGTCTCTTGCCCTGCTCTGGTTGTTTCTCATCTTGGTCGTCAGCACAGTCTAAGTTCTATCCCCTTGCCAGCACAAAGTCATCGGCCAGCTGCCCCACTGCAGCCTCTGTGACAGGCGCATGGTTCTTCACCCGATGCCTGAGTTGCTTGGGCATCAACACAAAGAGTTCTCGCATGTTCTCAAGGGTTGTACATTCCATGGTCCACTTCTCAGAGTCTTGTGATTAAGTTGATACAGACAGTCTAGCACTCCCCCGCTAGGCATCTAGCTTGCCATAGCTTAGCACAATATGTCTCCTTTGATACTTATACAATGCAGCCTTTAAAGTATTATAATTCTTGCGCTCGTCGGGGTCCATCCCAATGTACATATAAGGGTTGAGAACTGGCCCCAGACATCCACTCCACCGTGATTTGTCTACCTCGTGATGCTCCATGTGTAACTCGAAGCCACTGAAGTAATCGTCGACGTCTTCGCAATCTCTCAGCATTCGGAAAGCTTGTACCTTTGGTGGTCTGTTACTCGGGCGCTCCACACCTCCCAGAGAGGGTAGTGAAGCATCAAGACTACTTTCTCCTTGCTCCCATTCTAGGAGAGCTTCAAGTGCTTTGTCTCTTTTCTCCTCATGTCTCAGACATTCCTCTTCCTGGGCTACTCGAGCTCCCTCCCTTTCTTCTTCTCATCTCAAGTTCGCCTCCTCTCTGGCTTGCATCTGTTGCAAGAGCATGACCAGCATACCCTGTTCAGCTGAGGGAACCAAGACAGAGGGTGCGCCCCACCAGATGGCTCTTCGGTCTCTGAGTTGGAGGCTGTGGGTACAGGTTGTGTTGCTTCTTGGCTTTCTTGGATGTTCCTTTTGGTTTGTTCGACATTGCTGCATCATCACCTGCTTATAGTTCAGCAAGTAAATCTGCCAGTCTGTAGTGCTGAACGTTCAGAATATCTCTGCGGTGCTGAACGTTCAGAATATCTCTGCGGTGCTGAATGTTCAGAATATCTCTGCAGTGCTGAATGTTCAGAATATCTCTGCGGTGCTGAACGTTCAGAATATCTCTGCGGTGCTGAATGTTCAGAATATCTCTGCAGTGCTGAATGTTCAGAATATCTCTGCGGTGCTGAACGTTCAGAATATCTCTGCGGTGCTGAATGTTCAGAATATCTCTGCAGTGCTGAATGTTCCGAATATCTCTGCGGTGCTGAACGTTCAGAATATCTCTGCGGTGCTGAACGTTCAGAATATCTCTGCGGTGCTGAACGTTCAGAATATCTCTGCGGTGCTGAACATTCAGAATATCTCTGCGGTGCTGAGGTCTTCGGACTAGCATTCATCGGTATTCCACCGCTGCCACCAATATGTTGCAGGGCCCTTGCTGGAAAACCTTGTGGACGCACTGATTTTGGGTTTCTTGGTATGCTGCCACCAGCTAGGTTGCCCTCGAGTTCCCAGACATTGTCTGTATACTGAATAGATAAACATTATTCTCATGACTTACAAGTATCAGTGACTCTGTATGGGGTCTGTATACACTCAGTAAATCTGATATATGTGTAGATGGGAAAGGCTAGTTATAAATGACAGTGTGTGTGTGTCAGTTCATCAAGTTTAGCGATAATGTTATTCATAGGTAGCTATCACTAATTAGGTCTCTAGTTACTTAGCTAATGAACATAGTCTCTGGAGATGTCACTCCATGACAGTGGGTGAAAGCCTCAAGTCAGTGTAGATGATGTTGGATTGTGATATAGAGTAGTACCTAAGAATTATATTCCTTACATATTCCAAACTCTTATATCCAAGCCCTCATGTATGTGCCTCCCTCTCTCCTATCAAGTGTTATACATTAGGACAAATTAAAATTTGGTAATCAAGGTAACATTTTGTTCACTCTCTCTCTCACGCACACACACACGACCACATGCACTCACACACACTTGTCTCCTGCCAGTGCAGGATGCAGTAATCATCAATATAATATAGCAAAACTGATCATTCATGGCAAACTACTGGGTCATTGGAGTGTGCACAGAGGCCTGCTTGTTATTTTGGGAAGGATATATATATACCTATGAAATAAAAATATATTAATTATAAGTATACATTTCTGTTCAGGTTTCAGATGATAACTATGTTCAGGCACAAATGTATACTCATACCTGTGCCTTCCAGAGTAAACCCACTGAGCATTGAACCATGTTACCTTCTATATAAGCATACCTAGTTCTATTTCTGCATAAGAAAGATTGGTAATGCAAGGTAACTACATTTTTCACTCACACATACATGCCACTCATTTCTCCTCTTCTGCCAGTGTAAGATGCAGTCATCATGACCAAGACAAACTGACCATTCATGGCAAACTACTGGGTCAGAGCAACATGCACAGAGACTTGCTTGTTATTTTGGGAAGGATTTCATAAGTACATCTTTCTGTCTACTATTTTCTATTTTCAGATAACACAAATGCATTCATACCTATGGCTTAACAGAGTAAAGCCACTGCGTTAGCTTCTTTATAAGCATTGTTCTGCTTTCTGACTTGCCCATGCAACCAGTTCTTTCCTCCAACTAAGAATCAAATACTCTCAGCTGACATCTTAGATTTATCCTTTCAAAAAAAATCATTTAAAGATAAATCTCAAGGCATAAGAATCTGCTGTTGTTTTCTCGTACATACTAAGAAGATATGCCGGCATCACCTTTCGGGCTTCCCACAAATAGTTCGCGCAAATACTTATTTAATATTGTGCACGTGTGGTTTTGTCTCGTGCAGTTCCAGTTCAGCCATGGCAGAGGAACTTTCCACCACAGCAGCACCTGCAAACTGATGACAGATGATCCCTACGTCAACATCAGCGAGGGGGAGAGGACCTAAAACAGGATGAAGCTGTTACAAAGGACGATTTAATAATAATAGCTCAATCTTTATTTTTCACATTGAACAAACTACTGGCCACTAAAGGTGGTGCCCATGCGCTCAGGCATGCCAGGCAGCTCATAGTTCGCGCGCGGTCAAATACGCGATACTCACCATAACAGCGCAAACTTGCCAGACATAACATACATAGATACATAGCTCTAAGTTTCATTGCATTCGAGAAATGTCAAAACCTCATACAAATCCTCTGGAGGGGGAATTTCGTCCACCTGCTGACGTTGAAGAACAGAACACTAGAACTTGCGTTAAAATACAAGAGGAGAAAGATCTGGAACCCACAGTTGGAGATAATGTCACAGGGGGAGAAGACTTTTCTGGGACAAATGAGATTAAGGTGATATATTTTTTGTGGTTTTGTCCAAAGGAGTTAGTGAATTATCTACCCAATGGGCTTAAACATCTCTTCCTACCAGTCTTCTTTACCTTAGTCTGGCTTTGGAAACCCTTCCTTTCAGGGGACGTTACTGTACAATCCATCAGAATATAGCTAAGTGATATCACATTATGCAGTTCTATATGACCCCCTCCCACCCCAACCCTGCTAGTCTGACAAAGTTTATGTTGCCTCTTTCCATATTTTTATAAATCTGCTAGACATGTGATCTGATTGGGTTGGAACTATGCAAAGGGAACAAGTCTTAAATCCAATATTTGCTATTTTAATGACAATATTTAGCAACTTAAATAACTGACAAAAGCAAATCTAAGGGTCTCAGAGAAGACATAAAAATTGAGTTTCTCACGGAGCTAATTAGTAGCTAAGAAGAGTAAATCACTTTTTTAAAACTTTTTTCTTTCCTTCATCACTAGTCATTTCCATCATCTACCAATGTAGTAGCTTCTTTGGCTCATGAGATTACTTCTATTTTCTACACTGCCCTTCCCCCTTCTATCCATATGACATTTTTTTGCCTCTCCCTCATTTCCAGGAACAACCAGCAAAAGAAGATGAAGTCAAATTTTCTTATGGGGGGTATTACTTTATGGTAGCATGGCAGGTAGAGTTGTTTTAAATAAAGGCAAAATTAGTATGTGATTATATATAATCTGGATAAATATTCTATATTTATATTTAACATATTTGATATAATTATACAGCTATTGGATATGCTACACCAACAATGTCAGGCACAGCTGGGAGCAAACCTGCCAGTAGATAATGCTGATTCTGTGGACATGGAAGGCTATGGAGCGATTCATTACTTGGTGACCAAGAAACATGAAAACAAGAGATGTCTCTTGGAAACTCTGGTTATCGATGAGACTTCCGATGTCAACCTCACCACCAAACAGGGGAATACTGCACTCCATTTGGCAGTGGAAGTAAGTCATAATCCAGCATAGAGATGAGACGTCATCAATAGTTACATATTTGCCAACTTTCCATAAGTTAATTCCGGGACATTGATTTTATATACGGCGCGAATTTTCGACCACCCCCCCTAATTAGCTTGCGCCTTTCCCTTGACCATGCCATTAATTTTATACGCGATTTTTCGACCTAACTAACCGGTTCATCTCATCATACAGCTGTGAGGTAGTATTTTCTGTAGATTTCTGGAAGAGGCGGTTGAATTGATCCATTGAGGGCAAGATAAAAGGGGCAAGATAAAAGAACAACAGAGGTTTCGTCAGAGGATTCTCAAGCCTTGAAAGAATGCTACAGACCTTAGCTGTTTCAGCTTCCTCACAAGACGAGAAGAATGACTTCAAACCATCATACTGCCTGAGGTAACGATTCACACACTTCAGCAAGCTGAGCCATCGTGTGGGGCAATGCTTCAAAATCACCCCTGGCTCAGTGAAAAGTGAACACCATAGGATGATAAATTGTTGCTCTCTTGCTGCTATGGAAGTAGTAGAATATGTCGATGAAGAGCTGGTCAATGTTCACTGGGAGTACCTTCAAACCAGTTAAATCAGTCAAATGGCAGATGCAACCAACATCATACAAAGTTGGGATCTCATCCTTAATCAGCTTCTGCACACCAGTGACCTGACCTCACTCCTTTCATAACATTGGTGGTATCAGACATGAAAGACACTGCATTGTCAAAGCTGAGCCCATTCTTAGTCAGTGACTCCTTCAAGGCTTGAAACAAGTTGGTAGCTATATCAATGTTCACAACAGGCATATCCAAGAATCTCGTCCGTACTTCACCTACCTGTGGATCAAGAAGCCTCAAAAGAATTATGCAAGACTTATCATGGGATTCATCAATCATCAAAGAGAATGGACCACTTGACATTGACTCCATAACTCTCTGTGTGAAGTAAAGAGCAAGAGCTTTCTTCACTATGGCGGTGATTTTGGTGTGGGAACAGGATAATTGCTTTGCAATTTCAGAGTCTGGGAACATCTTGCTGAAAAGCTTGGTGGCATGGCATGGTCACTAGACAGAAAGGATATGTTGTGCTTAGCAACAAATGTAGCCCACCTGACCTCTGCTCCGATTACTTGATCACTTCTCTGATGTTGGAAGAGAGAGGTGATTGGAATAGTTGATAGCACAGCCTTTGATATATCCTTATGTTTCTTTGCTTGAGGTGAGATGTGACATCATTAACGGCCACCATGGGTAACACCAAAGTCGATTGCACACAGAGTACATCGGGCATACAAGTGACCTAAAATGAAGGCAAGACTACTGACATTACTATAGCATTGAACACAAGCAGCACACTGTACCCATGATGTTATTATTTACCCTGTATTTGCTGTATTCCATGCTTACTTACTTTGTCAATCAATTTCATTATATATTTTTTATTTATACCTTTGAAACTCTTGCCTATCCCCTGAAATTCTTTGATCCATTTATTGTCAAAATGGCATTCTCTCCTCTGCTTCTTTGCTACACTAGCCATTTTGCTGAGATTGCAATTATCAGATAACATGCTGAGCAGTTTCACGTGAGTGCCGCACCTCCAATCGAAACAAGGTCAAAGGTTGTTTCGCACACCCGCTGGAGCCGTAATTGTTTATCTGGCTAAAAAGTGTCCTGTTTTTGTTGCTTTACGAGTGTTAGACTAAACAAAACAAGCTTGAGACTGCAGTGGCCATCTAAGTGAGTGGAAGCGCAAGGTGCACGTAGCTGTAAATTCCGGGACATTTCTGGGACAAGGACACCACCGGGACAAGGCTAAAAATTTCGGGACTGTCCCGGCCATTCCGGGATGGTTGGCAACTCTGTAGTTATAACAAGCATAGAGCATCGATTGCTTACTACATAAAAATGTTAGTATGACTAGAATGAAACTTCATGTTCAGAAAGCTATATAGCAAGATTGTGAAAAGTAAGAAAAAGACTTGTTGCAAGAAGGAGAATAGCAGCCATTGGCATATTATCCTAACTACACAAGCAAAACTTGAGTCAATGCTCAGACCCATGTTCTAACTTGTTACTTTTTAGTGGATTAGCATTTTTGTTTTGAAGAGTAGCATCATTGATATATTTTGGCGCAAAATTCGTTTTTACAATTAATAGTGTATCGTTAACAAAACGATGACCTTGAAATTATTCAGTAGAATATGAGTAATGGTGAACAAAAAGACACCAGTTGCTAGAGGGTGGTTAACTTCAGCTATTCACGATCAACATTTGTGAGTTGGCAGTCATTAGAACTGCTCATTGACAGGACTCCAATGGCAGTTAACAGATGGATAAAGTCATAAGTCATAACTGATTATGATTGTGTGAATGCGTGGTTGGATTTGAGAAAGGAGCCTAAATTGTACTGAAGAACTAGTTGTTCAATAATAGTTTACTTTTCAATCCTTGACCTCTGCCATCAGACTTTCCTAACTTTTTTGGAGAAGTTCAAGTTCCTGTAGGTAATTTGTATTCTTTACACAACATGAATGACTCAGATCTTTTTTTGTTTCATTAGGCCTTTTTGTCACATCCTATCACATGTCTGGCCAGCCTAATGTGTCAATAAGGATCTTATGATTACTACATCACATATTTTCAGCCACACCTTCTATGGTATCAAGAATTCTATGCCCTGGATTGTTTTCCAATGAATCTACGAGCAATATGCTATACCAAATTTTAAAAAAGTACAAAATCTGCTATCATTTTATCATGTTTTATTCAACAGTCAGAAAACTAGAGTGAATTGATGTCAGGTTAGTACAGACCCTATTTATGAGCATGTTGGTATTTCTTCTCAAAACTCGTAACCAGGTATATATATAGCAGTTCAAATGTCTAAGGGAAGAAGTTGTTTCTAGAGCATCACTGAATAGAGTCTGATCATACATGTATAGTGGAACTCAAGCAATAGTTGGAAAACAGAGGACAACAGCTGGAATGAAGCCAAATCTTGTGTCGAATGATGACCATTCTTATAACATTTTACACAGACAGAAGATGGTGCTTTTATTATTGATAACAAGGTCTGAAATTTAGCTAGGTGTGTGTGCATTATATTGGGTCCCTGGTATAGTTCAATGACACAGAATAAAAGTACTGGTTAAATGTCCAACTCATATATGTAAATATGGTCAACTGGACTGTGTGGCATGCTAGAATCTTACACAATGTTTCAGCTAAAACACCTTCATCAGGTGTGTGCAGTTTGTAATTCCAGGGGAACTATTTACATGCTAGCTAGTAGCAAAATCCAGTTGGTGAGTCATGAACATGAGGGTGACAGGTGGAAAGATCAAGTGTGATAGGAAAATAATAAAAATAAAACTGTACATTTGTAATCATATGGGCATCAGAGCCCTGTATTTCAATAGATTTTAATTGAACCTCATAGGAAAAACTCAGTGTCCACTTAAATAAGGGTTTTAGGTACTGAAGCATTTAATTATTAATTAACTTATATATAACTGTATTAACCCTGCTCTAGGCAGATAATGACTATGCTCTGGAAGTGGTTGGGGGGTATAGAAATGGAATCAGATTTATGTCTCAGATAATAATAGTAATAGTAGTAGTATTAATATAAATAATAATAATGATAAAATAATAAAAATAAATAATAATAATAATAATAATAATAATAATAATAATAATAATAATAATAATAATAATAATAATAATAATAATAATAATAATAATAATAATAATAATAATAATAATAATAATAATAGTAATAATAATAATAATAATAATAATATTAGAACTGACCTCAATAAGCAACTTGAATTTTACTCTCTTGATGTTTTGACTAGAGCATCTAGTCAATGTTATATACATGTAATTCAGTGACTAATCAAAAAATAATGACTATAGTTCATGTAGTATATATTTCTATTTCTAGTTTCAGAGCATTTGAAGGCTTCACTGCAAAGTTATATATACACACTTTTGTCCATGCTATTGACTACATAAATTCTTCAATTGCTAACCATGACAGTGGAAAAGAACCTCGAAAACCGTAGCATAGCTGAGAAAAGTCTTCAGAGCTCGCCCGAAGAAATACCGTTATCTCAAAAGAGTTATTTCTAAGTTTGTGTGCACATAACTGGGCCATGCTTTGTCCTATATCAACTTTTAATATATCATTTGAAAGCTCTTTTCATACTCTTTCATTTGAATGGAAAGAATCTACTAAAAAAATCTATGGGGGGGATATGAGCCCTGGAATGTTGCTAATCATGAGCAAATTACTGACCTTTCTTAGAAATCCATTTTACATTCTAAATGCATGTCTGTGGGTTCTCTACTAAGTGCTGTCAAAATTGAAAGTGGTTATGTCACACAGGTGTTGAGTAAAGTGCAATAATGTGAAATCACCTTGGTGTCCACAACTCCGACCAGGATGGCGCTAGGTCAAAACTAAATATACCATTGGAAAGCTCTCTGAATGAGCAGCATTTTGGTACTAATTTCAACATCATAGTGTATAGAACAAAAAAGTTATGAATGAATCAAAAAATGTCCCAGAAGTGGATTAGCCCCGCCTTAATATTTCATGAATATGTGTCAACAATTATCTAAAAGATATTCCATTTTTCCTTGATAGTGACTTAATCACACACCAGACCAACTGAAATGTTTTAGCCAGCTCATTCCCATACTAGACCTGAATGTTAATCAGGGAATAATTATGTTAGTACTATACTATATACCTATATTGGTTTGACGCACTTTTTAACATAGAAGACAGCAATTCTCCCCCCAAAGATAGCTCATAACTCAGCTCATAATAACATTGGCAGTTCTTACTTGCCCTAATTGTATATTTCTTCAGTTATATTGCTCCGAAAATACTTCAAGCAGCCTTGAATCCTTCATGTAAAGGCAGTAAATTGACAGAATAAAAACTGCAGGGAGTGTGAAAAACTGTGAAATTATCTTCAAGGCTCTTATGTATTTTTAGCTATCTTTTTCCCCTGCACTTTAGTATCAGATGACTCTAAATCTTCCAATGCACATCCACCACTAGTTGGACTTGATAGTGGTAAAAAGGCATGGATAGTGGTGGTTGTTGATGATGCAATCAAACTAGCTCACATATTGTTTTTTAACCAGAATTGAATAAAGAATGTCCTTCACATGACTCTTGCTATGCTATGCAAGAAAGCTGAATCTGAACTGTACAGTCAGTTGATTTACTGATGAATAATCTTCTATGAATAATCTTCTTCAAAGAAAAAGTTAAGCAAAAGCAAGCTTGTACTTATTTGGCTCAAGTTCTGTCATAATTAAGTTCGAACCCTAATGTTAAAAGGTTGAAGTTCTGTTCTCACCTAGCAATACACATGATATAGATTGTTAGTGTTCGGTTAGTTCTGGAGTTCTCCTGTGCAACTCTGGCATGGGACTCGTGCATTGTAGAACAATTAAAAGAGGTAAGTTGGATAAAGTGATTAATAGGAGTGCTCAGTTCATTTGCTTGCTGCTGCCACCATGTTGAACTGTACAATAGCAAGAAAATCAAACAACAACAAAACTTTTTATTACATAATAAGCAACTGTGATCATCAGCTAAAGTCTGAAGAGACAGTCCATGATGGCAACTACATTGAATTGACTGGTCAAAAAAGAATGGTACCCATGTAATTCCTATTCCATTAAATGACCCTTTCTCACATGCCAACATTATACTGCTTTTAAAAGCTGACTAACTATTGGCCCTGGTTGTTTGCTACATTCTTGTAATTTTCTTTTTTGACCAGATGACTTTTAACTGGCCTCATAAAATGTACTGAAACTTACTCAAATTATTTTAATAATTATCAACCGAAAGCTTTCATCTTCAGCAGGTCAAAGGGGGGAAATGAGCACAATGTTATACTCACTAGGAAGATGTTTTAGATGAATTGACATGATTCAAGATCTGCCTGAATGCTGTAGTGTACAAGCATAGTACAATGTACTGTATTATGATTGGCATGGTTTTATGAGAGTTGAGACCGAGCAATTGAATAGCTTGCTGACCTTTCTGTGTACAATGTATGTACAGCACCTTCTTCATCTCCATTTGCTCACTCTTTAATCGATAATGTTTCCCCCCATATAATTGTGTGGTAGTGGTGATTATTTCTCAGATATTTTACTGGCTTATACAATATACTATTTACACAAGTCATAAATCATGTGCAATACTTTTGTTCGCGAAGTAGATTGCATTCAGTGATGTCCAGAAGGTCTACTTTCCTTAGACAAATTAGTGAGCATCCACCTGGTTCTGAGAAAACTACCAGCAAGCTCACAAGTGGGCTCAGTACCAAGATACCCTGACCAGCGACCAGTATAGTATACCTTACAAAAAATGCCCACAACAGGTTATTGTTGATTTTGCTATTGGTGTAGAATTGATGCCCAGTTGGTATCTCGGGAATTTCAAAATGGCATACAAGATGACTGCCATTGGAAACTGAGACAAGACAACTCAATCTTTTTAATACATCCTTTCTGGTGTTTTTCCATAATAACAAACCCATGTAGAGTAGCTACAAAACAGCAAAAGTATACTATCATATATCAGCTAATTTACCTACCATTAATCTTGTTCATGATTGCTGTGTTTTGATTTGATCTTCATTCTCTTCAACTTCACTATCTGATGTCACCGAGTTATTACTTATTGGGTTGTAACAATTTACTGCAAGTATGATGGTACAATTGCAAAAAAATGCTCAATGCCATACCAGATCAATGGCACAAACATCTTCGATTTGCACACAACCCATTATGCAGAAAGCTCAACACTGGAGTTGGTGTGCTCTGAGAAGACAATGCAACAGGCAGGAGGGTCTTAGTGGAATGATGGAGCTGACTCTAAAACAGCCTTCCAAATATATGCCTAGCAATGTGCGTGTATTACATGCAACTCAAAGGCTTCTGAGGTTGATGGAAGTGATGGCAACATCTGGCTATCCTGTCTTATATTGCCAGATACTCTACCTTACACTGGACATTGATTCACTGCATGTACTATCATAACAAGCTGGGATAAACTTTGCAGTGTCACTGACAATGCTCTCCATATTTCCATGCTCATCACCCAGGAATGGTAGTAGTTAGCCTTTTTGAAATGTCTTAACTGCCTTCACACTAAGACTTGGCTCACATTGTCACCACCAGTGAGTGCACATAAGGACACACTATGCCCGCATGGGAGCAGAAGTACTGATGTTGACTGATTTCCTCCCAGAGCTTGTTGGCACCTAAATAAATCAATAGCATGTTGCATCGCATGGATAGTCTTGTACCCATGTTGGACTCCTTTTGCTACCTGATTGATGCTAGTTACACATGTCTGACACCATTTCATGTATTTTGACACGTGCTCCGTCATGTATTTCATCTGGACCGCTGTCTGGACCAGTGATGTTCAGTATTGTCAGATATTGTGTAATGGCAACCTTTTATAAATAGAACCAATGACCTGCATGCACTTTATTGTCAGTGATGGTTAGAGACACCGGCTGTGATGGGATAGGGGACTATAAAGTAACATGGACGTGGTCAGTAAGCAGTTCTTCTTCCATTAGTGTATTCCTTCACACTGTAATTTAATTGAGATGAGATTCACATCATTGTTGCTTAGTCTTGCTTGTACATAGCTACATTTTTTCTGCATTGACCATATCAAGGATTGTGCCTGCCAATACATGGACCACAACACTGCATATCAACTAAGTCAGGTTTTTTCCACTAGCTGACAACCTGATTAACATGCTGCCATCTCATCCACAAGTACAGGGAGTGGATCTGGCTTATCATGACACTTTAGCCCATCACACCATACTGTGTTGTATAGAATGTTTCGTAACCCCTTTACCAAGAAAACAGAATTGAAAATCAAGCAAGAACAACAACAATGATTAGTTGTTGCCTTCAGTTTTCCATGGCAGCCTTTTTGAAGATTAAAATGCTCAAGGATGGCACCTGAGCATCATTCATATATTCTGATTCTACACCACCTCCCCTACAACAATCAACAATAATCCAGTTTGGAGGTATTTTTGCAAGTATCCTATAGGATGCTTGTGTGTTAGTTCCTTAAACCAATATCCTTGCAAGATATTGTAAAAGATCCTTGCAAATATGGGCAAGAAGATCAAAAAATATAGCATACAGCACAGTCCCATGATGCTCTGGCCCTTGTCTTTTTGGTGAAATGCTTGAATATAGTATTATCAAAATGAATATCATTATATTATTGTAAGATAGCTAGATATGTTCTTAATTAAAATCTTATCATTGTGAAAACAAAGTCAAGATCTAGACAAGTTCATATTGACTAACATAAGCCAGCTAGCTAATGCACCAACTTAATTGACTACCATAAGCCATGTGCTATTCACTTAGTCATATAACTAGTAGCACTAACTTAATTGACTACCATAAGCCATGTAACTAGTAGCTATCTATACACTAACTTAATTGACTACTATAAGCCATGTAACTATCTAGCTATACACCAACTTAATTGACCATATAGCTAGCTATACACCAACTTGAACATTGTTCACATTTTCATAAATTTAATCATAATATGCGCTGTTTTTTATCATTATATTAGTGACAATATAATGGTGTAAATTGTGCTTCCAGTAGGATTAGGTTGCAGTCCTTTTTTTAATGGCCATCAGTTGCAAGTGTCATCAGCTGCAAGTGTCATCCTGGATTAACGTTTGCAGGCAATCATACTGCTCTGGAAACTGGAAGGCTACACATGTATCTATGTACACTGGGAATAACTATGAATCCATTCTCCATTGGGAAAAGTGCTCTTAAATACATTTCTTCGCATAAGTTTTGTTGTAGGTATATATATATATATATAGTGCAACTTGTAAGATGTACTGAAGAGCATCTATTAAGAAACACCCTTCAAGTTGTAATTTCCCCTCCAATTATATACAAATTGCTCAGTCTCAGTGCCCTCCAATAGTATTCACAGCTCCAACTATGACTGTGTCAATTTATATCTAGAATAGTCCCACTAGACAGACTTCCATTAGCGTGTACAACAAGCTACAGTTTGGTTTAATAAGCTCCATTTAAGTAAGCAACGAAAGTTACATTGAACTAGGTACCAAATGCAAAGGGTTTCAAAGGATTTCTTGATAAACATGGGTGGATGTGCAGCCTTCATCAGCAAGAATTGCTTCCGGAAATAGTAAGATTGGCAATAGGCAGTTGCAATGGCCTTTATATTATAATAATTGTTGTACTGAAACTTAACTTTTAACTGCCCTTCCAATTGTAACTCTCCTTCCATGTATGTATAGATTGAGCTGAAATATTTGGAAACTGGAGTTCCTATATATATGCAGTAGTTTTGGTTTGCTAACCTAAATAAGACAAATCCAAAGTTGTACTATATATCTGGTATCTTAATTGTTGATAATTTTTCTTAATAAAAAATGGGTTATGACTTCTATTAATGTAGTCTTCATTAGATTCACTTCAGTCAAAACTCATCATTGGACTTTAGTAACAAATAATTGGAATGATGGTGTTCTGGTTGTGGATTTTTTTGTGGTCAATGAACAGTGGTATGGTGCCTTGAAATAACTGATGCTCAATCTGTGGTGGAGTCCATTGACAATATAACATTCTACTACATTGTACTTGTTTGGGACAGCTAGAAAAAATGTTAAAGTATTTCTCAAAGTTGATGAGATCAATAAACAGAAGTAGGTTGGGGTCAGCTTAAAGTGAGAAATTCAAACAGTATATTAGTGAACTATCAAGATTGAAGTTGAGCAACATGGTTCTGCATGAGTGAGCACCAAGAAAAATTTGAAAAAGAGTGTCGTATATTAAAAGGAATCTCTCAGAATAGACAGCGTGAATAGATCATGAGCCTGACTGGACTCTCTCAAGTTCATCACTTTATCATGCAGTGTAATTTGATTGCAACCAGTCAGTAATGACAACTTTTTCCACGAGAGACAGAAATTTGAGAAGTATGTCCAAATGGGTATCTGCCAATCGAATGATGATGCCACTTCCAGGTCAACACACGATGATAAATTGCTCCACAAGGGTCATCCCGAGACATTTTGCATGAAATGTCTGGAAGAGGGTGTGTATGGCTACCCACCCAGCATGGATGAGCAATTAAAGGATAATGTGAGGGGGTGTGGGATGCCAACACAACATGAAGATGCTGGCAGAAATCACACTGCATCTTTAGGATTGACTAGAATATCCTTGGTATTGTCTTCTGATTATGCCAGCTCATTCATGGATAATTAGTAGTTGATGGTAGTTCGAAGTGAAAACTGATGAGTCCGCTACTTTGTGCTGGATTGATTTGGTTGCTAGTCAACTGACATAAATTTTCTGCTCTATAAAAGTGAATCTATACAGTATTTCTGTCACATCAATCATACTACAATGTGCAAGAATGGATGGAAGATCAAATCTTGTTCTTGATTATGATCCTGTCATTGTGATTCTCATGATCTTATTGATAATCTTACAATGCAAGAACTATGTAAAATCAAGACCTGTTCCTAATTATAATTTTGACATTGTAAATAATATCATAAATTGATGTGAGATAGAGTATTAACCATAATGCAAGATCTTGCTAGCACAAGGTTTATTGAAAGATCTTACGCACCTAAAAAAATTTATTATACAAGATATTATATTAATTCTAGCTTGCTCTAATCTTTATTGAGCTTAATTGATTTATTGCTGGGTAAGTAGGGAGGTTATGTGTGTTGGTATCCTACTAGGTTGCAGTCAATGTACTTTTCTCTATCACTCTAGCATAATGACCTCGAGTCTGCTGAGACATTGGTGTCTTTAGAAGCTGATGTAAACAAGGAAAATCTCCATGGAAACACACCACTGGACCTTGCCAATGTCAGAAGAGAATTAAAACACACAAATTGGGACATCCAGTCATTCCATATGGAAAATAGGACATCAAATAGAGAAAAGTTTGAGGAATCCAGTAAGTCTTCCACCTTTGCAGTGTAAGCATAACTTGATGTACTTGCCACCTTATTACTCCCACTCTAGCTGCAGTTGAGTTAGTACCTATTACAAAAGAAAGGGATAGCCGTGCGAACAAAATCAAAGAGCTTCTGCTGTCTATTGGAGCACACACTGGTAGAAGGAGTTCTTCCAAGAAGTACCCACACAAACATAACACAAAAGCAGCAGAAGCACTGGTGCAAACAGCATCAATTCCAATCATTGATGAGCCTGTACTCAAGAAAATCGATACTACGTATTACATTCATGAGGATATTCTCAGAAGAGTTAGAGATGTTTCACAGCCTGTGACCTCTAAAGAAGTTCTGTCCACGATGATAAATAAGATGATTCAACGAGAGGAGTACCGGAGAAAGCATGGGAGCAGGATCCTCTGTTTGGATGGTGGTGGTATCCGAGGACTCATTCAGTTGTCAGTCCTCCAAGAGATTGAGAGACGCACAAAGCGGAAGATCGTCGATATCTTTGACTGGATTGTGGGTACATCGACAGGTGGAATCATTGCTCTGGCACTGAGCTATGGTATAAACCTGTTTGTCTGCGAATTAAATGTTTAAGAGAGCATTGTATTCACTGCTCTAATGCCTGAAGGTTAACCTTCACTATCGAACAATATGACACTCTAATTCCTGAATAATTTTTCTACATAATTATTTTGTTGTAGATGCCATTAACTGCAGACAATATTTCTGAAGCCAAAATAGACCTTAATTGTGTACAAGAATTAGCATTTACAATGAATGTGCTTATGTGCCTGTTTGTTCTCCATCTATATATGAATTAAATTTGCATATCATATATAGGCTCCCCAGACCATGGACGTAAAACTGTCTGTCAGCTTAGAGACATGTACTGGTCCATGAAAGACCGTGTCTTTGGAGATGCTCAACATCAATTCTTGGGTTTCTTGGCAAAAGGAAATACAAAAACTCTGCAGGAAATGCTTCAGACATGCTTTGGAAAATATACAACTCTTTCAGATACAACATGCCCCAAGTGAGACTGAGATTATTTTTATTATGCACTTAAATCTGCAAAACTTTACTCAAATGTTCCTTTAATTATGCAGTTCATTTCTATCAATATCCAAATACCTTTTTGTGGTCTATACTTTTCCATTTGCTTGTCTGTGTCACTATGTGCATCTGTAGGGTCCTCATTTCTGCTGTTTATAAGAAAGACACAAACCTTGAACTCCACTTCTTCAACAATTGCTTTGACAATGCTTACAGCAATGGTAAGTAATGAATAATGCATTACCATATGCAAATCAAATCATATGCAAATCAAATCAAGAGAAGAAATGGCAAATGAGACGTATCCTCACTAGGAATAGCTAATTCTATTTCGCATGGATGTATTTACTAAGTATGTCTGTCTGTATACATTTGTAAATAAGTAAGCTTAAAATAAAAAAGTACTCAAGTGTTTTCTTTACTCTCATGTCATTAATACTATTCCTTTGAGTGATTTAGAAGGCACCTTGACCCTGTCTGTTACTTCATCGCAAATTTAACAAATTTAAATAGAGTCAGTTGCGGACATGCATCTTATTAGTTCAATCTATGTCCTAACTAATTAACTAAACAACATTACTCAACAATAGACAAAAATCAAAGGCATCTTTTCATTAAAATAGTAGCTAGTTTAGCTAACCAGGCAAAAGAGCTTGGCAGAGACATGGGCAGATGAAAGGGGGGCTTATTACTTACCTCACTGGGGGTTGGGGGTATTTCCAATTAAAAAAAAGAAAGAAAGATTAAGGGTGCAGTTTTCTGCATAGGACGTACAAAACCTGCAAAAACTGACTACCTAGCACAACTGAGTTTCGCATATTCCCACGCAAAGCTCTGGAGCATATTGTCATGTGTAACTGCCAATCTCATCGAGAAAACTTGAGCTCACCATTTGCACATGTGAGTAAAGATTTTCTTTTCTTTTCTTATTTTACGTTACAAAAACAACAACAGACATAAATAATCAAATAAGTATGAGTCATCATCACTTGTGGATCAGCTAGAATCCAGCACGCCAGCAGATGGTTATTATTATTATTATTATAACCTTCTCAATAATCAACTTGAAATTGTATTCTCTCGAAGTTTCGACTAGATGCTCTAGCCTTCATCAGGAATAATGAGATGTTAAGATTTGCATGAGCCTGCTATATAACAGTAGCTAGCTCTTCACCACATGCTACAAAACCACACCCTAGCACATGTGTCTAGCATGTGAACCAGATGTGAAAATTAATAATAAACAAATAAAAAAATAAAAAAATTATTATTATTTATTAATGTTGTTGCTATTATTGTTGTTATTGTTTTTGTTGTTGTTATTGTTGTTATTATTATTATTGTTGTTGTTGTTGTTATTGTTGTTGTTATTGTTACTGTTGCTGTTATTATTATGTTATTGTTATTGTTATTGTTGTTGTTGTACCCAAGTTGACAGGATGATATCACACCACCGAACAGCTCTTGTGAGCAGTGCTAAGAAATAATTCGTCCATGTTTAAGTAGCATTAAAGAGGTTAATCGTTAGAATGCTCAGTGTTGTCCTTGAGACCACAAAGCTTGAGACATTGAACTATGTAAGACTAAAACCTCCTTCCATATCTGATGGGTGACAGGATGATGGCAAGGGCACTGCTTTTTCTTAGGGAAAGGCCATTTGCCTCTAGTCCGGTTTCATGTGAATTTTGTCTTTTATATACCAAACAAGAGATCCACCCTGCATCTATGAAGTAATAAATATCTGTTTAAAAAGTAAAAAGGTTACTTTAACCATCTATTACACATTGTTATAATTCTTTGTCCAATCTGAACACTATTATATACCTACCATACTCTCATGATATCTATTTTGCAAGTTATTGATGGCATGCAGAGTTGGTTTGGAAAGTGGCTCGCTACACATCTGCTGCTCCTTTCTACTTTAAGGAGTTTGAAAATTACATAGATGGTGGAATGTTGGCTAACAATCCCTCAGAAACAGCACTGACAGTAATCCAGGACTTCTACCATGAGAAGGGAGAAAAGATTCCCATCTCCATGGTGGTGTCCTTGGGCACTGGGATCAATCCAGGAACCCCATTGGGGGAGATTGACATCAAGTCCAACTTATTCAATCCAAATGCGTATTATGACCTCATGGATGTCATGGTAGCAGCTGTAAGTTCTAAAGACTACATGCAAAAAGCATAGACATGGTGCTAACCCCTAGTTCACTGACATTCTGTTGTGATTCTTTATTTCTGTTTTATTTATCCATCAAATATATTAAACTTGTTATTTTCAGGTGGACCATAAGCAAAGAGATCATTACAACTGTGCTGCTAGATGCAGAGAGCAAGGCATTGACTACTTCAGGTTTGATCCTGAACTGAAAGAAAAGATCACTGCAGACAGTCATAACTCACAATCCTTGCATAAGATGATTAGAATCACCAGACAGTATATGAACAGCAAGAAAGATGACCTTGACCGACTGGTTCAAATGCTAATGGAATCAGAATGATTTCAATTTGACTGCCATTGTGATATATTCATGCAGCATACACGATCATAGCTTGAGCAGGAGTATATAGAGCATTATTGGTTATGTTTATGATGCTACTTCAACGTTTATTTTCTTCTAATCAGTTCTGGTTTACAATGAATATAACACAATATGTATATTATATATTCACACATTATATAAATGACAATGAATATATATAACACAATAATGTATATTATATATTCACACATATATAAATGACAATGAATATAACCAATAATATGTATATTATATATTCACACATATAAACAGATGTTATATATATCAGATGGACTATAATAGTCAAAAAAGAAATGTAACAAAATTTACCAATGAAGGCCACCAACATTTATAGCCTACTAGTGATGTATGCAACACACTAAGTAGTGATTGAAGGTACAATGAAGGGAAAGAAAAAAAATTATGCCCTGCTGTACAAAAGTCATCATTATTGCTTTACACCCTAGCAGTTGAAGCCTGAATACAGTGTAGATGATTGATGTCATCATATTGTAGTGCTTGAATTGTGATAAGTGAAGTAGTATGATCAGATTCAGAACTTATCCTGGTTGAGGTGAGAGCCCACTCAGATGTTCTCTAGATTCACTGATCATTTCTAGTTTAGCAAACCTTTATTAAGGGTGTATCATACTTGCAGAGCTAGAGCATGTTCATGAATAAGAACATGTAGCCATGTCAAAATGAAACTCCAGTACCCTTTCTTCTCGGCTATTATCCATGTCTTGCCTGGCAGCCAGTTTTCTTTCTTGTAGCTTTGATATACATGTACTGTTGTTTTCTCGATTTCCCTTCATTATGAAGACCATTCCCAGTTTACATAAGCCTGCATAATTTAAGGCATGTGACCAGTTCATAATTTTATTTACATTATTATGATGAATACATATAATATAGATACATATATAGATAGATACATAGATACACCATGCGTAGCGATACCAAGTTTTCTGTCAAACTCCCCACTGGGCGCTCACTTTGCTCACCAATTTAAATAATGAACACCAAATACAACAATATAGATTTTAATATTGGTCATAGGGAAAAAGTCTTGTATATGCATGATCTAAATTTTGTCACATTTCTGGATATATATTATATTATATATATATATATATAATATTAATTGTCTCGTTTCTATTTGATTTTGGTTTTATAGTCAAGTATCCACTTACAACATGTTACTCAGTGTAACACTAGATTAACCAATCATAGATGTTATTATTTACCTTGTGTTACTCAAGTATATTGTCAGATACGTGACACATGCATCATAAATAGTTATACACAAGGTTTTGTTGAAGATAATTTTTGTCACAAGAGTAAATTTCTGACAAAACCACTTCTTGGTGCCAAAAAAAGTGCAGCTGCTTGCTGACTTAGAATCGATATTGTAAATACACAAGCATGTTTATAGTATTGACGATCTTTACCTTTGTCAGATTTTGAGTGATCACACTGATCAAGCAGTGGCATTGCCTTCTGGTATATGGTAAAATTATGCAGTATTGGCATATCATTGTATGCAAGTTGTTTCTGGAGATATATATATATATACCTATAGATGGTAGACAAGACAAAAATACTATATGACAAGACCACAAACATTTATAGGACCCTTTACCTATCAACATAATGTTTATAATTTGGTTCGATCAGCATTTTGTTTTTATTGGGAATGTTTCAACTAAGACTCTAGATCTTCACTGGGGAAAATTAAAAAATGCAATGCATCTATATTTTCTGGCAATGGATTTAAATGCATGTTGGTCATGATCCATGCATCTGAGTGTATATATATATATAGAACTCAAACAGATCATCTATGTCACACTCACAATAAATCAATCAGCATAGTGATTCACCATGGTTTCTCAACATCATATAGATTATCAGCTCACTACTATATATTCAGCCACTGATATGTTCAAAAGCAGGTTGTTCTTACCACTATATACCTGCCTGCCTGATGAAAAGATAATGGGTATCCCAGTAATGATGCTTCTTATGATAGTCGGCTGGAGGATAAAAAATGGTCAGTTCTATTTTCCAACCATACTTGTATATTAGTGTGGAATATCATAGCTTTTAAATAACTCTTGCTGCTTCTTCATACCCCAGTCTCCCTTCAAGGAGGAAGATGATTCAGTGTGCAAGACAGCATCATCGGCATAAGATTGAGATCAAGCTTCAAAAGAAGCACAATTCATGGCAGAAGCTTTAGAAGTATAAAAAGCATGGCATTTATAAATCAAAACACTGACAACAATCTAGACAGTTGCATTGCTGCCAGTGCAGGTGGGATTGCTCTCGTTGCTAATAGTGTTGGTTGCCCTCCAGGAGCATATCTTAAGGGCTTGGGGGAATCTATATTCTCGGGAAACTTAAAACTTAATCAATAGTAAGGCTTGCAAACATGACCAAATCTCACAGACAGCATCAATGGTGTTAACCACCGTCAGAGGGATTTCCTCCTGGACAACTGGATCAGCAGTGCAAGTTTGGGCAGGTGCAGGAGGAGGAGTGGCACTTTAATAACTGGAAGTTTTCTGTTCGCAAAAAAACACGAGATCAAGCAGCCGACCACTAAGTCTGAATGTTTGGTTGAAGAAGAACCTAAAGGCTTCAAAAAGAAAAATCAGCTACTATACCAATGGCATGGAGGTGGATGCCAAGAAGCAGGCAAAAGGCCATAAAGAACTCATCACAAGTCTGTGTGGCAAATGATAATAAGAAAAGACTCTCTCACTGTCACTGTGCATAGTATTGCCTCAGTTCCACTTCCACTTCAGCATTTTCAGAGTCTAATAAAACACTTCTTCGTCCGTAACATGCGAAGTGTCTGTATCTCTTTTTGGTGCAGGTAATACAGGAAGGTTAACACATTCCTCCAGGATACAGGAGCCTGCTGGACTGACCAGGCCAGTTAGACTTACAGAGCAATGATCAACTGGATCTACAGGGCTGCAGGACTGCAGGGTGCTGTAGCACCTCGGTGGCTAGCAGGTCCACCTCCTACTATAAGATTTCAAATGGAGACTTTTCCAAATAACAGCAAGACTAACCTTAATTTTGTTACCTTCCCAAGCGGTAAAACTCTGAGCTATGATAAGATCAAATTTCTGAAACTATGGTTTGAAAAAAAGCATAAAAGGTGATTTCGCAAGTCTGACCTTCACTGTAAATGGACCTACTTCCATATATTCTACCAGGAAACATGCAACTCCAAAGAGACCCGTAGACAGTCCTCTCTGGTCAACTGGAGTATATTGAGCACACTTGACTAAGGATACCACATAATGGCATATTTCTGCTACATGAGCATAGCATAGTAAGCATGGTCACTCTAATTCCAGTAGGTTCTGACATTTAGTGAAGATGACTGATGAATATGTATGCAAAGCATTAGAAGCAGTGTGATTCTCACTAGCACCTGGTGAAGATGCAGGTGTATGTATATGATAGCAAACTATTAGCAGTGTGATTCCCACTAGCACCTGGTAAAGATGACAGGTATATGTATGCCGTCATTAGCAATAAAGTTATTCAGATGAAGCTACAGCTCTTGCTAATATTGAGATATGATTTTGGTTATTTTAATCAAACAAAATGTTATTTTTTACCATGTTTAGTGTACACACGAGCCTATGTATTTATATATTCATATATGCGGATTATAAATACTACTAATCATAAATACTACTACATAATCTGTTAGTTTACATCAAATTTTATTGGAAATCGTGACGTATGGAAAAAAAGCACCGTGATCATTTATATAGGGTATATAAATACAGAAGGGGTGCCTTTCCCCATCCCATATCCTATTTACTCTTGCTGGAAGTGACTATTTTCAACAAATAATGACTGCGATATTTGCAACAGTTTTGTTTCCACATATCTTTATAAAATAAGAATATTTGCATTGCCTGGTATCACACATCCTATGACACAGACAGAGAGGGAACCATGCATGGAAGTCTTGTATCATGACAATTGATTTTCTTGAGCAAAGAGGTTCTGATTTGCAACCACACTTCGAAATCCCTGCTGGCCTTTGCTACCACAGATAATAGTGTCCCAACAGGCTTCCAGGAGTAACTGTGTTTAGTCCAACCATAATCTAACATTCTTTAGTAAAAGGAAAATCCAAAAGACAAGGGTAAGAGTATAACTGTTGTAGTTAGCTTCTCCTACAGGTGAAACTATTGTTTTATTGATTTTGGAAACCAGAATGATGTGCCACATCTGGTGCTAACAGTGAATCCTTCATGCCATCAACTTCAGAACTCCCAACTTGACCATTATTTTTTTAAACTTAGCACTAGCTTGACAGATCAGTCATTTGCTTAAAATATAGCTCTGGCAGCTTGCTATAGTCTATACTATATAGGTTGCCAAGGTAATACTAAAACCAGTATCACGGCTGAAAAAAATCTTTTTTTCGATTGTGTTGAGGTATACTGCTAGTGTTAAAAGTAATATTTTGGCGATGATTTTGGTCTGCCAGACATTGAACTGAGCAATAAAGATGGAGTAGTCTATGCCTAAAGAGTAAGCTGAAGTATGCTGAAATTGACATACTGAGCAGAGAAATAAAATCAGTGCTGAGTGATGATTCTCCAGACATTGCTAGCTTAAGCACAGAGATGGAAGGAAAGAGAGGATGAAGAGATTGTTTATGCTAAGCCTAAAGCTATCTGCTGGAATTTGGCAGGAAGGGAGCCAAGAGTCAAAACATCATTCTTTCTTGGTAACTATCAGTGTGTGCATGTGTGTATGTATGTGTGTGTTTTCATGTGCGCACATGGCTAGACCTGCAATTGTTTATTGCATCTAAATGATTTAACTTCAATTTTCTTTTTGGTATCTAAGCACAATACTTGGATTCAAGCAGCACCTGAAGGATATAGTTTTGAACAATGCTACTAATTATATAATGCAAGTATACACAGACAAAAAAAGTGAATTCTGGTGTGGTTCAGCTTGTGTTCAAGAGGAGTGTTGGATTTGGTATCAGGTTTATTATATACTGAAATTACTGCACAGATCCTTCACTGTATATTATAGGAATGAACTCATATGGCACTACTACTAAGGTCAACAGAAAGTATTTTCTTATCATAAAATCAACTAGAGCTATTAGCAGTAGTTTAGGTTGGTAAAAGTTCAACAATTCTCTCTGCACCAAGCTTTCCTTCTGTCAAAAGGCAATGGTGCATGTTATGATGTTGAGTGCCCTCCATGATTGGAATATTAGGCTTATTATGAGACGAGTTGGTAGAGAGGATCAAATGTTTGTGTTGATGATCAATTGAAGAAATGGTTTTTCACTCATACCATTGAATGCAGTAGCTATTCTAAATGCATACACTGTATAAACGTAGGTGTCATGGCACACCAAATGTGATAAAGCCAGCTTTGTCCCGATACATACACTTTTTCAAATGTGTTATATACACCCACACCACCATTGTGGTGTGAACTGCACACTAGAATATTCTAGGCCACATGTATTTGAATATTCTAGAAGCTAACTAGTGCAGAGTGAATCATGGCTAAAAGAAGTACACACAAGAGACAAAGGGAGTCGGAGGAGAAGGCTGATGATGCAGATAAGGACCAAGAATGACAAGAGACTCTGATCCCAAGCTGATGCACAGGTTGAAGATAGTCCAGAAAAATCTGAACATGAATCTGAAGAATCGGAATAGTGCATGCCATGATCCATCATATATGATAGAAACATTGAGTCCCCCAAATTTTGATCTCTCAGCCCCTGAAATAGTGAGTCATTAAACAATCATCTATTGTCAGACCTTGTTGTTTGTTTTGCAAAATTTGACTTCCACTCAAGCTGAAGTATATATTATGAGTATGTAGCAAAAATATAAAGCAGATATTTATAAACTCTTTGTGTTTCTCAGTTGCAGAAACCTGCAGCCTGTAAAATATCCTCAACTCTGAATACCCTTCCTCAAGGACCCTATCAGCCAACACCAAATACCTCAAACTAAAATGGATCATCAACAAGCTTTTTCAAACCAGCCTGGTACTTGCAATTCTCATGGCTGCATTACCTTCCAATTTCAGATTCTGTAAATTTACCAAACTTGTGCCACAGCCAATTTGAAGGGACTGCTTCATCTTGATACAAGATCTGAAAGCTCACGCTTGTCTGATGGGTTCAGAAATTGGAAAAATGCTCTGTGCCAAATGCCATAAACATGAGAGCTCGCAATGTTACAAACATGCAGTTACTCTGTTAAGGCTATATGGTTCCCCAACTATACAACAACACACTAACAAACAAAAAAAGAAGTGCAGGTGCCTCTCCATGTTACCACTGCCAACTGGGCGAGGAAGGGAAATGGGTCTTTTTAAATTCAAGCTTTACCTAGAACAAAGGCCTGTGTATGACCAATGATCGCTGTTCCTAGTCAGTCTGTGTTAAACAGTTGGTCTTGACAGTTGGTCTTGTCAGTGTTTTATACACAACTTACAGACTTGCCAACCATGATGTATGCTTTTGCAGGATAACAACTCGTGTTTTGCAGGGTTTTGGTAGCTTTTGCAGGATCTACTCCCCCCCTCCCCCCCCCCCCCCCCCCCCCAACATCCCTAATCCTCCCTTCCACTTCCAAATATTCTAAGATAGATACATAACGAGAGTGATATGACAAAGAACCAATACCAAGCTCATCATTACTTAACTAGATTTTTCTATCAGGATATCGATAAAGTGATATCATCTGTGGACTCGGGGTCAATGAAATTGCTGACAAAAGAATGCAAGAGTCGACACACATCAGCCTGCAAAGTACCAATACGGCTTGAAAAACAGTGGAAAAGGCATTCAAGGCATATAGAACGAAGTTACAAAAGAACTTCACTTGAGGATCCTTAAGCTGCCTAGCCACCCTCTGTACACGCTCATTGTCAGGTTCAGTCTCAGCTATCCTGTCAAAATAGCAATGAAGAGCTGGCCACTGCTGAATCAATCTCTTCGAGCAGCATTGTAAACTCAGCCTCCTGGTTGAACAGTGCTTTAGAACTCGAAGTGGTTTAATATTGCTAAACTCAAGTTGAATTTCATTGAACTCGTGCCACCTCTTGGAAGAATGTTTGAAATGATAAAATATGTCAATTAAAAGATCATCAAGAGAGACTGGAAGTTTTTAAAGAGCAGCAACAGCGCATAATACACCTAAATGGCAAAGACAACCAAGGCTAAATAACTTTGGTTGTTTCCCAAGAAGCCTACTTAAAACTGAATTATGCTTTCCCACCATAACACTTGCGGTATCTGATGCATAACCGATCATGTTACTCCATGGAATCTTACGCGAATCAAACTCTTGCTCTATTGCAGTGAAGAGTGACTAAGCTGTAGCAATATTGCACACAGGCATACAAAGAAAACATGTAACTGGCTGTTGTGTCACTATATCCCTATACTTTACCATGATTCCAAAGTACTTCCTATTTGTTTGATCAGTGCCACCATCACAGAAAAGGGTGAAAGGAGAAGTGCAGCAAGATTTAATGACCTCATCATTCAATGCTGGAGCCAGTGCATATTTCACAATTGCTGTGGTTTTTGTCCTACCTGATGAGCAATTTTGCTGTCAGGAAACATTACCTTGCACAATTTATTGAAATGATCAGCAGCTAAAAAGGGTATATTATGTTCTGCAATGAATGTTGAAAAGTAAATTTCAGCAGCCGTAATCTGATCAGCTAGTGTCCTTTCTGAACACAGCAGTAATTCTAGTCTGACTGGTGCTCTGTTGTGCATGTGCACACTCGGAGTGCTTCTTGCTGCTTATGTGCCTTTTCACATCATGGACGCCACCAGAAGCGACAGAAAAGTCAGTTAAACAAACGTTGCAGTGAACATATGAAGCTCCCTTAGGCTTCACACTCCGCTTCATATTGTAGCGCTTCCAGCCACTTACTTGCTACCTTGGTCTTCTTAGCAGCGGGAGGCAACTGTCTGCAGCAGCACTCTCAGCTTCTGGCCCAGGCTGATTCATGAGGCTGACCTTGTAGCCTGAGCGCTTCTTGGACGTACCTAGGCTCACTATCACGCGAAAACTGAAGACTGTCAGTTCGAGATAAACAATAATTAAAGTTTAAAGGTCAAGATAGCTCAGGAGAAGGGTCGTTTCCGGGGTTGCGGGAGAAGTAGCAGAAATGCAGGAGAACTGAAGGGTTGGTATTGTCAGTGTTTTACACACAACTTAGGAACTAGCGACCGAAGAACTCGGCCTGCTAGGGGTGCCAAATTCCTCGTGACCAACGGTCCCTGTTTTTCAAGAGGGTTCGTTTCGCTCGTCTATATAATTATATCAATCGTGCGCTTAGCTACTTCTGTAGCGTAAGCGGAAGCGAGATATTTCTGAAGAAATGTCACAAGATGCATATCTTTATTCTTGTGCTCCACATGCTGAAGTCGTCGAGATAGGCACTAGAACTCCCATTGAGCGAGATATTTCTGAAGAAATGTCACAAGATGCAAATCTTTATTCTAGTGCTCCACATGCTGACGTCGTCGAGGCAGGCACTAGAACTCCCATTGAGAAACACATCGATAAAGAGCTGAATACTACAGTTGAAGATGTAACAGATCATCCTGGAACTCATGAAATCAAGGTATTACAATTTCTATGATACTTTGTAGATTTCTCTTTGATTATGCTTTTTTTTGTTTTCATTGCCAACACTCAACCTTTCCGGCTTGGTCAGGGCAAATAGAAGAGATCTACAAAGTATTTGATGGTGCTGAAAATAATCATACTAATTTTTATGATGTTCACCAGTTCCTAAATGAAGTAGCCAATTCACTAACATAGTGTGGTTGAATTATAATATGTCCATTGCTCTTACCATTGCTGACCCTCCACTTTCAATTGAACAGTCAGGGAATAGTAGTATTTAAGATTTCTTCCTGGAATAAATCACATTATGCAATTCTTCCAGCCATATTCCCCAAATGTGTCTATGACAAGTCATTATTATGTTTTCAACACTGCATATGAAAATCAGATAGCTGACTGGTACAAATACTCACAGATACATTTTACAATGTAGGATATATATACCAGCCCAGCTATCTAATTGGGTTTAAACTAGCTCTAGTTGCAAAAGGGAACAAGTATATACTAGTTCCATTTTTTGTTATTTAAATTTGATAGGTCAAACAACAGTAAAAAATACTGAGGATCTATCTTTGAATCATAACAAATGCTAGTTTAACCCATTCACTTGTGTAAGCGTATATATACGCCAAAAGCTAATAATTGAATTTAAAAATCGATAAAAAAATTATCGTAGGGTTCAAAAATATCCAATAGAGGTAAAAAAAAGAAGCTACTACTTGCCTACCGAATGTAAAGGCTATAGACATTAGTAACTAAGGGAACAATATCGAAAACCCCCAACTGTTCAGAATTCAAGCAGCTATTTCACTGCGATCAAGATGTCCGGTTGACTAACCCTTGGAGGATATGCTTTCTCGGGTTCTGGATGATGATTTTGGACTATCTGAGGGATAAAGCAGTCATGAAGAAGGTGATGGCATCTCGTCTTACCTTGGCCAGACCAGTGTTGATCCTGAAGATCTGCTATCTTTCGGCAAAGTAGTCGGGCCTGACTTACCTTCGAGCAAGCTCTCACTCGAGCTGACAATTTGGATGAAGATGAGAGTGCTAGAGATGAAGAAGGCATTGACAGTGAATTTAGCTGTGCTGTGAGATGAACTGCAAAGGCTGTTTTTTGTCACCGGTGGGAAAAAATCAGTGCCACTATGTGTCACAATAAGGGGACTTCAAAATGTGTGTAAAAACTTTAGCTCATGCATGTTCTGATCAAGCTCAAGTGAACATAGAGCTACTCAGATTGTCACCAGATGATCACTAAAGGCTTGAATACATAATATATGCATGCTAATACATGACCATCACAATGAATCACATGAATATGAACACATGTACAGCAGAGAGAAAATACCTGCAGAAACCAATAAATGCAACAAACAACAGTAGATTGAAGCAAAACACAAGCAAACTACAGGGTGAAGTCTACCATGGTGTGATATTTGAAGTGCTAGGACTAGGGCAAAGATTAGGTGTGGAAGAAGTGCTAGGGCAAAGATTAGGTGTGGAAGAAGTGCTAGGGCAAAGATTAGGTGTGGAAGAAGTGCTAAGGCTAGGGCAAAGATTAGGTGTGGAAGAAGTGCTAAGGCTAGGGCAAAGATTAGGTGTGGAAGAAGTGCTAGGGCTAGGGCAAAGATTAGGTGTGAAAGAAGTGCTAAGGCTAGGGCAAAGATTAGGCGTGGAAGAAGTGCTAGGGCTAGGCCAAAGATTAGGTGTGGAAGAAGTGCTAGGGCTAGGGCAAAGATTAGGTGTGGAAGAAGTGCTAGGGCAAAGATTAGGTGTGGAAGAAGTGCTAGGGCTAGGGCAAAGATTAGGTGTGGAAGAAGTGCTAGGGCTAGGGCAAAGATTAGGTGTGGAAGAGAACTTAAGACACTTATAGTTGACCCTGTGGGATTACCCACAGCACCACTAGACCACACTGATAATTACTAGCAAGACAGAGGGGAGACAGGGGAGAGGGGAGAGAAATGGGAGAGAGGGGCAAGAGAAGAGAAGTGGAGAAGGCTGATCCCTATACAAATGGGGCATTGTATCATAAGTGTTCCTACACTTAAAGAATGAGTATAACCCTGTAGTATATATTATATAACTTATAGAGTCAACAGAGACACATTCTATTCAAGGACTAAGATTCTTTGCCCTAGCCTTAGCACTTCTTCCACACCTAATCTTTGCCCTAGCCCTAGCACTTCTTCCACACCTAATCTTTGCCCTAGCCTTAGCACTTCTTCCACACCTAATCTTTGCCCTAGCCCTAGCACTTCTTCAAGCTTCTGGAATGTTATAATTCAGATCAAAATATCAAATTGTGGTACACTGTACACGTAAAGTAATATGTTTTCATTAATATGAAGACACATTCAAAACACTCATTCCTGTGATAAGGTTTAGAGGCTCCTGAACAATGTTGTCCCTCAAGTATAGAGAACATGTCTAGAACACTTGTCCCTCAAGTATAGAGAACATGTCTAGAACACTTGTCCCTCAAGTATAGAGCCTTCTTCACTTCTTCCACACCTAATCTTTGCCCTAGCCCTAGCACTTCTTCCACACCTAATCTTTGCCCTAGCACTTCTTCCACACCTAATCTTTGCCCTAGCCCTAGCACTTCTTCCACACCTAATCTTTGGCCTAGCCCTAGCACTTCTTCCACACCTAATCTTTGCCCTAGCCTTAGCACTTCTTCCACACCTAATCTTTGCCCTAGCCCTAGCACTTCTTCCACACCTAATCTTTGCCCTAGCCTTAGCACTTCTTCCACACCTAATCTTTGCCCTAGCCCTAGCACTTCTTCAAGCTTCTGGAATGTTATAATTCAGATCAAAATATCAAATTGTGGTACACTGTACACGTAAAGTAATATGTTTTCATTAATATGAAGACACATTCAAAACACTCATTCCTGTGGTAAGGTTTAGAGGCTCCTGAACAATGTTTCAACATTGTTGCCTATGGTATTATAGTATCCGTAGTACATCTTGAATTTTTCTTTTTGTAACCTATGATGATAAAAATACCTAATGATAAAAAGTAGCTTATTATTTTTACTGGCTATTTTTACTGGCTATTTACACATCAAAACAAGACAAGTTGCAATGAGATTCACCTCAGTGTGATTTTGTGGTATGTTTCTATGGCAACAAACACTAACCACAATTTTGGTCGATACAAATGCTGTCACGTGTGGTATGGTTGCTAGAGACTTTTACAAAGTATTGCTGAGATAGCAAGGCATATCTTCACATAGGTTGTGTTTATTTAGACAGCTAAAAATAAAATACAGAAGTAAAGCTAAGTTAGCACTGAGGCACTAGCTGCTATGGCAAAAACGAGCCTTTAAAATAACATACTGACACCAAAGCTTGTTGGATAGCTACACATCATGGGTTAAAAAAATTGGTACATTATTTTCATTTCTAGCGTTTAACACCATCTATATATTGTCTAGGTACTTCCTTTGGCTTGCAAGATCACATCTATTCTCTTAACTTTTCCTGCCTCTCCCACCACTTCCAGGAAAAATCTGCAGAAGGAGAGGATGAAGTTGATTTTTCTTTTTGGAGTAATCCAGATAGGACTTTATTGGAGCATTGCCGGGAGAGCAGGCTACATAAAGACAAAGTTAGTGTGTGGTATATAATCCAGATGCACTTTTATGTACATATGTAATGATCATTGCAGCTCTTGGGTGTGTTATACCAACGCCAGAAAGCAAACCTGCCAGTGGATGATGTGGATTGTGTGGACAAGGAAGGCTATGGAGCAATTCACTACCTGGTGACCAAAAAGCATGATAACAAGCTATGGCTCTTGGAAAGTTTGGTTATTCGTGGGGGGTCTGATGTGGACCTCACCACCACTAAACAGAGGAACACTGCACTTCATTTGGCAGTGGAAGTAAGATATAGTCCTGCATAAGGATAAGAGACCACCATTAGCTGTGTGTGTATGTGTGTGTGTATGTGTGTGTGTGTCTGTGTCTGTGTGTGTGTGTGTGTATGTGTGTGTGTGTATGTGTGTGTGTGTTGTGTTGTGTTGTGTTAGTTTTATCATACAAAGAAAAGCATTCGTGGTATGTAAGTTTCTTTTTATCTTCTAGAGATACAAACGGAACAGAATGGAGAGCTAGTCCATCCCTCTAAGAGATGCAGTACTCCAGGTGCAAAAGAAGCAAAACATTTCTGTACGGAGATTGTCAAAGCAAAGTGTTGCAAGTGGATGGCATAGACTTTCTACCAATTAAAGTTTGTACCCCCATGGGTCGTAGCTGAGAAGCTAGCAGCTAGGAAGAAACCTCACTGGAATGACCTTGTGCTGAGAAACCTCAGATGTAGCCTTGCTGAAGACTGTTGGAAGTGAGCATAGAGCCGAAGTCTTTGGCAAGATCAGTAGGAGACTGCATGGAGTTCCACAGTGTACAAGCTGAGCAGATAAGAGTTATATATAGCTTTAAGGACAAAAGGAAGAAGTTGAGAGAATGGAGACTAGTGAACACTGACTGCACTTTGCTGTATCCATCATTGGTTTGTATTCGTGGCAGTGAATAAAGCAGAAAGTTGATTAGAAAAGTTCTGTGTGCCAGTAACAAGTGCCATCTCGGAAGTGTCAGTATGAGTTTTGTGGGCAGTTCTTCCTTGTCATAGTTTACACCACCTTAGCCAACAGAGATCGCATGCAATATAACTTATTGGCCTGTACCACTCCTTCTAACGAAGGCAAGTGCATGCAGCACTGTGGATGGGTGGGTGGAGAGAAAGAATGTGTGGTGTGTGTGGGCGTGTGTGTGTGTGTGTGTGTGTGTGCATGAACACGTGTCTGTGTATGTGTGTTAGAATCACTGTACTAAAGAGTAGTTATGCAAAATACACTTTCAAGTCATACTTAGCCTCTGCCTTCTGGTGTTGGGAATAATCAGAGTTGATTCAGGTTTTTTAAATTCTTTACCTGCTATCCGCTTCATTATAGAATAATGCAATGCCAGAAGTCCCTTTTCTCTGACTCAATCACGTGTAATATACATACACTCATATGCCTGACCAGGTCAGTGCTGTGAATGATTATGTCTGTACCTTCGACAATGGATGCCTACCAATAATTCTAATTCCCATTTAGTAAATATATTATTTATTACATTGTTAATGAATCCACAGCACTTCACATGTATGTTTCTCCTAGGGTGTGTAAGTACATTACTGCTGGCTTGGGTGCATGGCAAAATCGTGGATCCTACTAATGCTGTATACACACACATTACTTATAAGCTGCTGCAGCAGCACAAGCTGGATTATTAGCACATATATTTGTGCCTTTGTGCGATCCAACAACTGAGCTATATATATCTATATATGTATGGAAACTCTCAAGAGTAGATAGAGTAACTAGCTTTTGTTCAGGTGCTTTTACTTTGTTATCCACTCTTGAGAGTTTGATTATATATATATATCTACCTAAGTTCTGGTGCTTTTACTTTATCTACTCTTGGAAGTTCCCTGTAGATATATCTAGCTCTGTTGCTGGAAGCCCAAATAGAGTTCATAAAAGCACAGAACTGGTTAGCCACTCCACTCTCGAGCATATTCCTCAGTGTCTCCAACCTCATGGATTTATCCGTAAAAGCACGTACGGAGTACAGAAAAATTATAATTTTTACGGTTAGCTTTTGTAGCTATTCGGTAAAGGGTCTGGTGCACGAGACAACTTTTGTCACTGTTTGTGTTCAACCAGCTATGGCTAGTTCACTAGATAGCAGCTCTGAATCAGCTAAAGAAAATATGCTTGGCTGAAATGACAGCTACGAGTGTAGGCTCACAAATAGCTGGAAGGGGAAGGTTCAGGAAACTTCCTGAAGGAATAATTTACAGCACAAAAGGAAACGAGTATGCTTATTGCAAGCTGTGTTCAAGTCATTTCAGTGTTTCTCAAGGGGGATTCAATGACATATCTCATCATGTGGGAGGTTGTAGCCATAAGCAAAGGCTAAGGGATGTAAAGGGATCACCCTTGATCAAGGGAATGTTAAGCTCAAGCAAGTCTGCAATGCAGCTGCGCCATGCAAGAAAGGTTATGTCTGCTGAAGTAATGATTTGCAAGTTCATTGGTATGCACAATCTCTCCTCAGGCTGCTGATTACTTACCTAATTTATTTCAGGCAATGTTTCCTGACTGGGCTATTGCTTCATATTTTTCCTGCAAGCATACCAAAACCAGATCCATTTTGTGTGAAGCACTAGACCCTTTTTATAAGAAGCCAATAATAAGTAATCTTCATAATTCACCATATAGTTTGCTTTGTGATGAGTCTAATGGTAAAGGTGGTTCAGTGAAGCTTCTTACAGTTCTTGTCTGCACCTTTAAGCCATTAGTGAGAACCTGACACTTGGAAACTGTTGGAATTACTGATTTAAGTGCAGTAGACGTATTCAACTCTCTCGAACAGGTAATTCTGAAATATGGCCTTGAATTTAGTAAAATGCTAAGTTTTGCTTCAAATACTTTCCAGTGTCATGAAGAGGGCTAGGAGTGGGCTTATTACTAAGCTTCGTGAAAAACAGCCAAAAATCATAGACATTTATTGTATATGTCATGTAGTCACTTTGGTAGTTAAATCTGCTGTCAAAACCCTTCCCTTTAAAGTTGATGAGTTCTTAATAGACATCTTTTATCACTTTTATCATAGTACTAAACGTATTACATCACTCCATGAGTATGTTGACTTCTGTCATGTGGAATTCAAGTCCATACTTAAGCATTGTGATACCCGATGGCTTTCACTAACTTGTGCTCTCAGGAGAACGTTGGATATGTGGAACTTATTGCTATCTTATTTCAATAGTCATCCTGATGTTGAAAAACCTGGAAAGGTCAAAAGCATAGTTTCATTAAGCAATAAACCTAAGCTTTGGGTTCAATTTCTTATTAATGCACGAGTACTTTTTGATAAGTATAACAAACAATATTTTCATCAACAATCCACAAACTTCATGCAGAAAGTGAACGTTTACTTAGAACAGTTTTATCTTTCTTTATCAAGCCAATAGTAATTAGACAAAGTGCAAATTTAACAAGTATCAAGTACATCGATTCTTCTAGTCATCTCTCTGATGAATAAATATTCATAGAAGACAATACAAAAGCTTTGGTGATCCACCTGCGAGAAAATGAAGGAGACTCAGCACCAGTTCTGGGGTGAAACGGGAAATTACTTGACAAGTTTGATTTCAAGTCTGATGTGCTGAATGTTCTGAGACTTCTTGATCCTTCACAATTGGTAGTGTTCGATAAAATCTACAATTTTTTTCTAATTACTTTTGACAAAGCTGCTGTCACCCTTGAGTTCCGAAAATTTGCCGGATGTGACCACTTCAGACAGTCAAGATGCAGTGGAATTTTGGCTAAATGTCAAAAATGTAAAGTCAGCAATGGGTGAATACAAATATGAGAGATTAGCTTTACAATTCCTGCAAGAAATGCTGATAGTGAAAGAGTTTTTAGTTTAGTGAGGAGAATAAACTGATTTTCGATCAAGGTTGAATCCTGAAACTGTTTCTTTTCTCATTGGCATACATTTTAACTCGCTTGAAAAGTGCTGTGATGGATCAGATTTTGAACCAAGCTTTCTGGACAAAACAAAATCCTGTACTCATGTGAGGAATCTAAGCTATGACATCAATAAATATAACAACTTTTGTTACATTGTAGTATTTTTTTGGCATCTTATTCTCTCTTTTTTTTGCATCAACACAATATTCCATTATTTATATGATCAATAATGGCATAATTTCCCCCCCCCCCCCCTCTCAAAGTAATGAAACTGTTCTAAAAGTACTGAAATCTTAAGTTCAGAGTACTGAATTTTACATCCTAGGGTTGGAGTCTCTGATTCCTCTTTCAACTTAGAGCTCTGAGTGTAGTCTTCAGCTGCTATTGGTCTAGACTTACCTAGTGAACAAGACCACAGACGAAAACTTACCAATTAGTAAATAGAGCTGTACAGAGCATCCCCTGCTCATAGTGCTCTTCCAACTTAACCCTGCATTGTGTGTAAAAGTTGTATTTACTCAAACTAGCTGTAGTCCTACAGGTCTAGTCTTACTCCTATGGAGGAAGACCACAGATGAAAACTTACCAATTAGCAACTAGTTTAGTAAGGAGCATCCTGAGGGTTTGCATTCATTGGGCTTGTATATATATATATATATATACGACAATAGTGTTATGAAGTAAAAAACTTGGTTTCTCTTCGCACACAAGAGGCAGGAAGAAAATGTCATACAATCTCTCAAAACTGGTGTGGGGACCAAAACATTTGAGTAATGAGTCAATGAAAATGCATTTTCATACCCTGCCCTTCACTCGACCTCTAATGCTGCAGGTAGTTTGCTATTAGCATTAATATACTGCATTATAATATGCTGTATTTTATTTTAATTCATAGTAGTTTCCCTGTAGTCGTCTACATTGATAAATTCTTTTGGGGAAGATAATCCAGTATTTTTTGCCTGTTTTTCTTTTGTTTTTAAATATAATCTATGTATCTATATATCTATGTATGTATATATCTATCTCAATTTTCTCCCATGCATAACTTGCATACATTCTATTCCAGAAGAGTCCAAATCTTCCAATTCAAGTCCATGATTACTTAAAAAGGCATGGGTAGTGGTGGTGTTGATGATGCAATCAAGTCAGCTCACATGTTGTTTTATAATGGAATTGTGTAAGGAGTATCAGACTTGATCTATGCTAAGCTATGCAGCTGCACCTGGTCAGTTGTTTTACAGATGAATAATCTTCTTCAAAAAGCAAGCAATTATACGATTATATTGTGTGTGCTTTAGCAATAAAATGGTGTAAGATAATATGTTAGTTCTGAAGATTTCCTGTAACTCTTACCAAGTCCTTGAATCACCTAGAGCTCTCCTGTGTAACTCTTACCAAGTCCTTGAATCACCTAGAGCTCTCCTGTGTAACTCTTACCAAATCTTTGAATTACCTAGAGCTCTCCTGTGTAACTCTTACCAAGTCCTTGAATCACCTAGAGCTCTCCTGTGTGTAACTCTTAGTTACCAAGTCCTTGAATCACCTAGAACTCTCCTGTGTAACTCTTACCAGTCCTTGAATCACCTATAGCTCTCCTGTGTAACTACCAAGTCCTTCAAGGATGTTGTAACTAAACCCTGGCAGACTCTAATAAAAACACATCAAAAATCGATCTGCTAATAGAATATACAATACTAGAGTTAAAAATACATTGCTATATATAATGGGAGTAGTTCATCTCTGCTTTTTGGTTTGCTACAATTATGACTTTTTAAAAACAAGAGAAACAGATAAACCAAAAATTAGAAATTTTTATTAAAAACAACCATATTGGATGAATTGGTCACAACGTGTGTACTTATGTATACCACATCTAATCAGATGACCCTTTGCCATTTAAAATCAGACATTATACAGTTTGTATAATTTTGGTGTCTATAGTTTTCAAATGGAAGGGGTCATCTAACTGATTGTGGTCCACATGGGTGCATCCTGTTTCCTTTCTTTATGGACCAATTAACCAATCAGATGTTTAAAAAAACACTTTGTTCTTGTTTTAACTAATTCTGTTCTTATATTCAGCATTCACAATTACAATTTCCTTGACATCCTTTGACATCCTGTGTGTGGATAAGTTTAGAAGATATTATGTGTTGTAAATCATAAATATTTTCCAATTGATTAGTGAACTGCTCTCAATCATTTTCAGCATAATGACCTCGAGTGTGCTCAGGCATTAGTGTCTTTAGATGCTGATGTCAACAAGGAAAATCTAGATGGAAACACACCACTGGACCTTGCAAATGCCAAGGTGAACTTAAGGGAATCCACAAGTGGCAACATCCAACTTTCCCATATGGAAAATGATAGAGGTAAGTTTGATAAACCCATTTTATAATGTTCCATTGCTGCTCCCACTCTAGCTGCAGTCAAGTCAGAATCTGTCACAGAGGAAAGTGAGAGCACTGCCAAAAAAATCAAAGAGCTCCTGCAGTCAGTTGGAACATATCAGAGGAGTTCTATCAAGGAAAATATACCCATTCTTAAAACTGAAGCAGTTGAGCAAACTACTGCTATAGCAGCAAAAGATAAGCCTGCATTCAGGAAGATCAACACTACCTATTATAAGGAAATACATGATGAATTTCAAAAAAGAGTCAGAGATGTTTCGCAGCCAGTGGAGTCTAAAGAAGCTATAGACCTGGTAGAAAAGATGATCAAACATGAGGAGTATCGAAGAAAGTATGGGAGCAGGATCTTGTGTCTAGATGGTGGTGGCATCCGAGGACTCATCCAGATTACAATCCTCCGAGAGATTGAGAGACGCACACAGCGTAAGATTACTGAACTCTTCGACTGGATTGTGGGTACATCAACAGGTGGAATCATTGCTCTTGCACTAAGCTATGGTACAGTCCCATTCACCTCAGCTAATTATGGTTTAATTTAGTGGTATACACAGTGAGCTGGTACTGTTCGTTCAATTTGCCTGGCGAGTACATGCAACCTTTATTTATGACAGATGATTTGCTCCTTTTTTTCTTGCTATAAATGTTTACATGTTTCTTTCCTTGTTACATGTACAGGTCCCCCAGATATTGGATGTAAGACTGTCTGCCAGCTTAGGAACATCTACTGGTCCATGAAAGATGTTGTCTTTGGAGAAGCTCAGAGTAGATTCCTTGGTTTCTTGGAGAAAGGAAATAGCAAAAATATGGAGGAAAATCTACAGAAGTGGCTTGGAAAGGACACCACTCTCTCAGATACTGCATACACAAAGTGAGATGGTTTCCTGATTTATATGAATGTTCAATGTGCAACTTATTATTTTGGCACAACCTTCTTCAAATATACACTCTTCCAATTATGTTGATGGCCGCACTAAAATATTCGAAAACTCTTGCAGGCTTATATTAATTGGCAGTTGCCTATCAAATTTGCCAAGACATTGAGCGATCATGTTGCAGCCTCTCCTATGACTCTCTCCCATGTGTATGAGAGGTGTATATATCAATATTTTAGCCAATTATTACCATATATTTGTAAAGTGAAGTCAATCTTACTTATTCCAAAGTGTGTCAAGTGGTATAGTGTAAGGGGGTATGAATTTCCCGCAAATCTTTTGTTTGTTCTTCATAATGAGAAAATATGAGAAAATACCTTAAAATGTGTAAAGAATCTTTTATATTTGTGTTTTGGAAATTTATCAAAACTACTAATTTTGAAGAAAAAAAGAAAGCCTTACGGTACTTTACTAATTCCTTTTGTGCCACAATTATGTACATTTGTAGGGTCCTCATTCCTGCTGTTTATAAGAAAGATACAAATCTTGAACTTCATTTCTTCAACAATTGCTTCAATGATGCTTACAGCAATGGTAGGTCATGAATAATTCATTATTGCCATGAACAAACCTATTTATCTCCATGTGTATTTTGCAAGTGAAGCTAGCCCACACATTGAGAAAGTTTATATTGCCACGACAGCTGTAGCACCTTACTTTACGTTACTCTGCCTTGGGTTTAGCAACTTGATGGATTGTCTCACTGGCTTCATTTGCACTTGCTTTCCTGTAATCTACAGCAATGTGATTCTTTAGCTGGCAATAATGACACTTTGGCATGCCTTCTACACAGGAATCATGTCTCTCTCCTTGAATGGTATTCATTCTTCCAACTCATGCTTTCTCACCAACATCAATGGTTTTCCTAGCAGGTAGACTTGAAATGCTTCCGCACTTCACTGAATGGCTAGGCAGTCTTCTGCACTTGGAAGAAGTTTGCTGAAGTAGCCAATAAGGTGTTCTTCTTCATTTTCATCCAGCTGGCTTAGACATCTCCCACACCTAGATTCGATGCTTTAAGAGGTTGGTCAAACTATTGGCTCCTAAGTATACTAAGGTCTGAAATAGTATTATCTGGTCAACCCCAAGTATAGTATGCCCCTGACTTCCTTTTTATCAGAACACTGAAAGTAGACACTGCTGCTATTTTGGATCCTTCATCTGGTCTGTAGAAACAAGTAACCGATATCCGTCTACTCTAGCTGTTAGGTTTTACCATGAAATGAAGACTCTGATTGCCCATAATAAGAGAGATCTAGTTTGCTATATTATGAGGATTAAATTACACTACTAAATAAAGAGATGAATAGTGGAAATTTCATGATTCGGACAAATAATCAACCAACTCTCAGTTGACATAGTAGTTACAACCACTTTCTCGATAAACTTAAATTTACTCACTCAATGCTTCGGCTAGATGCTCTAATCTTCATCAGGAATAGTAAATATTCCTGATGAAGGTTAGAGAATGCTTGGCTAGCTGAATTATGGAGTGAGTAAGTGCATGATAATAGTATTTATTCTGTTACCTCATGCTTCACATGAATGAAGTGCGGTATAGTAATCATGCTGAAGGTCTGAGATGAACAATAAAATTACTAGAACCTACTTCACCCATGCACATGGGTAACAACAAATACTAAATGTCCCACATTGATTAGGCTTCTATGTAGGCTGCAGGCATGTCATGATGATAAAAAAAAGCTGACCAAACAATGAACTTTAATGACATACTATATAGCTATGGTTAGACACAAGCTAAACACTAACTTGAACAAAGTATTAACTTGCTAGCAAACTAAATCCCCCAAAGAGGGCTTATGAATCCTTCAGTTTAGAGCATTGATATAGATACACACACGTATATATATATATATATATATATATAGCTAATGTATTCAGCTGACCCTTTCTTACCTCCATTGCTAACATTCAGCATCACCAACCACCAAGTCTCTAAGTCTGGTGTTGCCAACACTTCCCATGCAGTGAAGGATCTGGAACACTAGCATACTAACTGTTGGCTGCTGCTCTAATTGGTGGTAGTTGCCAGGAACAGAAGGAATTGATGTCAGTGTTGGAGGAACTGTTTCACTGCATCATAAATAGAGATGAGAGAAGATACTTTCTGCATGCTCTGTTTGTGCTGTAAGGCTGACCTTTCTTCCATATCAAGAGGCCATGTAAAATAAAATGATACAAATCAAGTCATGAAGGACCACTTAAGTATCTAATGTTAAACTGCCACCCAAACAACTTTGCTGTACTAGTGTTCCCAGACTTTTCTCCCCACAAACGAGATAAAGGGTTAGCTACATGAGACCATGAGTTTCCTCTGGCTCAGGTTTATTTAGACTTCGTTTGTCCATGTTTCTATAAGTGAAGAACCATTACAGAGTTATCATATTATCCAGAATATAAGTTACGCCTAGGTATGTCACAGCTCATCATCACTAGTATATTGTGGCATCATAAGATTGAAAAGTAATTCATGTGTAGGCTAAGCTGTAGATCACTGGACTCAAACAAACCAAGGTAGAACTGAACAGCAGAACTATTCTGTGCACTTCAATTTCCATTCTTTTCAAATTCTGGTTGTAGCTATGTATGCACACACAACTTGATAGTGCAGCTCAGAATAATTGCATGTGCTTGTTGAGGATGTGTATGCACTGTTCGTGGTATAAGCACATCCCCGGAATTGAAGAGAAAATTTGTAGCTGCTACTGTGACTTATATCCTGGCAAGTGTGGTATTTTTAGCTGAATTTATGTTTGAGATCATAAAGCATGGGGTCTGAAATATGGATAATCTAGACTGGATCCTTTTGTCATCTGCAAAATGCCATTATCCCTTATGCTGAAGCTGTTTGCCCTTCACGTCAAGTTTCGAGCATTTGTCTTTCACTTACCAGACAGGACGATCCATGAAATTGATTCTGTGTCATATAATATAGCAGTTAACAAGGAAAAGCAGGTGATTTTCACCTGGCTTCTTAATCTCCAGGATCTAAATATTTTTATGTTATTGGTAACATGCAGAGTTGGTTTGGAAAGTGGCTCGCTACACATCTGCTGCTCCTTTCTACTTCAAGGAGTTTGAAAATTATATAGATGGTGGAATGTTGGTTAACAATCCCTCAGATGCAGCACTGACAGTAATCCAAGACTTCTACCATGAGAAGGGAGAGAAGATTCCCATCTCAATGGTGGTGTCTGTGGGTGCTGGGATCAATCCAGGAACCCCACTGGGGAAAATTGACATTAAATCCAACTTGTTTAATCCAAGTGCCTACTTTGACCTTTTGGAGGTCTTCGGAGTAGCTGTAAGTTCTAAATGCTACTATCAAACAATAGATACGACCAGGCAATTGAAGATGTATATATTACTGATCACAGTTGTACATATTTTTGTTGTTATTCCATTTATGGGCAATTGTATGTTTTTGTTCTAACCATCATATATATAATTTTCAGATGACTGACGGGAAGCATAGTTCCAGCTGTGCTTCTAGATGCAGAGAGCAAGCCATCGACTATTTCAGGTTTGAACCAGAACTGACACAGAAGATCGCCTTGGATGAAATTGACTCTCAGGTCTTGCATGAGATGATTAGAACCACGAGACAGTACCTGAACAGCAAGAAAGGTGATGTTGACCGACTGGTTCAGATGCTAATGAAATCAGAACTGAGTTCAACCTAACAATCGTTGTAACGATCTTTACTACACACACACATACACATAATCTCAGTCATAGTTTGAACAGGAATAGCAATATTAATTGTTGTGATACTTTCTTGACATGCATATAGATATAGTAATTCACATATTAATTTGCACTGCATAGATAACCTCAACTTAACGGATGGTCATTGTGACAATCATTACCATATATATACGTGCGGTCAGCTTGATGAGGAGTAGAACATTGCTTGGTATGCTTGGTATGAGTATGATGTATATATGCTGACGTGGAGATAAAATTTATGCTGTAATATAATTTTATTTCACAGGTACATTTTCCCCTTCAAATCACTAATGAACACGATTCTTGTATGACTTGTGTAGTATAGATCTATTCACAATAGATCTTGAAGATTAAAGAAACTACTGCACACATTCATTATGTAAAGTGTCTGCTAAAAATCAAGTGACCTATGTTGGACCTTGCCAATTGCACTACTCATGTTGACATGTCAAGGGCTGCAACACATCTGTTGTGTTAGGTGGGAGTAAAGACACATGAATATTGTTATATAGCTTCCAGTAAGCTGGTAACGGATGGTGTAATCTGGCCCTTAAAATTGAAATTACCGCTGAAGCATCTCTCTATATGAATTCTCTCATCCACTCAATATGTGTTCAATATATTGGAGCATGGTTTCCTCAGTTGGCCAGTGTGTTGGTGAGTGTGTGATGTGCCAACCCGAAGGGAACTGAAACTTGTCTTTCCATAATTGTACTGGAAGAAAATCACAAACAATGCAGAACGTGATTTGCCATTTGTCGTCCAGACCCACTAATTCGACTCTCTTCAGACCTTTCTGATCCAATGTCCAGGATGATGATGGTACAATATGGATCCCAGTTTGAACCTGGTTCAATCAACCACTGTCTCTAAAAATGACTTCTTTAATTTAGTAATATTAACCAGTGAATGTTTACTCTTTGCTGTTGTGGCCTTTTGCTGGACAACATCCATCCTGTTTATCAATGAACATCTCCAGTCTCTATTTATTAAAACAGGACCCCCATACTCTGCTGACATGCTCCTGTTGCAGGAGAGTAACACACCTCGAGCAGCTGCCACAGCTATTCTAGCAGAAATTACTCCATCACCTTCTCTCACCTTCCTGACATAGAGCTGCACATAGCTACATAGCAAGCAGAACTGGCCTCCCACATTTCTGCTCAGGAAGAATGGTCATCACCCGACCTTTTTTTGCTCAATTCTCTGTAATATGCATCCCTGATAGACCTGATTCACTCAAGCGAGTTATCCAGCTTCCTCGAATAAACCGTGCTGCTGAAGTCAGTTTAATGACTATTTTTGTGCTCTCTTTGACTGTACCTAGAAGGAAGGCAAGTGCTCTAACTCCACAATATCAAGATAAGATAGAATACAGTGTATGGTTCATAACCTGTTGTATGTCGAATGCTTCTTGGCCTTTTCTTGTAGTTCTTCTTCAACATCTTGATTAGCCACTGCTCTAGCCTGTGAAGGAAGCGGATACTGATAGCAGGCCTGTGGGATTAGGTAGTCCATTTATAGGCTTGAGATAGCTAGCCACTGGATGCGTGTGCTCTTACTATGATGTTCTAATTATTCATTCTATTAAATATTTCGTAAGATATATTTGGAGGTATAAAAATTGCTATGAACGACCCATTGTATGCAAGATTGTGTGAATAAATGGTGAGATAAATTGAAGATTAGGTCTGGTGATGTACTTCTTAGCAAAAGCATTACGTTATAGCTACTACTGGAAGTGTTTTTAGGAGCCAAGCTGAAGCCACAATTTAGACCATAAGAAGCTGCCAAAGTGCATTAGTTTTACTCTGCTTTACTCTGCTTTACACAGTTTGAACTTTATTTCAAAATGGTGGAGAACAAAACATAAAATAAACCACAAATCTCTTTGCTAATGCTAAATGTCACTTCAGCAGCTCCTTAGTTGCCTAAACAGCAACTTCAACTGACATTAGCTCCAAAAAAAACTCCAAGCATGCCTTTGCAAAGATAGTAAACTAGCCGCCTCTGAAAGTGTAAAAATTGGTCCCACCCCATCCACACATAACTTGTGTACAATAGGTCAAAAGAGTTTTTTACCATAGGACTCCAATTGTTCCAATTCATGTCCTCAGTGAGAGCAGAATGAATGATCCCCATGCCCCATGCTCATTTCTGCTCTTTAGTTCTTTCTCCTGTAAAACTGCCAAAGGAGGGTGTAGCTGATCCTCTATCAAAACATCTGCTCTTTGTTTAGTGGAGTTCTCCTCTGCAACTGCTACCAAGTCCTTTGAAGGAAGCTGTAGCTGAGCCTACATCAGGACAGTCAACAATAGCAGCAGGATTTTGTATGGGTTATTGTTGTGTAGTAGACAACATGATCTACATGGGCACAGTCAACGACACCAACAAGACATGGTACATGGTAGTAGGGGTAGTGAAGAACATGTCAGAAAAAGAGTTTAGAAGACACTGAAGCTCACACTTGGTGTACTCCTCCACTGCTAAACTATAATATACAGAAACAACAAACAAACAAACAAACAAACAAAGGGAATCTTGAAAATTTGAATTTGAATTGGATTTAGGATATAAGACTGCAGCCTTGTAGACCACAAGCAGTTAGATGACTCTTTGCCATTTATAATTATGTGCATGCTGCATTTAAAATCAGCATGGTTGGCTTATATGTTTTTAGAAGGTTTGTTGCCTAAGAATAAAAAGTCCATGTCTGCTTCTGGTTGATTTCCTTCACATTCTTCACCACTCCAGTAAGGACTTGTCTTCACCTCATCATTTTAGCATTTGGTCCCATTAACCTAACCTGTCCAAATATTGCTGTTCAGCTTTCCTGCACTCTCCAGACATTTCCCAATTTGTCCCATCCTGTCATACTGCTCTGGGACACTTTTACTATATATTACATTCTCACCTGACATGTGCAATATGTCTCAGCATCTGTCAATGTTGTTGATGCTGCTTGGGAATTTCCTTCTCTCTCCTTACATGTTTACTGTCTAGACATTTGCTTTCACTTCCTGAGCTTTCATCTCTCACTTCCTTGTCCCTTTTCAAGGGTTTCCTGCTCTCAATCTTCACAAATCTAGATGGTGCTATTATCTTTCTCTTATCATTGTCTCCCCTTAGTCTAGGCTCCCTCGTCTATCTATTTCTCAGTGTGTTTGATTCCTCGTGCTCCATTGTGAGCTAATGGTTAGGATTTTCCTGCCATTATTTGTTCATGCACACTGTTGGAGGACCATGTATAGATGGGTAGATAGATAGGTCAATATATTGATGATAGGTGGTGAACAGACAGGTTGGTAGACAGGTTGGTGCACAGATAAATATATACATACCTCCAACACGATTAAATACCTTCAGCTTTCGTTCTAAATATGCTTACTCAACCTAAGGGAATCCAAATGAGAAGTTAACACTCTCCGAGATTCAATGTCACAAAATATATTTCTGTTATACTTCCATTAGAAAGGGTTGGGTTAATTATCGTGTGGTGCATCAAGGTCATTACTGATGTGGAAGGTGGAGATTGGTAAAGTGCCTACTACTTGTCCAAATAGTTTTGACCTCATACCTGGCAACTAGCCGACAATGGCTACCAAATAGACTTCATAAATATATAGCTCTCAAGAAGTGTGAGCAATGCAGGAAGTGGTAATAGTTACGAATATGTATATATTAATTGCAAGCATTAGCTTTATAGCTCAACGAGATGTCAGGTTGTGAGGTTACCATAGAAATCTTGATTTTGTAGTCAAGCAATGCACTGCCTCGTACATATCTTGGGCCAATCTACTTCTCTGGCTCAGTGTGTTTGAAATAGTCTCCTCACGAAAACTAAGAGATGCTCACCCACTGCATAAAACTGTAGTGATATTCATTACTCACAGGATGTCTAGCCATTACTGCCAATTAACAGATTATCTGGGAATTCATTAGCACCCCCTGTATTGGTTTGATGTAAATTCACCAGTTCAGGACCCTGAAACAGAGAGAAGAGGAGAAGAGGATAGTTTTGTGATGCTGACAAAGATGGATCTCTTTTCATGAGCAGGAGATATAGAAAGTAGCTACTCTTGAGGCAATAAGAAAGAGACAGTGATTTTTTATCAATTATAATGAGATCCGAAGAACTGATACTCTTATCAACGACAATGAGATTTGAACAACCGATACTCTTGTTAACAACAATGAGATCCGAAGAACTGGTACTCTTATCAACAACAGTGAGATCCGAAAAACCGATGCTCTTATCAACAATGAGATCCAAAGAACCGATACTCCTATCAATGACATTGAGATTTGAACAACCGATACTCTTATCAACAACAATGAGATCCGAAAAACCGATGCTCTTATCAACAATGAGATCCGAAGAACCGATACTCTTATCAACAACAATGAGATCCGAAGAACTGATGCAGTTATCAACAATGAGATCTGAAGAAGTAATAATGACAATGAGATCTGAAGAACCGATACTTTTATCAACAATGAGATCCAAAGAACCAATACTCTTCAATGACAATGAGATCTGAAGAACCGATACTCTTATCAACAACAATGACATCCAAAGATTATCAAGGATAATGAGATCCGAAGAATTGATGTACTTATCAACAATGAGGTCCGAAGAACTGATACTCTTATCAATGACAAGAGATCCAAAGAACTAATCTTATCAACGATAATGAGATCTGAAGAACTGATGTGCTTATCAACAATCAGATCCAAAGAATCGATACACTTATCAACGGTGATCCCCAAAGAACTTATACTCTTATCAATCACAATGAAGGTCCAAAGAGCCGATGCTCTTATCAACGACATTGAGATCTGCAAGTTACCATATGGATGCTATAGCAAAGATAGGTTGTAATGACAATGAGAGGATGCTAACAGCTCATTGAGCACTAAACGTTAATAGTGACAAGCAACCAGAGCTTAACGTATTTCTTTCCACATGGCAAATATCAAATGGGGACGAGGGAACATATTCCCAGATCAGTGCAAGGTAATGAACCTTAAGGGAGGGGGGGGGGCAAGTCTGAAAACCATGGTTTACCATTTAAAGCTTTGCACACATCCATGCTATGGTCCTGGCTTATATACCAAAATGTAGCCAATGAGTATGATTTCTGATGATTGCTTTTGTTTGGCCATACATGTTTATCTTTTGGAACTGCAAGTTGGAATGTGAAGTAAGGTCAGTGCACCAAATCTGTTAAGTAATTAACTTACCAGCATCGAAGTCTTGAATGGCTACAAGTCAACAACTGTGATTGGTGAGCTATACAAACACTCAAACTTGATATATATGTTTGATATACATATATATGTTATTAAAGTAGATTTATGGTCACGTGAAGGGGGTCTAAAATAAAAAATAAACACAAAAAAACACCTTTGTATGACTTTGGAGCTCCATAGATTCTGCACACTTTACTGTATGAACTTGATATATAGCTCAAATGATGGATCTCTCTGTGTGCTCCCTTTTTTGATATATAAAACAGCTGTGTAGGTACAACTATGCTGCTAAAAGTACATGCGATCAAATTGGGAGTCCTCAAAATCTGAGTGCCTGAACTGGTTGCAGTTGTGGTTCCTGATTGGAAAGTGCTAGCCAGTTAGAGTCTACAGGTAGCGCTAAACCATGACTAATTAGGCAAGTGGGTGCTGAAGAAAAAAATGTCTGTACCTGTTCAACCAGGATCTAGACCTGTTCACTCAGTGCCTGTACCTGTTCATCCAGTGCCTGTACCTGTTCATCCAGGGCCTGTACCTGTACCTGTTCATCCAGGGCCTGTACCTGTTCATCCAGTGCCTGCACCTGTTCATCCAGTGCCTGAACTGAAGTGATTACAAAAGTGAAATACACGTAATAATAAAAAGAGTTGCAGTTGGTTTGTGTTGGCAATCCATGCGGGCTGCCTGCAATCTGTTGATTGTTCAAATCCATGGTTTACTGTAACATATCAATGTCGCTTGAAATAATAGTCTTTTTATTGTATTTGTCTCAACAACACTAGTGTGAATCATCAACAAGCACCAGCCTCTTGTACTGATCTACTGCACAGCTCAAGTGCCATACCCATTAATGCAGAACATGATCGTGAGCAAGGACTTCAATATGTGAATGAATATACACGTTGACGTGCCTCCAGATGACGATGACATTAAAATTGACTTGGAGGATGATGTGGTAAAGGTATATCTATTGGCAGACTATAGTTCTGAAATATGAGAAGAAGAAAAATAAATTTGCTGACCCTTTTTGAATTTGTGAATGGGATTATTGGCAGGTTTAAAAATTGTCACTATGTAGTATGATCATGAATCTCATTTGAGGGGTAACTTATGAATTGTCTGCTCAAAATATGTATGTTGGCAACTATAGATTGTGCAAATTCAAAAGATCCACGCTCAATACTTGGAACTTTACTATACATGTACTAGGCCAAAATGACAATTGCAATAAGAGAGGCATTAAATAGAAGAATTCAATGCCATAGAGCACATTTTTATGGAAATTCTTATAGGAATGTTCTGGGAAATCTCCACCCCATTTCATCCTACATAAATTCTTGATCACTTCCTCTCTCTAAATTTGTGTAGCCATTGAAACTTATTAGAAGTAAAACAGTGGGCCTCATTGTTGTATTTGTCTAGTCTATTTTGCATTCATTTCTAGTAGAAACATACATATGCCATGGCGCAGCAATATCAAGTTTTCCGTTAGTCCTTTGGTGGAGGGTTTGCTTCGCTTGCCAATTATCCCCCGTTAGTTTATTCTGGAATATAGTAGGGAACCCTGGATAATGGGGAAATCTAGGCATAGCCATTATAACAGTTAGTTGTGATTAACAGAAGTTTATCCAACACAGAGTGAAAGCCTAAAAGTCCCTGGAAGCAACTCATGAGCTGGGTGAAGGATGTGCTTGCTTTCATTTTCAAGATGAGTCCATAATATGCACAACTAATCAAATAGAGCACCTGAATTACATAGGTTTTATACAGCATGCATCTAGATAATTTTTATACAAGTTGTGGTATTAAATATACACAAAATTTATGACTGTATAACTTGACCCAAATCCTTCTGCTATTAGCTAATAGAATAAGGTATGAGATACAATAGTATAACTTTGCGAAGTTGCTGATCAGGTCACTCTCCTGCATGCAGAGGGAAAAGGGGGGGGGGCGGAGAGGGGGGAGGGGGGGGCAGGAGGGGGAATTTGTCATGGAGCCTGGGTTTTCAGGCATCACTACATCCAAGATGAACATCCAATCCATTATTGTAACCTTTTGCTGCCAAAAATGGACCGCCTGATCCATATTTTGCCCCAGTGTCACAGTTTATTTTATCCCTGCTTAGTTTATTTTATCCCCCCTTGTTTTTTTTTAACCCTCCCTTAGTTTATTCTTAGTTTATTTTATCCCCCCTTAGTTTATTCTATCCCCCCTTAGTTTATTCTATCCCCCGTTAGTTTATTCTATCCCCCCTTAGTTTATTCTATCCCCCCTTAGTTTATTCTATCCCCCCTTAGTTCATTTTATCCCCCTTAGTTTATTTTATCCCCCCTTAGTTTATTTTATCCCCCCTTAGTTTATTTAACCCCCCATAGTTTATTTTATCCCCCCTTAGTTTATTTTATCCCCCCATAGTTTATTTTATCCCCCCTTAGTTTATTTTATCCCCCCTTAGTTTACATAGTTTATTTTATCCCCCCTTAGTTTATTTTATCCCTCCATAGTTTATTTTATCCCCACTTAGTTTATTCTATCCCCCCTTAGTTTTATCCCCCTTCCGCTTTCTTTTCTCTGCTGCATCCATGATTTTCTACCCACCAGCTTGTTACTGCTTACGTGGACTTTTGACTTGAGGTGTTTTTTTCTTGGCTAGCTGATGTTGCAGGAACAGCTGGTGAGTGGTAAAGGTGTTAGTGCACAGAAAAATCAGGGATTATAGACCCTTTTAGGAAGCTTTGGAAATGATCCTTATGCTTGGCCAGGTCTCCTTGTCCCCATGTAATGTGGATGACATGATCCAGACAAGAACGAAAATATATTAATCTGTTTGGTAGAGATTTGTCAAGTATTGAGGAAAAAACAACACATGCACACAGAGAGAGAGAGATGCACAAACTAAGACAGTGCCTTGTCACTCATCATTGCTGTGGGAAGATTAACAAAAGGCAAGCAAGATGGCTGCTTTCGGTTCCCAATGTTATTGTAACAGAAATACTTCTGGTGAAAATATAGACTCTCTCTCTATATATACTGTATTATATTATATATATGTCTCAAACAGCTATCATAAAAATCTTTGGCAAGCCATGTGATGAACCATCGCTTCCACAAATTATTGGTCTTCATATGTGTATATGTGTGTGTGTGTGCATGTATGTAGGCATCCCTTTAGTAGAAGATAACAAATTAATTATGATGGAGCAAGTTGATCTCGGAATAAATCTTCTCTGGTGATTTCTATGGCATCACAGTCGCTCCATTAAGACATTTGTCGTCATTGTTATCCAAGTTCTACAGTTCCAAGTATAAGTTGAGTTTTGCTGAAGCAAGTGATTGACGTCGATGATAGTAGTTTATCTGGAATGATGACCCTGAATCTTCCTGCAATTTAGAATCCCTGCTGGTTATTTATTTGTTTGTTTGTGTTTGTGTGTTTGTTTGTATGTTTGTCTGATGAACCAACATAACTGTGCCATACTTGGAAGTCCAAGTTTACAGTTCAGCTCATGTGATCGCGATCTTGCTGATCTCACTTGAGTGCCGATGATGAGTGATGGTGGTTTAGTGCTGCTATAGAAATTAATTTTTAGCTACCTAAATGCTAGCATTATTCTAAAAAAATATTCTAAAGTCTTTAGCTACCTAAAACTATTTTTAAAAAGGTGCGTTTTAGGTAACATAATATTATTAAGACCTAGTTGTTGGCCTATAATTTGTTAAAAACAATGCAAGTTAATTCATGCAGTGCTGATGTGGTTTAAGGTTAATTGGTGTTGCTTGCTCAGATTAATTATACTAACATGCTCAGCTTAATTAAATTGAGTACGAGTATGCTCAGTTTGTTCAGGCCTCAGTCTCCTCTCTTGACTGGAGTTCAACATGAGTGCTTGTTTGACTAAGAAGCGTTATCAAAATTTCTGTATGGTAAGAGACAAAGTTTACAACCTACCCAAGTCATTTGACAAAGAATAGAAATGTGGGCTCAGACAAGGAGGATGGCCTTCTTTTTTAGCATGGTGAAGACTCAGTATTTGGTGGCTCTTACCTTCGGGGAAGTTAGCCATGTTGTGGTGAACAAGAAAGAACAAGAGAGACTTATCAAAGCTTGCTGATGACATAGATGGTGGTCACTTTGGAGAGCCAAGATCATGAACAAGGTTTGTCTCTTACAAAACACTATGTTTGCAGGGGAGGAGACAGGAGATGAGAAGTGGGGAGGGGGGCTGAGATATGAATGCAGAAATTTTGCTGGACCACGCCCACCTTGTGTACAAAGATCATCAAGGAAAGCTTAAAAACAACAACTTCTTTTGTTCATAAATTCATTGGCGACTGAAACCAAGTCAAGTGAGTCAGTTAAATCTTTGTGGACAGGGAGAAGCAAGCAGCCTTACTTCGGTCATCGTAGACCTTGTGTACGTTAAGACATGCTTCAGTGCAGAAAAGGTTTTCAGCCATCAGATGTAACAGGGATTGTTAGATAGAGACGAAGGAGCTGATGCACAGTTGGTAGCATTGTTTTGAAAATGCTTTTCTTGTTCATTACATCACAGATAGTCTGTACAGAAGTGACTTTCTCTTCACTTCAGGGCTACCTTGCTTGACAACATCTTGTAAAAGTTGGAGGTGTCTGGCTAAGTCTGACATATGACATCATCTTTGTAGCAAGATTTCTTCAGCTCTTCCAAGCTATCTTCATAACATTACCATTTGCTGCACTCACAAGAGTTTTTTCAATTGCCAGGATTGATGGAATATGTTGTTTACTAAACCTGTCTTCCAACTCACCATAGAGAAGGTCACATGCTTGTAAGAACATTTACCGAAAGTATGCCTTTGCAGACAAAAATGTGTGGTTCACTCCGACTTTCAAAATGTGGAGGATGCCTTCCATAACAAGGTAATTCTGGTTGGCCAATATTGAACTTTTCAGCAATGGTGACACACTTGTCATAAAACCTGTCAAAATTTTCATCAGTCCTGTTTCGTTTGAAGAATATCTTGGCAGCATCAACAGCAGAGAGTGCTTCATGCAAAGCTATGACTTCTTTTCGCAAAGTGAAAGAAACTTGCTCTGTTGCACTAAATAAAAAGTGACTGAGTTGGGCCAAATAAAATGCTAAATTTTTCAAAAAGTGCATCAAACCAGCAGCCTTTAAACCATATTCACCATGTGTTGTTGAATTAATTTCCTCCAATGCCTTTAACAATAGAGTGTGGTCTTTGAGAATGGCAACAGTTCTTTCTGTCCATCTGGTGGGCTTCAGATTAATACCTCCACTTGTCTCTTGTAACTTCAATGAAAAGAGATGTTGTTGTTTCGAAGATAGACGAATGATTTTCTTATTTCCTTCACTGTTTTGAGACCATCTCTGATACATGTAAGCTTCCTTCCAACATCCTGTAAGCAAAGATTCAGTGAATGTGCACAATGCAGTGCAATTGCAGAAGGTTATTCATTTCTAAACCTTGTTGCTGCACCAGATTTTCTTCCTGCATGTTGGCAGCTCCATCATAGGCCTGTCCTCGACATAATGATAATGGGAGGCTGCATAGAATCATGGATCTTTGATTACTGTGAAGAGTCTCTGCTCTAGTGTCAGGAACCCAATTGAATCTTCTTGTACTTCATAGTCAGTATTCACCAAGTGGACGAGCTGTTCACTCGTTTGCCTCATCAGCTATTACTGAGAACCATACTGGTAGTCTTTTTCATTTTCTTTAAAAGGGTTCGAAGTAGTGTCTGTCCTAGAATAGAAATTTGCTCATTAACTGACTGATGACTAGTGAATCGGTTTTCTTTGATCCAGTTTTTTTATAGCTTCATTATTCTCACTCCAAACCAGCAGAAGCTGTTGTAAGTTACCTTCTGATTCAGTATGGCCTCTTATAGCTATTGCTTGACGAGTAAGATATCGTATTCCTTTTAACTGCATTAGCAATCCTTCTCTTCGGGTTTGCTGAAGTTGTTGCACATGACAGCTCAGCTGGCTCGCAATTGTTGGCATCCCACGAGCTATCCATTTTAATTTTGCTTCTCTATGAGTATGCGAAACTTCATGTCCTCTGAACTTTTCCAAGGCTTTTTTCCAATTTTGGAATCCTGATTTAGTAAAAAGCACTGTTCCCTATTTTGCTGAATAAAGAAGTAAACCATGCTTGTTGCTATAACGACAATAAAGACAAAAGACTTTCTTTTGTGTAATGCAAACACTAAGCCAATACTACTTTGGTTGAACATTTCTCTGTTTAGATACTAGTAGTGCTAGTGTTGGCTTATCAACTGGTTGAAAAGCTTCTACATCGATACTACAACATTGTGACATGCACTGATTTGAAGTTTCAGCATAATTAGGGGTTGGTAAGATAGGAGTGTTTGAGTTTATCTCACTTGAATGCTGCTCTGCATTTTCTGGACTTCCATGTTGAGTATCTCCTTGTTCGGCACTGCCATCAAGGACAACCATTGCTTCAGATTCATCACAATCACTGGCTCTTCCAGTTCCTCAGTTTTCTTTACTTTTTTAGCTTTCCTGGACCAACTTTTCAGTGAGGCTTGTCGCTTAGACATAATGTAGCTATCAGTATGGGCCTACAAATCAAATTGGTATCTAGATAATAATGTAGCTGGTTATAATGCTATGTACCCATGTGGTCTAGATGCTGAGCTTGCAAGTTGGTTAATTGGCATAATAATATGCACAAGTCAGTGTCAGTATAGGCGCCTCATGCACTAATGAATTATGGTTAAATTATAACATGCACAAGTCAGTATATTATATAGGCACCTCAGTACTAATTAAACCATGAACATCCAGTGTATGTTCTTTAATCTGCCTACATAACTTGCAAAGAAGTCTATCTGTAATTACACAAGGCAGTTCGTGAATGATCAAACTAAACATGTTGACATTGACAAAATATGGGGGGCTTAGCCCCCCCCCCCCTGTTTTCTCCGCCACTGGTTTGGTTAGCCAGAGTGCTCTCCCCATGGGTTTGTCCATGGCAGAGAAGTGGCAGTTTTAAATTATATGTTGAATGTCATTTCCTTTTGTCAATATTTGCATACCCTACATCCTTCTTGTGTTTAATAGTGTCAACATGAAGTACACTCTGTAGAAGGGTGTATTTGTTTTTCAATAGTCCAATCACTCTTTCTACATGAATACGAACTTTGGATACGCTTAGACTTCTCGACTTCCTCCAAATCCAATTGTTTCTTCCCCCTAGTAAAAGCTGGGATTTGTATATAGATGAGCTCCACTTAAAGCTAAATCGTCTGATATCTGAAATCCCCGATCTGCTAAAACAACATCTCCAGCTTGCACCAGTTGTAAAAAATTACTGTTTTGTATGATGCATCTGTCAGTTGATCTCCCTCCCCAGCATTTAGAGAGAAATGAAATGGCCCCACATGGAGTAACGGCTATGAGAAACTTGACAGTGTTATGTACTTTATAATTCGAATATGTCTTTGCTCTGCCTGAAAAGAGCACGGGCGTTCAATAAAGATCTCCGAACAATCGATGATACATCGTGCACAAGGGTACAGATCCTTGAAAACTTGAGGCATATTTTGAAAAGTTACCGCCATTTGATTAAGTGCTTCAAGTGCACAAACATCACTTCAATCCACTTGTGAAAAATCTCAGTTGTGGTCATTGAAATTTTAAAGCGATAGGCTAAATCTTCCATGATGAGGTTGAGCCACAACCTCATGAAAACCATCAACAATCCAGTACGTGGTGGAAGTTTTACCTGCTCAGGCCTTGATTGTGGATACTGCTTGAGGAAGTAAGAAGCAAGGTGGTTGAATACTTCCCAGGAAAGACCAGTATAAAAATGAGTGGCTTTGTCATCTCCTTTAATAGTGTCAATATGACTTGCACAGTACACTAAGGAAGGCACATAAACAACTTGAGTGGGCTGTGACACTTGAGTCTCGGCATGTTGTTACTTTGATAGGATCTGTCATTAGGTGGGGAAAAATAGGATGTGTGGGATGGGAACATCTACTCAAGATGTCAAGCAGGTCTCTCTACAATTGAAAGTCTATATCTGGAATTTAGCAGAAGAGAGCTAAGAGCAAGACATAATTCTTTGATGGTTAACTGGAGGATGTGTGTGTGTGTGTGTGTGTGTGTTTGTTTGATTGGTGTGTGTGTGTAAGTGTGTTTTGCAGGTTAGCCAGTCAGAGTACTAATATCAATCATTTCTCACAGCCAAACAAATCTCTCAGTGCGGAACTGTTTGATGGCATCCTCATTGAGCATTTCTTCATCTAGTGTTGATAATGATATTCATATCACATAATCATTTCGTAGATTGTTGCTAGGCAACCATTTTCAAGGATCATATTCCATTTTCATTACACATTCTGAAAATATGTGGTTGCTTGGTAATTCCTAAACCTAGCCTTTACAGCTGCAGTCATAAGCTTCTTGCTAGAAAGTCACTGGTGAAAGAATTAACCGTAAAGAAGAAATATTCTTATGCCACCATTTCTTTCCAGGTCTGATTAACATCAGCAAGTGGATTGAATTTGTGCGAATTCCATGCTCAGCAAACTTATATGTGAAAAAATATAGGACATCTGTGAGATGAGAACATCTACTCAAGATGTGAAGCAGTCTACAATTGAAAGGTGTGTTATTGATATACATATAGTTCACTAAGATTTGGTATGACGACACACTTTTTTGTGCAGTAAGCAGAAGGAAAATATGTGGCACATGTGAGGGGCGTGTCACCAAAAATTGTGGCAAGAGCATTCACTGATTGTGGCAATATTGCCACAGATCGATAAACGCAGAAATGATTTGATTTTAATGTTTACCATTGCAGGATAACTTTTTTCATTTAGAGAACTTATTACCAGGAATCGCATTGTTTATTGCTGTAGTGGACTTCGATATGAAGGAACTATTCTGGTTTGGGATGCCACATGTTCAGACATGTTTGCTCCCTCATATGCGGATTTGAAGTATGGAGATACTGGAACGGTTGCCAACAGAGCTGAATTCCTGAAAAAACAAAAGTATCGTTCAATCAGAGACACCCACTATTTCGTTCCTCTGGGCTTCGAGACCACGGGTGTATTTGGTGATGAGGCCATGTCCTTTATTAAGGAGTTGGGCAGGAAAATTAAGGAGACTAGGGAGGCTGAGCCCCATTTCTACTTGCTCCAATGGTTGTCAGTATATAACAATACAGCGTGGAAATGCTGCTGCTGTGCTGGGAACATCTCGGGTGCAGGAAACGTCTAACTTATTATTATTATTATTATTATCATTATTTATAATAATTAATTATAATTCACATTACTTAAGGGGGGAATAATGTCAAAAAAATACACCTCGACAATACCAATCATATCTTCCACCAACTACCCTCTATCAACATAATTTTTGTACCAAAATGTAGCTTAGAAGATAAGCTATTTAATGATGTATTTAACTTTTGTTATATATATATTTTATGCCAAAGTGTCAGCCAGGAAATCCAGTCCACAAATTAAAAACCATTAATAATGCTAAGTGGCTGCTAGGTGGTTTATGGTAAGAGGACATGTAGTAGTTTCACCTAAACTATTTGAATAAGTATGATAATGCACCACAGGAGAGGGGGGGGGGGAAATCCCATACAAACCACATGCAGATATGCTGGTCTATACCCAACACATTCTCATAACAGTGAAAATAAAATAATTTAGGTTAAAGAGCACACTTATTCTGGTGATATATAAATTATGGAGTTTGGGTGAGAAATTAGGGAGAAATTAGTGGAAATATGTCTAATCTAATGTGACGCGATTCTTCTTCACACTTGCTGGGTTTCTAATGAAAATAGTGAGTGCAAAAGCTGTCGTAACTGCATCATAGAATCTTCAAATGTTCTGAAACTTGGAATATGACTTCTATATGAGCAGAGACACCATTTAAAATGGTTGTTTAAAAAGTGAAAATTAGCATTTTGACCCCCCTTAATTAGGTTTGAATGGACTCTGATATTGCATGTGTAATAATAATAATAATAATAATAATAATAATAATAATAATAATAATAATAATAATAATAATAATAATAATAATAATAATAATAATAATAATAATAATAATAATAACAATAATAATATAATAATAATAATAATAATAATAATAATAATAATAATAATAATAATAATAATAATAATAATAATAATAATAATAATAATAATAATAATAATATAGAATAATAATAATAATAAAATATATTAAGATTATTTGAAAATTAATTGCTAGAGAACGTAGGTAATATTTCATTTTTGAACACTAATACGGGTATAAAAAGAGCTCTTGAGTTTTTGTAAAAACAGTAGCCAATCATGCAATGTCAATAACAAACAAGATAGCTATATACACTCTCAATGAACTCTCAGTTGATATAATATTACAATAACCTTCTCAAGAAATTGTATTTTCTCGATGTTTCAACTAGATGCTCTAGCCTTCATCAGGAATAACCTCGCTTTTTAGTGCTGTATATGTGATGGTCCTAACAGGATCAACAGGATCTCAAAAAGGCCTTTGATTCTGTTCCTCACAAACTGTTATTGATCTTCTTTCCTTCTTGCACTTCCCTGCTTACCTCATTAACTGGCTTCATTCCTGATGAAGGCTAGAGCATCTAGTCGAAACATAGAGAGAATACAATTTCAAGTTGATTATTGACAAGGTTATTGTAAGATGGATACAATGACAAACTTCTTCTTAAATATGCCAACTCTGTGTATCTTTATGGAATGGCAGAGAGTCAAGCCACGTTTTGATTTTTCTTCGTGGAAGATGTAATGCCCCAAGGTATTTCATGTGAAACATCACATGCATTGATCGATACATTGATGTTTTCTGCATACTGTAACAAATGGTCTCATTACATATACCAGAGCAGACAAATGTGCAGTCTTTTTGTGCCATGGTAAGCTATCATCCTCACTTTTCAAGGAGTGCACTACATAACTCCCTATAATTTGACTCTACAGTATTTTAATCTTTAAAGTGTGCACTTTTCCAAGCATTTGACTTGGAATTAAGGTTTGTTACACTTGTATAATAACATGATTGTTGTAATATTTTGTCTCTTCATCAATACTTTTTTCGGATCAACTGAAGAATAGTCACCCGAGCGGGAACCTTCTGAAGAATAGTCACTCGCCTTCTGAAGAATAGTCATCCGAACGCGGCTGGTCCTAGCCCCAGGCCCTGGCCCTAGCCCTAGCCCTGGGATCTTCTGAAGAATAGTCACCCGCGGGATCTTCTGAAGAATAGTCACCCACGGGATCTCACCCGGGCCGGGATCTTCTAGTCACCCCGGCTGTGCTCGGGTGACTATTCTTCAATTGACCCCTTTTTTTCTCATGTGCAAGAGGTTCCTCAGCTAAGGCAAAAGATGAAAGACAAAAGATGATTGAAGACAAAACCATTGCCTTAACAGTTGATGCAACTTGTAATAAATGCAACAATACATAACATAGTGGCATATGAAATATACTTCTCTTATTATAACATGGTGTTATATTACTTTTTTGATAAATATTAATGGTGTTGAGAAGGATAGGTGACATTGGTGTTGGGGAAAGGCGTGGAGAGACGAGATGCGTGAGAGGAGGGTGGGCGAGTGTGTACACATCGAGTAGGAAATGGTGGAAAAGAACTGGTGTATGGCAAGTAGATGAAGATATTTTGTCCCCCCCTCCCCCCCTCTTTGAACAATTGGATACTCTTTGCTATTAAAGTACTGTTGTCTGCTGTTCTTGTCAATTATTGTTAGACTGGTATTAGTATTACACAAAGTAACTTTTTTTAGTGCCACAATAATGCTGTGTATGCGATTTTTATGTGATTGGTCTCAACAGGATTAACAGTGCATAACAAAAATCACTGCCTCCACATCAAATATTCTTCCTCCCCCCCTTCCCATCGCAAAGGAATATGAACAAAAACATTGGCTGGGGAATGTCCTTGCCTACTTTTCCTTCAACGATTTGGTTACATGCAACAAGGTTGTTGATAAAAAAATCAAAGTAAACCTAGATAGAGTGAGCCTGGCCAGAGAGGTCTCCTCTCAGCTAAGTTCAACGAGATTCTTTCAGCCCCAATAAAGACAGAGAACATGAAGCCAGGACCAGAGAAGTCTGTCAAAACTCCCTCCTATAGATAGCTACTAGGAGAAGCCCTTCCAAACTCCCTCCTATAGATAGCTACTAGGAGAAGCCCTTCCAAACTCACTTAAGTCACAGCCTTCCCAGAATCAGCAGTCAGATTCTCTGACAATTCTCAGTCGCGCCCGCAGCACTTAGGTAGGGAAGGGGTGGGGGGATAACAAAATGAGGTGGGGGGTGGAAGCCATGAAATGTGAATAATAAGCCACGCGCTGCGCTCAACTCCCAGTCAGACTCAAATATGTCTGGGGGAGTGTCAATAAGTGCGAGGTATCTGGCCAGGTGGCTCTGACTGCAAGTCGAGGAGGGACCTCCGTATCACATCACTTATTACCTAAGCTAGATGGCGTCTGGTGGAAGTCAAGTATCGCAGAATCAACCTCCTGCAGAGAAAGGCAGGGGGAAGACGAAGTCTGGAGGAAAGTTTGACTCGACCAAACTCCATAGAGCCAAGGATAGCGCGGTAAGAGTACAGCTAGCTAGATGGTGGACCTTGGGCTAGTAAGCATAGGTGTCAACCTTACCCAGAGCCATACCCTAATCTATAGAGGTAAAGAAAGTGTGGCAGGGCAGCCTACTTAGCTAAAATTTGTGTCCATCAGGATACAAATGAAAAAGCTGAGCATTACAAAACATGGCTGCCCTTATGTATCGACTGGGAAGATCGATTCTCTGAGTCCTTCCATCCTAGGTGTGGTGGACAGAGCTCAAAGGAGCTGTCCTCCTGCCCCTCCCTAATCTTATCATGCTGTAGCGTTGACTCCAAAAGTCCCTGTGTCATACATTGCTTGGAGCAGCTGATGAAGCCTTTGATTGAAACATGTTTGTGGGTCTAACATCCATGTCCAAGACTTCTTGTTCATGAAGCCTCAAAGAATGCGCTTCCTAGCTGCTTTCTTAGAAGATAACTGTGCCCAGCTCATTACCTTCTTTAACTGTCAGCATGTCAATATTAGCTCCTCTCTCACTCTGCATTATCATGTGTGAATTGTTGTGACTGCATTAGTGTAGTCATAATCGAATCGTGCTCAGTTTTTGGTGTTGTTTGTTGAAGTCCCAATGCCAAAACTTTCGTTATATTTGTTGCTGGTTGACCTCCGAACCTCCAAACTGATAAAATTTGTGTGTAGCGGACTGTACAAACCTTCAAAGATAGTTTTGGTATGGAGAGCATGTAGTATCTAATAGACTTGTGGAGCTCCAGGGTGAGGACACAGTGTTTCTGTAATTTGACATTGGGCCTTTTGCAATTTTGATTTTGAGTTTGGTTAAAATTGACATAACACAGACATAACACAGACCTTCTTTCCACAAACAGGACAGCCATTTGTTTGTTTTTCTGGGAATTGGAATTAAAACAAACAAGCTGTGGCTGCAGTGCTAATTTGCTGCCATTTCTGTCGTTTCACACCCCCACATCCCCCCCCCCCCCCCACCCCCTTCACACACACACACACACACACACACACACACCACCACCACCACCACGAGGGAACAAAAAGGTCCAACCAACTAGGAGAACTACTGTCAGCTCTGGTCATTGATTAGCAAAAAGGTCACCGACAGAGAATCGTCGTGCGTTTCCATTCCTTACTTAGCAGGTCAAGTGTTGAAAAGGCTTAGTCCTCAGTTATGCATGCAAATAGCATCTAAGATGCGTGAGAGAGCATGTTTATGCTATTTTGAATCGTTTGTGTGCTATACCATCCATTCATTGCCCACGAGGTCTTGACTGGTTGAATACCCTTGGAACCACCAGTATACTGTATTCAGGAAGCCACACTAGACTAGTGCAATTACACGACTAATGGCATCATATGATGTTTCATGGTATTGCATTTCTTCTCATTGCGCAGACACTCCTGAAATACCTCTCCAAAAATGGTGTTGATTTGACAGCTTGTGACCAAAGGGGAGACTTGCCCCTTCATGCATATGTACGAAGAAAGGACAAGAGCAAAATGGACTGCCTCTTTACGTTCCTGATAAACGCCGAATATAACGTGGACGCTTTGAACAAGGACAAGGAAACTGCACTTCACTTGGCCTGCAAGGTAAGAATTATAACCCCTCCTCCCTATCATCATCACCATCATCATCACATACCATCTGCCTTTGAGTGGAGATTGCACCTCAATCACTATGTACGCTTGATTAAACTCTGCACTGTTTATTGTCGGAGTTAGTGCACACCATCGACCAGACCGTGCACGCCCACTGATATAATTGCAATGTGCATGCTTGGAATTGAAGCCAGCCTGATAATATAAACCGTAATATCAAAGTATGAATCTGTGAGCCCAAGGGCCGAGGAGACATCTGTCTAAGCAGCAGCCAATGAAGTGGCCAATTCTTTTGGGAGTTGTGGAATTTCTGTGAAGGCAAGCAGCTCATCGGATGGCTGGCCGACTTTGGCAGGTGGTAGCCGGAGCAGAAGCAACTATTGCCAGAGAGGCAGCCGAACTCTGCAATAAGAAACTAGAAAGTGAGGTGATGGTCCCTTCTTGAGGGACAAAGCCGACCCAGAAGAGAGAGGAAGCTCTCTAGTAATTGATGAATAATCACAAACAATAGCTATTGTCACCTGATCAAAATCACTGGTCTATTACGTGCTGCCCTTACCGAATGCCAAAGCAATAGAGCACATCATCGACTAGTGGCTACCCTAGAACAGTACACATCAGCTTAGCAGCTTGTGAAGGTATTAGAACATGCATGGTCAACTTTTCGAAATTCAAAATTTCTGACACTTGTCCCATGCTGTCTAGTATCTATTTATATGTGTAGAAATAGAGTACATAAGCTGAACTTCTTATGGACTATGGAGGTTTCATATGGGGTTTGGGGTTTAAAGTTCGGAGGTGGGGGAGGGGGAAGAAATGTTTTACTTAATTAATTAATGGGCATAATATGCAGAGCTCTCTTAAGTCTCGTTGGAGAGGGGGGGTGGGAGTTCTTTCTACAATCTCAGAGGTACAAAACTGTCGAAATGGCTTGAATGTCTTGAATGTCAACTGTGTGTAATCACAGTACAGGTAGGACTACACACCAACTGGCATGACAGTACAGGTAGGACTACACACCAACTAGCATGACAGTACAGGTAGGACTACACACCAACTAGCATGGCAGTGCAGGTAGGACTACACACCAACTAGCATGGCAGTGCAGGTAGGACTACACACCAACTAGCATGGCAGTGCAGGTAGGACTACATACCAACTAGCATGGCAGTGCAGGTAGGACTACAAACCAACTATCATGGCAGTACAGGTAGGACTACACACCAACTAGCATGACAGTACAGGTAGGACTACACACCAACTAGCATAACAGTACAGGTAGGACTACACACCAACTAGCATGGCAATACAGGTAGGACTACACACCAACTATCATGGCAGTACAGGTAGGACTACACACCAACTAGCATGGCAGTACAGGTAGGACTACAGAATGGCAGTACAGGTCAGAGTTCGCAGGTTACCCAGGGCTTGGGTGTAACCCGGGTTGGGTTAAATACCTTTTACCCGGGTTTTACCCACAACATGGATACAACCCATACAACCCAGGATAAAATAATAGACACAATAGATTTATTATAAACTGTAAAGTTATTATAAGAAATTAACTCTGTAATCAGGAAGTAAGACATTCAATAAATGACATTCAATAAATGGCAACTGTAAAGAACTAGACAAAAACAGGAGCTGTGTTTTACTCAGCATTTATTTACCAAGTGATAAGGTTGTCTACTAGAGTATATATTTTTTATTTAATGATTTATTTAAATATTTAAACAAGACTCATGGGATTAAAGTCCAATTGATATGCAAGTTAAACAGATTTAATAGTCAATCTCCTGAGGTCCTCGCAGGAGCCTGTGGCAGAAGACGAGTTTCTGGGCTTTCTCATTTTTGTAATTGCAGTACACTTACTAAACTGTAAGTGCTCGGTGAATGATGACCTGTGTCCTGTGGTATTTGCTTGCCTTTTAAATAGCCCTGGTGTCCACCACCAACCAGACACTTGTGGCTCTGGGACAGGGCTGTGACAGGGGTAAAACCCGGGTAAAAACCCCAGGTAAAATAGGAGTAAAACCTGGGCAAAATACTTAAAACACAGGTTTTACCCTGGGTAAAATGCAAACACTGGTAACCAACTAGCATGGCAGTACAGGTAGGACTACACACCAACTAGCATGGCAGTACAGGTAGGACTACACACCAACTAGCATGGCAGTACAGGTAGGACTACACACCAACTAGCATGGCAGTACAGGTAGGACTACACACTAACTAGCATGGCAGTATAGGTAGGACTACACACCAACTAGCATGGCAGTACAGGTAGGACTACACACTAACTAGCATGGCAGTATAGGTAGGACTACACACTACTAGCATGGCAGTACAGGTAGGACTACATGCCAATTAGCATGGCAGTATAGGTGGCCAACTAGCATGGCAGTACAGGTAGGACTACACACCAACTAGCATGGCAGTACAGGTAGGACTACACACTACTAGCATGGCAGTACAGGTAGGACTACATGCCAATTAGCATGGCAGTACAGGTAGGACTACATGCCAACTAGCATGGCAGTACATGTATGACTACATGCCAACTAGCATGGCAGTACAGGTAGGACTACACACCAACTAGCATGGCAGTACAAGTAGGACTACACACTAACTAGCATGGCAGTATAGGTAGGACTACATGCCAACTAGCATGGCAGTATAGGTAGGACTACATGCCAACTAGCATGGCAGTACAGGTAGGACTACACACTAACTAGCATGGCAGTATAGGTAGGACTACATGCCAACTAGCATGACAATACCAGCATTATTAAAGCTAAACTTAGACCTCCATTGTGACTCTTTTCCCATCATATAGTAAGTAGTATAGCTGTTTTGGTAAGGTATTTGGTTGGGGGGGGGGGGGGGGGGGGGGGGGGGGGAGCTGACTATATACATGATGTTACAGCATGGGAATGCTGTTCTGCATGGTTTTATTGGAATCAGTTCTGCTAGAGGTCACATGACAACACCCCATGACAGGATGCATACACTTATACTTAGAAAGAAAATTTATTAGATCCCCCATTTTATTGCACTCACCCCCACCCCCCTCCCCTCTCCATCCTCTCACAGTTTGAAGATATGATGAGCGTCAAGGCCTTAATTTCATTTAACGCTGATGTCAACATCTTCAACATTGATCAACAGACTCCCTTTGACATCGTCAATGATATGAACTGTGTCCCTATTAAGGAGCTACTGAAAGATATTGGAGGCTTGGATGGCATCAGGATCTTAGGGGAGTGTAAGTCGATCAGCTGTATGGACTTTTCTCCGGTGATGGATCCAACAGTCCTGAACATGGATGCGCTGAGTTCAAAGTTGAGCGAGATAAAGAACACAGAAGATGAGATTGGATACGATGTGGGGTACAAGCGGAAGGAGCCAAAGGGTAGGGATGAGGTTGACCATGTGTTCCCCAAGATTCACGTGGAAGACAAAATGGCTGTCATACCAGAAGGTAAAGTGCAGCAGAAGGTAAAGTGCATGAAGATGCCTTAATTAATTGTGAGAGTTGTGTTGCATGTGAACCCAACCTTGACTGTATACAGCCCACTGCAGGAGTTAAACACGCTGCACCTGCAGGAGTTAAACACGCTGCACCTGCAGGAGTTAAACACGCTGCACCTGCAGGAGTTAAACACGCTGCACCTGCAGGAGTTAAACACGCTGCACCTGCAGGAGTTAAATACGCTGCACCTGCAGGAGTTAAACACGCTGCACCTGCAGGAGTTAAACACGCTGCACCTGCAGGAATTAAACACGCTACACCTGCAGGAGTTAAACATGCTGCACCTGCAGGAATTAAACATGCTGCACCTGCAGGAATTAAACACGCTGCACCTGCAGGAGTTAAACACGCTGTACCTGCAGGAGTTAAACACGCTGCACCTAAACATGCTGCACCTGCAGGAATTAAACACGCTGCACCTGCAGGAATTTAACATGCTGCACCTGCAGGAATTTAACATGCTGCACCTGCAGGAATTAAACACGCTGCACCTGCAGGAGTTAAACACGCTGCACCTGCAGGAATTAAACACGCTACACCTGCAGGAGTTAAACATGCTGCACCTGCAGGAATTAAACATGCTGCACCTGCAGGAGTTAAACACGCTGTACCTGCAGGAGTTAAACACGCTGCACCTAAACATGCTGCACCTGCAGGAATTAAACACGCTGCACCTGCAGGAATTTAACATGCTGCACCTGCAGGAATTTAACATGCTGCACCTGCAGGAATTAAACACGCTGCACCTGCAGGAGTTAAACATGCTGCACCTGCAGGAATTAGACACACACCTGCAGGAATTTAACATGCTGCACCTGCAGGAATTTAACATGCTGCACCTGCAGGAATTTAACATGCTGCAGCTGCAGGAGTTAAACACGCTGCACCTGCAGGAGTTAAACATGCTGCACCTGCAGGAGTTAAACACGCTGCACCTGCAGGAGTTAAACACGCACCTGCAGGAATTAAACACGCTGCACCTGCAGGAGTTAAACACGCTGCACCTGCAGGAATTAAACACGCTGCACCTGCAGGAATTAAACATGCTGTACCTGCAGTAAACACTCTGTACTGACAGGTGTGGTGAACAGGCGTGCATGGTTAATGGGCTGACAGGAAAGGATGATGGACATGTTCCTCGGTTCATAACGTTGTCTAGATTTTTTCCCTTTCTATTTGCTGGCCATTTAATGTCTAGCATTCATTACTACTGGATACCTCCAATAGGAACCGTGGTTACGTTTCATTTAGGGGATGGGCAGAGGAGGGGCAGATCCCCTCCTTTGAACCTTTTTGCATTTTTGTACCCCCCCAGGGGCAGATCCAGGGCCCCCCCCCTCCCTCCAAGTTAATGATATTCATTATTATTATTTTCTTGTAGTATTTGTTTTTTAGCATAATAATTTTCATGAGGCAACAGGTAAGCATTAGCAACTGTAATCAACACTTGATCAACACTTAGCACAAAATGAGAAAATGATGAGTACACGTTTTTCAGGTAATATAGGCCAGACCTTCTGCTTCTAACCTTCAAACTACTTGTCAACTGCAACAGCAAGCATACAGTGTGGCTTTCTATCTGAGCAGTTTCAGTGAGTCTTGTACCAGTTGAGTCAGATCATGTCTAAAAGGGCCTCTATCTCAAGAGAACCTCCTGTAAAAGGAATGGCCAAGACCATGGATCTTCGCCAATATTTTTCTAGCAAGAAGTAAGGTATAGCTAATTTTATTACCTATGAGACAGAGTGAGGTAACATGACCAGATTGAACTTTAGTTCTGGAACCTTAGTACTACCTGGTGGCAGTTCCAGCAGTGCCTCTCTGCTTCATACATCCCATTCAGTCGGGAGTGGTGCTGATTCTTTATCAGAAGATGACCAGTCTAACTCTCTCGTAGCTTGTGCTAAAAGCAGTGCAGTTATGTCGGTGAGTAGCAGCAAGGCTAGTGATGGCACATGTCCCAATTCTGTTGTTGATGTTGAAGAGAGTGGTATAGGAGGAAGCAGTAGTGTTTTGCTTCAGTTGTTGATGCTGAAGAGAGTGGTACAGGAAGAAGCAGTGGTGTTTTGCTTCAGTTGTTGATGCTGAAGAGAGTGGTATAGGAGGAAGCAGTGGTGTTTTGGCTTCACATTCAAGTGAAGTTCATCCTGATGTACATTCGGGAGACTTAGGCCAGGTAGTAGTACAACCCGAGAAACCTCAGCAATAATGAGAAATTGTTTCTTCTCAAAAACCATTTTATTCCAACCGAAGGATTTCAATTCCCCCCCCCGTACCTTCAAAGCTCAGAAATGGCAGTTTTAAAAGAGTTGGCTGGACAAGTACAAAGGCCTAACATATTCTCAGTCAAACAAGATGGCGGATTTTGCTTGTTTTGTGTACTATTTGGGCAATGTGAAGCATCCGTAAAAGAGTTAGGGGTTCTGGTCAATAGGCCTCTGACAAATTTTATGAATGTGATGAGAAGTTAAATGATCATTTTCCCCCCAAGAGTAGGAGTTCCCATCAGCTACGTAGCTATGGAGAAAGCAATGGCATTTGCTGCTGTGAAGGAGAACAGAGTGGCTTCCATTGATCAACAAATTAGTTCAAGCCGAGCTGAAATTATTGCTGTAAATTGTTTAAAGCTCCGTTCCATTGCTTCAACTGTCATTTTGTGTGGGAGACAAGCATTTGCTTTTAGAGGACATCATGAAGATCGGTTTCAAATAGAATCTGAAAGTTCAGTGAGATGAGGCAACTTCCTATCTTTGTTGATTTTTCGCATCAATGCTGGTGATGAAGTTCTCAGAGAACATCTGCGTACATGTGATCGTAAAGCAATGTACACCAGTAAAGAAATACAAAATCAAATGATTCAAATTTGTGCGAATATTATTCGCAATAAAATTTTACAAAAAGTCGGAGAAGCTAAGTTATATTCTGTTATAGCTGATGAGGTAACTGATTCAGCCAATGGTGAGCAGCTCTCCGTATATTCGACTTGTTGATGGTTACACTCCACAAGAAAAGTTCCTTGGTTTTTATGAGGGTACGTCTGGTGTCACATATGAGGGCTATAGCTAGTGATCTGCTGCAGCAGCTGACTACATGGCCCACAATTTCTTCGAGGCCAAGCTTATGATGGAGCAGGTGCTGTGGCAGGGAAGTCAAAAGGAGCAGCTGCACATATCACCAAACAATATCCAAAGGCAGTATATTGAATCTTTGTGTAGTAAAATGTTACAGTGTTCAAGAAGTAAATAATATGTAATATGATGCAAATTGCTGACAAAGTAGCACACTTCTTTGGAAACTCACCTAAGAGACAGCTAGAACTTGAAGCATGGATTCATGACATCATGGATGGTGAGAAACGAAATTTTTTGAAGGAGATGTGCTGAACCAGATGGATAGAGCGTCATGAAGCCTTCCCAAAAATTTCTGACTTGCTATTGCCAGTAGTCAGTTGTCTAGAGGCTATTGCTAACAGTTCAGCAACCGAGTGGAATCGAGATTCCCGATCTGATCGATCACTCCAACTGGCTCTGTCTCAGTTTTCTTTTATTGTGGCTTTGGAAGCTACACATAGCGTTTTAGCTTATACTCGAGGGCTGAGTGTGAAGCTTCAGGGGCCTTATGTGGATGTAGAATATGCCTATCGTGAAGTAAAGAATGTAAAGGGTGTTCTTCATGGGTCAAGGTCAAATGTGAATTCATTTCATAGTCGAATCTACACGAGCTCTTACAATGGCTGGAAGTGTTGGTGTGGAGGAGTCCAGACCACGTCTAGCTAATAGACAGCAACATCGTCCAGATATTCAGACATAGAATTGCCGTGATTATTTCTGTCTAAATTTCATAATTCCCTTGCTGGACCACCTGATCACTGAGCTTGACACCAGGTTTGATGAAGCTTCATCTCATATTGCTGAGTTCATGCTATTACCTCCTTCAGCAAACACTAGTGGAGCATCCACAGTGACACACTCATTTGATTATCTTTTTGGGGTTCTATGAAGATGATTTACCACTTCCATCAGCTTTTGATTTTGAGTTTGACATGTGGAAACAAAAGTGGGAAAGTCAGACTCAGCTGGCCTCTGAGCTGGATAACCCACAAATAGCCCTACGACATACAGACAAGGATTTTCCCCCTAACATTTACATACTTCTGCACATCATGGCTTCACTTCCTGTTACCAGCTGCGAATGTGAACGATCTATTAGCATGCTAAGATTGATAAAAACACCACTCTGTAGCAATGGGGCAAGAAAGACTGAATGGGTTAACAATGCTCTGCCATCATCAGGATATAGACCTTACTCCTGAAGAAGTTGTCGAGGGATTTGCTCGATGTCATCCTCGGCGCATGTTGCTGTAGCTCAATAAGTTTTGTACTTTATTTGAGTCTATATATAATACTTCATTGCACTTCTAAAACCTGTCAAGCTTTGACATGCGTCTTATTTTGCAACCATTGTTTGGCACATGTGGCGACTTTCCGGACAATGTGTTGCATATTAGCCCCCCCCCCCCCCCCCTCTTTTTAAATCCTGGATCCACCCCTGCCCCCCCCCCCCCCCTTGGAAATCAAATTGCATTATCGATGTTGATAAAGTGCTTGACAAAGTGCATGAGCAGTGAGAGTATGCATATATAATGAGATACGAGTCTAAATGAGAAGATACTTCTTCTACCTTTTCTACTCCACACCTCAACAACTTCTTCCAAATCACAATCAGTGAGTTTTTCTGGAGATGCAATGGCAACTCTCATTAAGCTCAAGTTCAAAGCGGCTAGGAAGGTGATTCTATATATCTGAGAAACTTTGTTCCGCTGATGCTGTAGAAATGGGAGCAGACAAGCACATGGTCGCCAGTTTATGTGGAGTGGGGAATAATGCTACAGTATAAGCATGTAAGTGGTGAGTAGTTCCTTCAGTTGTGTGGATATATCATCTTTTGACTTAAGGGGGCGGTTTCCCTGTTTAACAAAAAAACGTCTGTCCTCTTTGTAATTGCCATATAGCTTTTTTTTCTCTTTCCACTATGCAGATAGTTTTGTTATCAAAGTGTTGCTTATTCCGTATGGTATCTGAAATGTGTATATAGACACATTTTATTAGAAGATACAAGTGACAGACCAAGACCCCTACCACTCAAGCGTTTGGTAGACCTGACTCAACACCGCTAGAAGATCTTGCGCTCAAATTTGTTTTGTGGCTTCCTGAAACACTTGGCTGTGATTTGAGCGAGACAATTTGGCTTGTGCTAGACTGTTGGTCAGTTGCAATTGACCAAATGGGTTGAACTCATTAACACCAAAAGGTCATCTGTTCTAATGACCATAACTTGGCAATGCTATTTTTAAGGTCTGATTCGCTCAAATTACAGAACACACAAAGAGCTTTCAAATGACACCAACAAATATTTTTTGGGTTTAATTGGTTTAACTGTGACAAAGTTATGTTTGCCAAACGCTTTTTTAAAAGGATTTTTCATGATTTGTAGAATCTGCTTAAGGAAAGGGCACGAAGACATCCAAACACTTTCACCAAAAACTGAACGCGAGGCGACTGGAAATGCTGCGTGCGCACCAGAGTTATATATTCAGGGCCTCTGCGCGAATGGCAAGAAATGACTCAGCAAGAAATTTGGGTACCTTTCAGTGGCAGGTATAAGCAGTAGCCATTTTATGACGCCAAAAAACTTACCTTTCCCGTAAGCCTTCTTGTGTGCGTCTCTTCCAATTTTGAATCAAGACAAAAAGCACGAAATGGATACTCCAATGCCTCTAAAACTTTGGAAATGGCTAGTAGATGCTTACAACAACATTTATAAATGATTTTTAAAAATGAAGAAGAAAATAATAAATGGGGAAACCGCCCCCTTAATAATGAGCTGACAATAAGTTTTCCACTCTGTACTGAGGTCAGAAGAGACAATGGCTTCCTTCTCAAATTTAGTGCCTTCCAATTGTTTAGCTGGTAAGTCTCTCCCATGCTGTCCAATGAGAGTTTGAATTGAACTGTCTCCATATAAAGGTAGCGCATGATTAGAGAGGCTGGGCACTTTCTTCAGATAATGTACTGAAGGCTGATAACACATTTTTGAGGACCTAAACTGGCTGGACATATTTGATGAGGCTGATAAAAGGTATGCCCACTCTTTCTTGAAAAGAGCATATATTTGAATGAGTGACTTCACTACCTGTTGCTGCTTTTAACTCTTCTCTTGCATCTGTAGCAACAATACCCAACCTGCTAGTCAGTGTGGATCAGCAAGATAATTAAGAGTAGCATCCACTAGACTAGAAGTAATGGAGAGGTCCGGGTGCTTGGTCTGTGAGGAAGAACGTAGTTGAGTAGATCCATTGCTGCTATTGTGGAGGGCTTAGAAAGGCTTGACTTAGTCCAAGAGCTTCTGGTCCATGTGATGTTTCATATTATTATCAAGAGCAAGAGCTTCTGGTCCATGTGATGTTTTATATTATTATCAAGAGCAAGAGCTTCTGGTCCATGTGATGTTTCATATTATTATCAAGAGCAAGAGCTTCTGGTCCATGTGATGTTTCATATTATTATCAAGAGCAAGAGCCTCTGGTCCATGTGATGTTTCATATTATTATCAAGAGCAAGAGCTTCTGGTCCATGTGATGGTTCATTTTATTATCAAGAGCAAGAGCTATTGAGCTGCAACTGCTGTTAGTGCTTCGACACAACACTCGTGTGCTAGCCAGCGTGTCTCTGACGGTTTCGCGATCGTGAGCTCTGCAAGATCTAGTCCTTTCTGAAACTCCTTTAATGACTCTGCACCTTTTAGAGAGTAATGGAAGAACTTCCATGACATGCTTGCTACATGGTGTAGCATTAGCAGCTTGCACAGAAGCCAGTTAAAGGAGACGACAGCGACATGAGGTAGAGATCTCTTCAGCCTTCTTTGAACTCCTGTTTTTTCAGCAGAGGAAGTAGCAGCTCCAGCAAATCCCATTCCCCTACAAACCTTTCCAACTGAGTGTTCTTTACCCCATAGCACTCCATTAAAGCAGAACAGATACTCTCAGCTTTCTTCAAGGGTAAAATTTCAATGAAGTGTTCTTCTGGTACACCGCTCTCCACCCAATGACAGTGAATTGTCAGCTCCTCTATGGTAGTAACATCAGTTGCATCCATCAGCCATGATGCTATGGCAGTAACATCAGTGCATCCATCAGCCATGGTGCTATGGTAGTAACATCAGTGCATCCATCAGCCATGGTGCTATGGTAGTAACATCAGTGCATCCATCAGCCATGATGCTATGGTAGTAACATCAGTGCATCCATCAGCCATGATGCTATGGCAGTAACATCAGTGTATCTATCAGCCATGATGCTGCCTTATGAAGCTGCTTGAGTCGAGATTCTTCCCCTAGGTTCCAAGAGCATTGACAAAGTCGACAGCCATTTCTGAGGTGTACGTTGCGTTTCCTCCAGCTCTGCTGAGGAAGGTTTGAAGAGTCTCTCCATCACAACTCACTACCTGCTTGTCAAAGTTAGTAGTCTGTGCGCTGTGCTGATGAGCTAGAAATTGAGTACATTGGATTAGAGCTTTAACCTATTTCATTCTTGGCTGCTCTCCAACATTTTGAAGCCGGCTGATAATGGATCTTTCTCTTCCAGCTCTATCAGCTTCCATGTCCAATTGACAGGATAGAAGGTGCTCTTCACCTTGTGAATGTGATTTCATTTTCTGAGTCGCCTTCTTCCAGTTAGTGAATGGTTTGGTAACCCAAGCGCCACCAGTCCTTATAATTTTCAGAATGCACCCTGTAAATTTTAGCCAGGGAAATGCTTCTTCCTACTATTTGTTGTATCTCCTGTTCCAGATCTTGACTTGGAAGGTGTGGTTTAGGAGTAGAACTTGAGCTATGCGGATTGGGCTGTACATTAATCTCAGACTCGTTATCATCCTCAGAATCACTAGAGCTAGAAAGTACAGAAGACTTGGATCCACTACTACTGAAATACACGGAGGAATATCCATTTTTATAACTCTCTGTGCTTCAGTTTATATTCAGTACCACCCATGCTCCTTTCTAGGGGACTTATCAGCTAGCTATGGAGTATGTATAGTCGATATGATGATGTAAGTGTATATAGCACCCCATGCTTCCTTCCTAGGGGACTTATCAGCTAGCTATGGAGTTATGTATAGTCGATATGATGATGTAAAGTGTATATATATAACACCCATGCTTCCTCTCTAGGGGAGTTATGTTCTGTCAATATGATGATGTAAGTGTATATAGCACCCCATGCTTCCTCTCTAGGGGACTTATCAGCTAGCTATGGAGTTATGTTCTGTCAATAATTATGATGATGTAAGTGTATAGTCTAGTATATATATAACACCCATGCTTCCTTCCTAGGGGACTGCTCAGCTAGCGATGGAGTTATCAGTTTACGTTTCTACTAACCTTTGTAGCAACTGTTAGATTCACATGACTAATCAAGTAGCACCAGAAGGGACCTCAGCCAACCAAAAATCAAAACATTTTCCCAGGGAAGCATGCCCCTGACCCGCCTAGATGGCGTGTGCAAAACTTTGTCACATCTTTAACCATCATCCCCCCCCCCCCCCCCCCCCCCGAAGATTCCTCCATAGTAGTGTGGATCTATAGTAGTGTGGACCTACAGTAGTAGTGTGGACCTATACAGTAGTAGTGTGGGCCTACAGTAGTAGTGTGGACCTACAGTAGTAGTGTGGACCTACAGTAGTAGTGTGGACCTATACAGTAGTAGTGTGGACCTACAGTAGTAGTGTGGACCTACAGTAGTAGTGTGGACCTATACAGTAGTAGTGTGGGCCTACAGTAGTAGTGTGGACCTACAGTAGTAGTGTGGACCTACAGTAGTAGTGTGGACCTATACAGTAGTGTGGACCTACAGTAGTAGTGTGGACCTACAGTAGTAGTGTGGACCTATACAGTAGTAGTGTGGACCTATACAGTAGTAGTGTGGACCTACAGTAGTAGTGTGGACCTACAGTAGTAGTGTGGACCTACAGTAGTAGTGTGGACCTACAGTAGTAGTGTGGACCTACAGTAGTAGTGTGGACCTACAGTAGTAGTGTGGACCTACAGTAGTAGTGTGGACCTATACAGTAGTAGTGTGGACCTATACAGTAGTAGTAGTGTGGACCTACAAAAGTGGTGTGGACCCAAAGTGGTGTGGACCCATGGTCAGACTACTATTAATTTGACACCTCATAGCTGGATGTGTGGTTACTATTTGATGGGTGGCTTGCATGCACCACACACATCACACACACACACAGACAAGAACTACATGCAATACACACATTACACGCACACACACAAGAACTACATGCACCACACACATCACACACACACACACACACACACAAGAACTACATGCACTACACACATCACACACACAAGAACTACATGCACTACACACATAGCACACACAGACCACACACATTTAAATTCAGTACACATAGTACACACACACTCAGCACATACCCACATAGACTTCACACACTACATACACAGCACACACAGCACACAGGGCAAATGCACAGACCTCACACACTACATACACAACATACATAGCACATACATACCTCAAACACCACATGCACAGCACACATTGCACACGCTACACAGGACATATAACACACACACTACATACAAAGTCGCACAGACCTCATACACAGCACACAGCATGCACACCACTCTCTGTGGGTCATTCCTGAGCTGAGCTCACACTACTATAGTTTACTTTTCCAACTTATATTGTCAAGTCTCTGATCTAAGCTTTTACGCTTTGCCAGAGGACAGTGATGTCCTATCTTTCTGGCATCTTCAAAAAGAAGCTTCACTCCGCACACACTAGGTGTGTGTATACAAATTACCTTGATGTTCAATCAACACCTCCAAACTGAACAGCTCTACATACATCACACAACACACACACATCACACAACACACACATCACACTGCACATACACCACTACATTCTCATGCCAAAATATCGCACTGCACACTTACAGTGTACACGCACTACACACACACTACACACACACAGGCACACACGGCACATGCAGGTGGTATGCAAACCTTATACTACTAGAAGAGGAAAAAATCAGATATTTGATTGATTAATTAATAAAGTGGTGCTCAAGTTTTGAGTGTACATGCATGTATGTATGGCATACGAGTGACAATTTAATCCTAATCTCACGGCTGTGATGCAGAGGATCTGGAATGATGGGAGGGGGGGGGAGGAGAAACTGGTGCAGATAAAGCATTCATTAAACTAGGAATATGGCTATGTGCTCAAAATGAAGTCATCCCCTGCACCCCCATCCCTTCCTCCCTGCACGTGAAGGGGTGACCCTCCCCCTTTCCATTCAACCCGAATGAATCCATCCCCGTGAGAACCGCCCAGACTTAAATTAGCAGCATCATGATACAGTCATCAAGGTCCTTGCCATGAGAACCACCCAGACTTAAATTAGCAGCATCATGATACAGTCATCAAGGTCCTTGGGCAACAAGCTTGTGGAGAATGTGCTTCAGGGCAAGGACAGTTTGAAAACCCTTGGCTCTGGTTTTATTAATAAAGTGCCATATATTTGCACCCAGCCATGTCATGCCAAAATGTAGCCAGTGCAATATGCTTTCTGGTGGCAGTTTTTGTTTTGCCGTACATGTTTATCTTTTAACGCTCCAGGTTGAAATGTGATGTGAAGTCACCTCTCAGACTACTCTCAATCGCTACTCTCCAGCATCAAGTCTTGAGTGGCTCTAACAACTGTGATTGATAGAGCTGTACAAACAATACAGATTGAATCCCAAGAGATTTTTTAAATATTTAAAGTGGTCATGTGATAGAAACATTAAGAAAGCCTTGCGGTTACGACTTTGGAGCTCCATAGATTCTGCACATTTTACTGTGTGAACTAGATATATGGCTCAAATGATAGATCTCCCTGTATGCTCTCTTTTGATATTTTTTTTTGCGTAAGTATAACTATGCTAAAGTCACACACTGCCAAAGTGGGGGTGCTTCAAAATTTGAGTGCCTGAATTGGCTGTAGTTGTGGTTTCTGATTGGATCGTACACTACTAGCCCTTTGAAATTGTTTTCTATGGCTAGAGTTCTGTTGCTAGAGTAAGCCCTACTCGACAAAACAAGCGTATTCATTAGGTGCAAAAATGTGACTAAGTAGGCAAGCGAAAACCAATCAGTCCCAAGATAATTGATTTTCAGTGCAAGAGTTTGCCTACTTCTTCACGTTTTTGCACCTAATGAATACGCTTGTTTTGTCGAGTAAGGCTTCCTCTAGCCACAGAAAACAATTTCAAAGGGCTAGTAGTGTACGATCCAATCAGGAATCACAACTACAGCCAGTGCAGGCACTCAGATTCTGAGCTACCTCCACTTTGGCTGCATGTAACTTTAGCGTAGCTGTACCTCTGCAACATTTTTTAATATCGAAAGAGAGCACACAGAGAGATCCATCATTTGAGCTATATATATCTAGCTCACACAGTAAAATGTGCAGAATCTATGGAGCTCCAAAGTCGTAATCACAAGATTTTGTTAATGTTTATATTATAAAATCTAGACCCCCTTCACATGATCACATGATCATAAGTCCACTTTAAATATATAAAAATCTCTTCGGATTCAACCTGTAGTATTTGTACAGCTCTAGTAGTCTGAGAGGTGATTTTACATCACATTCTAACTTGCAGTTCCAAAAGACAAACATGTATGGCAAGACAAAAACTACCACAGAAAGCATACTGCACTGGTTACATTTGGTATATAAATCAGACCATAGCATGGATGCGTGCAAAGATATGCTACTTTATATTAAAACCACACATTTTCAGACTGACCCTGGCCATTGTTGGAATAGACGGATGATATTCTGATGTCGACGTTGACGAGTTGCCATGGTTTCATAAGAGTCGCCATTGTTTTGTAAGAGTCACCATGGTTTCATAAGAGTTGCCATGGTTTCGTAAGAATCGCCATGGTTTCATAAGAGTCGCCATGGTTTCATAAGAGTTGCCATGGTTTCATAAGAGTTGCCATGGTTTCATAAGAGTCGCCATGGTTTCATAAGAGTCGCCATGGTTTCATAAGAGTCGCCATGGTTTCATAAGAGTTGCCATGGTTTCATAAGAGTCGCCATGGTTTCATAAGAGTTGCCATGGTTTCATAAGAGTTGCCATGGTTTCATAAGAATTGCTATGTTTCCATGAGTCACTCTGGTTTCATAAGAGTTGCCATGGTTTCTTAAGTCGCCATGGTTTCACAAGAGTCGCCGTGGTTTCATAAGAGTCGCCATGGTTTCATAAGAGTCGCCATGGTTTCATAAGTCGCCATGGTTTCATAAGAGTCGCCATGGTTTCATAAGAGCCGCCATGGTTTCATAAGAGTCGCCATGGTTTCACAAGAGTCGCCATGGTTTCACAAGAGTCGCCATGGTTTCATAAGAGTCGCCATGGTTTCATAAGAGTTACCATGGTTTCATAAGAGTCGCCATGGTTTCATAAGTTACCATGGTTTCATAAGAGTTGCCATGGTTTCATAAGAGTTGCCATGGTTTCATAATAATTGCTATGGTTTCATAAGTCGCTTTGGTTTCATAAGAGTCGCTATGGTTTCATAAGAGTTACCATGGTTTCATAAGAATTGCTATGGTTTCATGAGTCACTCTGGTTTCATAAGAGTTGCCATGGTTTCATAAGAGTTGCCATGGTTTCATAAGAGTCGCCATGGTTTCATAAGAGTTTCCATGGTTTCATAAGAGTCGCCATGGTTTCATAAGAGCCGCCATGGTTTCATAAGAGTCGCTGTGGTTTCACAAGAGTCGCCATGGTTTCATAAGAGTCGCTATGGTTTCATAAGAGTCGCCATGGTTTCATAAGAGTCGCCGTGGTTTCATAAGAGTTGCCATGGTTTCATAAGAGTCGCCGTGGTTTCATTCCATGGGAACGTTCTGTTGCTATGTATAGCAGGGATATAGTGTTAGTGGTAAGCCATAGCTCTCGCCGTGCCCCCCCCCCCCCCCTCCCCTCGCGTGCGTCATGTCATGTCAGCCTCAAAACGTGGAGTAATTTGATGACTTGGCAAATGAAAGGCACTTTATTTGGTGCAGGCAGTTTCTTGTCCAAGGATGTCACAAGTTGGGTCCAGCTTTTAGTTAGGGAGTAACATGTGCATGTACCGAGGCAATAGGGAGTAACATGTGCATGTATCGAGGCAATAGGGAGTAACATGTGCATGTATTGAGGTAATAGGGAGCTAACATGTGCATGTATCGAGGCAATAGGGAATAACATGTGCATGTACCAAGGTAATAGGGAGTAGGTAATAGGAGTAACATGTGCATGTATCGAGGTAATAGGGAGTAACGTGCATGTATGGAGGTAATATGTGCATGTATCGAGGCAATAGGGAGTAACATGTGCATGTACCAAGGTAATAGGGAGTAACATGTGCATGTATGGAGGTAATATGTGCATGTATCGAGGCAATAGGGAGTAACATGTGCATGTATCGAGGTAATAGGGAGTAACATGTGCATGTATGGAGGTAATATGTGCATGTATCGAGGCAATAGGGAGTAACATGTGCATGTACCGAGGCAATAGGGAGTAACATGTGCATGTATCGAGGCAATAGGGAGTAACATGTGCATGTATCGAGGCAATAGGGAGTAACATGTGCATGTATCAAGGTAATAGGGAGTAACATGTGCATGTATCGAGGCAATAGGGAATAACATGTGCATGTACCAAGGTAATAGGGAGTAACATGTGCATGTATCGAGGCAATAGGGAATAACATGTGCATGTACCGAGGCAATAGGGAGTAACATGTGCATGTATCGAGGTAATAGGGAGCTAACATGTGCATGTATCGAGGCAATAGGTGCATGTATCGAGGCAATAGGGAGTAACATGTGCATGTATCGAGGCAATAGGGAGTAACATGTGCATGTATCGAGGCAATAGGGAGTAACATGTGCATGTATGGAGGTAATATGTGCATGTATCGAGGCAATAGGGAGTAACATGTGCATGTACCGAGGCAATAGGGAGTAACATGTGCATGTATCGAGGTAATAGGGAGCTAACATGTGCATGTATCGAGGCAATAGGTGCATGTATCGAGGCAATAGGGAGTAACATGTGCATGTATCGAGGCAATAGGGAGTAACATGTGCATGTACCGAGGCAATAGGGAGTAACATGTGCATGTATCGAGGCAATAGGGAGTAACATGTGCATGTACCGAGGCAATAGGGAGTAACATGTGCATGTATCGAGGCAATAGGGAGCTAACATGTGCATGTATCGAGGCAATAGGGAGTAACATGTGCATGTACCAAGGTAATAGGGAGTAACATGTGCATGTACCAAGGTAATAGGGAGTAACATGTGCATGTACCAAGGTAATAGGGAGTAACATGTGCATGTACCAAGGTAATAGGGAGTAACATGTGCATGTATCGAGGTAATAGGGAGTAACATGTGCATGTATCGAGGCAATAGGGAGTAACATGTGCATGTATCGAGGTAATAGGGAGTAACATGTGCATGTATCGAGGCAATAGGGAGCTAACATGTGCATGTATTGAGGTAATAGGGAGTAACATGTGCATGTATGGAGGTAATATGTGCATGTATCGAGGTAATAGGGAGTAACATGTGCATGTATGGAGGTAATATGTGCATGTATCGAGGTAATAGGGAGTAACATGTGCATGTATGGAGGTAATATGTGCATCTATCGAGGCAATGGGGAGTAACATGTGCATGTATTGAGGCAATGGGGAGTAACATGTGCATGTATCGAGGCAACACATTCCTAGCCCTAGCCCTAGCAATACTGAAGAGCTAATACTGGCCACCAGTGCCAGGGCCTGAGATGAGGCAGGAGTGGCATTTCCCCCGGGTCTTTTTATTGCTATTATTTTAAGTTTGCCGAGTCATATGAATGTACTGGTGAACAATAACTGTTCACCCTTAGACCCTCAGAACTCACAATGTTGTGATGTGGTGTCTAGGATTAAAAGCTTTCGGGTACCATTCACCCAGAACCACTTACTTGGTCAGTTTTTAAGCTGAGGCTATGACCTTGAATGTTTGTCCACATTCCTTATACAGCTTCATTAGCTGATTTGCTAGCAACATCAGAGTGCATTGGCATTCTCCATATTGGTTCAATCCACTTTTTTTTAAATAATGGCAAGCTAAACCTGTAACCAGATGAGGCAGGAGTGGCATTTCCAAAGCTCATAATCCCACAGCTAAAACTCGAATTGATACAAAGGGTGCTTTTGGCGGCTATTGGCTCCCAAAAGGCTGTACTTGCATCCTTCACTGGCAATAACCTAAAAACCTGTTAAGAGAACCTTGAAAGTCATCTTCAAGGACCTTCATATCTACATATCTCTGAGTCACCTTCGCTCGAATAATTTGCAGTGCATTCATGGCAACCTTCGCTCAAATAATTTGCATGCAATAGGTGCATTCATGCAAGCAACTTGAGTGCCAGAAGAGTCCAGGTTCCTCCGCTAACTTGCTTCTTGTTACAGAATAAAGCCTGTGGTGAGGACCGTCCGATAGGTAATTTCGTCGATGATGCATTCATGCTGATGATGCATTCATGCTGACGAAGCATAACGAAGGAACTGTCTTCATTGTTTGATTTATGTAATTCTTGCTCCTAGACAACTGGAAGTCCAGAAGAGGCTGTGTAGCTGATATTTATTTGCCAAGTACCTGCAGCTTTGTTGTTAGCTCTCTTGTGCAACTGTTATGCAAGCATTAGTAAGTCATTGTGAAGGAGGCTGTAGCTGAATGGGTACAGCCAACAATGGCACCGAGCGAACTAGGTTGATATTTGTGTAGTGGCCTGTGGTAATGTATGTGGGTACAGTCAGCAACAAGACATATGCCCGAGGCATGTGGTGATCAAGTGTACAAGACATGCCCGAGGCATGTGGTGATCAAGTGTACAAGACATGCCCGAGGCATGTGGCGATCAAGTGTACAAGACATGCCCGAGGCATGTGGTGATCAAGTGTAGTGTAAATTATATGTAGAAACAAGTTAAAAAATTAGTTTTTAAAAGTTGTAAGTCGCAGAAGCTCCGAGTTGGACTTTGTAGAACTCTGACCTGGTCTAGCCGGCCGTTCATCGCTCAACTACGAAACAGGAAAAGCGACAACACAAATAGATAATAAAGACAACAACTTGGAACAAGTGCAAGATGGACCACAACATGCTAGATGACCCTTTACCATTTAAAATCATGTACAATCATGTACAGCAATATTGTACTTTGTGTAATGTGGTTGGTGTACATGATTTTTAAATGGTAAAGGGTCATCTAGCCGGTTGTGGTCCACATGGGCACAGTTTTTGTTCTTCTTAGTTGTTGTTTATAATTCCAAATTCCGTTCACGCGTTGTTTGGTGTCCAATTACTACAGAACAACTTCAGTACACCTCTAAACAAGCCCCCCAAAATGGGTGTTTTATACACCTGACCATGTGGTTGTCATAGGTTTGTCTTTTAATCCAGTAAACTAGTGGCTCCAGTTTCCAGAAGCGGCTCACTATAATGTAAGCTTCCATCCATAATGTTAGCTTCCAGCCATAATGTAAGCTCAGCCATAATGTAAGCTTCCAGCCATAAGTACAAGCTTCCAGCCATAATGTAAGCTTCCAGCCATAATGTAAGCTTCCAGCCATAATGTAAGCTCAGCCATAATGTAAGCTCAGCCATAATGTAAGCTTCTAGCCATAATGTAAGCTTCTAGCCATAATGTAAGCTTCCAGCCATAATGTAGGCTTGCAGCCATAATGTAAGCTTCCAGCCATAAGTAAGCTTCCAGCCATAATGTAAGCTTCCAGCCATAATGTAAGCTGCCAGCCATAAGTAAGCTGCCAGCCATAATGTAAGCTTGCAGCCATAATGTGAGCTTCCAGCCATAATGTAAGCTTCCAGCCATAATGTAAGCTTCCAGCCATAATGTAAGCTTCCAGCCATAATGTAAGCTCAGCCATAATGTAAGCTCAGCCATAATGTAAGCTTCCAGCCATAATGTAAGCTTCCAGCCATAATGTAAGCTTCCAGCCATAATGTAAGCTCAGCCATAATGTAAGCTTCCAGCCATAATGTAAGCTCAGCCATAATGTAAGCTCAGCCATAATGTAAGCTTCCAGCCATAATGTAAGCTTCCAGCCATAAGTAAGCTTCCAGCCATAATGTAAGCTTCCAGCCATAATGTAAGCTCAGCCATAATGCCATAATGTAAGCTCAGCCATAAGCTCAGCCATAATGTGCCAATATGTAAGCTTCCAGCCATAATGTAAGCTTCCAGCCATAATGTAAGCTTCCAGCCATAATGTAAGATTGCAGCCATAATGTAAGCTTCCAGCCATAATGTAAGCTTCCAGCCATAATGTAAGCTTCCAGCCATAAGTAAGCTTCCAAATTAAGCTTCCAGCCATAATGTAAGCTCAGCCATAATGTAAGCTCAGCCATAATGTAAGCTTCCAGCCATAATGTAAGCTTCCAGCCATAAGTAAGCTTCCAGCCATAATGTAAGCTCAGCCATAATGTAAGCTCAGCCATAATGTAAGCTTCCAGCCATAATGTAAGCTTCCAGCCATAATGTAAGCTTCCAGCCATAATGTAAGCTTCCAGCCATAATGTAAGCTCAGCCATAATGTAAGCTCAGCCATAATGTAAGCTCAGCCATAATGTAAGCTTCCAGCCATAATGTAAGCTTCCAGCCATAATGTAAGATTGCAGCCATAATGTGAGCTTCCAGCCATAATGTAAGCTTCCAGCCATATGTAAGCTTCCAGCCATAATGTAAGCTTCCAGCCATAATGTAAGCTTCCAGCCATAATGTAAGCTTCCAGCCATAATGTAAGCTTGCAGCCATAATGTGAGCTTCCAGCCATAATGTAAGCTTCCAGCCATATGTAAGCTTCCAGCCATAATGTAAGCTTCCAGCCATAATGTAAGCTTCCAGCCATAATGTAAGCTTCCAGCCATATGTAAGCTTCCAGCCATAATGTAAGCTTCCAGCCATAATGTAAGCTTCCAGCCATAATGTAAGCTTCCAGCCATAATGTAAGCTCAGCCATAAGCTCAGCCATAATGTAAGCTGCCAGCCATAATGTAAGCTGCCAGCCATAATGCAAGCTCAGCCATAATGTAAGCTTCCAGCCATAAGCTTCCAGCCATAAGCTTGCAGCCATAATGTAAGCTCAGCCATAATGTAAGCTTCCAGCCATAGGCTTGCAGCCATAATGTAAGCTCAGCCATAATGTAAGCTTCCAGCCATAATGTAAGCTCAGCCATAATGTAAGCTTCCAGCCATAATGTAAGCTTCCAGCCATAATGTAAGCTTCCAACCATAATGTAAGCTTCCAGCCATAATGTAAGCTCAGCCATAATGTAAGCTTCCAGCCATAATGTAATCTCAGCCATAATGTAAGCTCAGCCATAATGTAAGCTCAGCCATAATGTAAGCTTCCAGCCATAATGTAAGCTTCCAGTCATAATGTAAGCTTCCAGCCATAATGTAAGCTTCCAGCCATATGTAAGCTCAGCCATAATGTAAGCTTCCAGCCATAATGTAAGCTTCCAGCCATAATGTAAGCTTCCAGTCATAATGTAAGCTTCCAGCCATAATTAAGCTTCCAGCCATAATGTAAGCTTCCAGCCATAAGTAAGCTTCCAGCCATAATGTAAGCTCAGCCATAATGTAAGCTTCCAGCCATAATGTAAGCTTCCAGCCATAAGTAAGCTTCCAGCCATAATGTAAGCTTCCAGCCATAATGTAAGCTCAGCCATAATGTAAGCTTCCAGTCATAATGTAAGCTTCCAGCCATAATGTAAGCTTCCAGCCATAATGTAAGCTTCCAGCCATAATGTAAGCTTCCAGCCATAATGTAAGCTCAGCCATAATGTAAGCTCAGCCATAATGTAAGCTCAGCCATAGTGTAAGCTTCCAGCCATAAGTAAGCTTCCAGCCATAATGTAAGCTCAGCCATAATGTAAGCTCAGCCATAGTGTAAGCTTCCAGCCATAATGTAAGCTTCCAGCCATAATGTAAGATTGCAGCCATAATGTGAGCTTCCAGCCATAATGTAAGCTTCCAGCCATATGTAAGCTTCCAGCCATAATGTAAGCTTCCAGCCATAATGTAAGCTTCCAGCCATAATGTAAGCTTCCAGCCATAATGTAAGCTTGCAGCCATAATGTGAGCTTCCAGCCATAATGTAAGCTTCCAGCCATATGTAAGCTTCCAGCCATAATGTAAGCTTCCAGCCATAATGTAAGCTTCCAGCCATAATGTAAGCTTCCAGCCATATGTAAGCTTCCAGCCATAATGTAAGCTTCCAGCCATAATGTAAGCTTCCAGCCATAATGTAAGCTTCCAGCCATAATGTAAGCTCAGCCATAAGCTCAGCCATAATGTAAGCTGCCAGCCATAATGTAAGCTGCCAGCCATAATGCAAGCTCAGCCATAATGTAAGCTTCCAGCCATAATGTAAGCTTCCAGCCATAAGCTTGCAGCCATAATGTAAGCTCAGCCATAATGTAAGCTTCCAGCCATAAGCTTGCAGCCATAATGTAAGCTCAGCCATAATGTAAGCTTCCAGCCATAATGTAAGCTCAGCCATAATGTAAGCTTCCAGCCATAATGTAAGCTTCCAGCCATAATGTAAGCTTCCAACCATAATGTAAGCTTCCAGCCATAATGTAAGCTCAGCCATAATGTAAGCTTCCAGCCATAATGTAAGCTCAGCCATAATGTAAGCTCAGCCATAATGTAAGCTCAGCCATAATGTAAGCTTCCAGCCATAATGTAAGCTTCCAGTCATAATGTAAGCTTCCAGCCATAATGTAAGCTTCCAGCCATATGTAAGCTCAGCCATAATGTAAGCTTCCAGCCATAATGTAAGCTTCCAGCCATAATGTAAGCTTCCAGTCATAATGTAAGCTTCCAGCCATAATTAAGCTTCCAGCCATAATGTAAGCTTCCAGCCATAAGTAAGCTTCCAGCCATAATGTAAGCTCGGCCATAATGTAAGCTTCCAGCCATAATGTAAGCTTCCAGCCATAAGTAAGCTTCCAGCCATAATGTAAGCTTCCAGCCATAATGTAAGCTTCCAGTCATAATGTAAGCTTCCAGCCATAATGTAAGCTTCCAGCCATAATGTAAGCTTCCAGCCATAATGTAAGCTTCCAGCCATAAGTAAGCTTCCAGCCATAATGTAAGCTTCCAGCCATAATTTAAGCTTCCAGCCATAATGTAAGCTCAGCCATAATGTAAGCTCAGCCATAATGTAAGCTCAGCCATAGTGTAAGCTTCCAGCCATAAGTAAGCTTCCAGCCATAATGTAAGCTCAGCCATAATGTAAGCTCAGCCATAGTGTAAGCTTCCAGCCATAATGTAAGCTTCCAGCCATAATGTAAGCTCAGCCATAATGTAAGCTTCCAGCCATAATGTAAAGGGCACCCAGGCTTGTTGGTCGCTGTCAAGGAGAGTAATTCCTTCATAGATGCCCCACAGTGCTTACCTGCATCAGTGGCAGGTGGTGTAGGTCACATTAGCTGCCAGTGAAGGTACAGGTGTCACTATGGAAAGAGATTCAATTTTGTAGTGGTTCATAAGTTCAATATGTGCTTGGATGGGCGACCCATTCATATTTAGGATGGGCGACCCATTCATATTTAGGATGCGCGACCCATTCATATTTAGGATGGGCAACCCATTCATATTTAGGATGCGCGACCCATTCATATTTAGGATAGGCAACCCATTCATATTTAGGGTGGGAGACTCATTCATACTTGGGATGGGCAACCCATTCATATTTAGGGTGGGCAACCATTCATTATTTAGGATGGGCAACCCATTCATATTTAGGATGGGCAACCATTCATATTTAGGGTGGGAGACCCATTCATACTTAGGATGGGCAACCCATTCATATTTAGGATGGGCAACCATTCATATTTAGGCCATTCATATTTAGGATGGGCAACCCATTCATATTTAGGATGGGCAACCCATTCATATTTAGGATGGGCAACCCATTCATATTTAGGATGGGCAATTTCATATTTAGGATGGGCAATCTATTCATGGGAGACCCATTCATACTGGGGTTGGGCAACCCATTCATATTTCCCGTGTGTCATGTGGGGCTGAATATCAATCTTGACGACCTAATCTTGTCGTTGTCTTGTTTGCTGGTGGGCGTGGCATTAAACCAAGTCTACACTTTTGAGCAATTTCCATGTGAAACTCTCGTCCATTTCCAGAACCAGTTTGAATATATATCATTTGGGTTCTATTTTACCTCTCTTTTTTTCAATACTTTTCAGATCGGGAGCCCGAGGAAGACGATTTCTACACTCCAGATACAAGCGTGTTGATGAACATTAACAAGTTGATGGACTCCAATGATTCTCCCACGTCTGACACAAGCAGCAGGGCAACTGTTGTCAAGGAAAACCAGTGTGCTCTTACGGTGAGCTGCTTGAAGGGTGCATGTCATAAACTCTGCTTGTCGTAGCTAGCGAAGGATTGTCACTGTACTCTTGTTTATTTTGCAGTCTGAGGTTCAAACTGAACATGCCCACCACCACCAGGTCTGGGGTGACCCTCCGAGGAAGAGCCGGCCTCGATGTTTTAGTCCTGTTAGTCCACTTCTAGTGAGCAGCAATAGCCCCTTATTCAGAAGCCCCAGTCCAGTACGAAGGAGTCCACGAACTAGAAGTCCCCCCATGGATACCACCCCAGCAAGGAGTCCTCATACGCAGAATCATTTCTCTTCTTCTAAAAGCCCCCCACTTAGAATATCCCCCCAGAAACCCCCACAAGTGAATAACCCCTTCTCCATAAGCCCCCCTCTTAGACACCAACCCAGAGCAAACTCTCCACTCAGGAATTCCCTGTCCAAGAGTCCAGTTAATGTAAGCTAAAAATAAAATGCACACACACACACAGTACACACCCCTACACATACATGCACACATACACACACAGTACACCCCCCTATACATACATGCACACACACACAGTACACACCCCTACACATACATGCACACACACACAGTACACACCCCTACACATACATGCACACACACACACAGTACACATACATGCACACACACAGTACACCCCCCTATACAACATGCACACACACACACACACACACATTAATGAAACATTCGGTCCATATATCTTGATCTCAATGATTATATGAAGGAGACAGATGAGGAGAGAGAGGGGAGACTGCGGCAGGAGGAGATGGCTAGGAATTACAAGAAGCTGTACTCACCGTGTGTGGCGGAAGAGAGCGAGAGGGAAGCTAGGAACGGGAAGGAAAAGAGGAATGGCTTGGCCGATAGAGAAGAAAAAGAGTTCTTTGAGAGGCAAGTGATAATAGATCATCAGATTGTCACTCACTGCACTGCTTCACATAATTATGATGTGTGCCAATTAGCGGGGCGTACCGAGAATGTCTCCTGTTTGTTGATGATTGGTATTTTGGTTGGATTATTTTTCACTTCTGGTATTTAGTATTAAAAAATCTGACGCATGTGCAGGTGTCATGAGATGGTCGTAGATTAGTATGTTGTTTATCTGCCATTGGGTGTGTGTGTGTGTGTGTGCTACGTGTGACTAGACTGGCTGCATCCATGTGTGCCTGCCTGAGAAAACTGGACGCTGGAACAAGGGTTGCCATGGAGAAGGCTCTGGAAGCCTCCCTCGACGACGAGGACTATGTGGAGTGGCTTCGCTACAAGGAATTGGAGAGAGTCAGGAAAGATAGTTGGGGACAATGGGAAGCTGAGGAGCAGGAAGAAGGAGGTGGGGTGGTGGACTTGTTGGTGGAGGAGGAGAGAATGGATGATAAGGAGCGCAAACCTTGGGCCAATTCACACGACAAAGGTGCACAATGTGGCTAATGCATCCTTTATCAGTACTTGAGGTGTAATGGGAGCTAAGGCTCCACACTGTGGGGTGTAAAGTAAGCTGTGACTCCACACCGTGGGGTGTAAAGTAAGCTGTGACTCCACACTGTGGGGTGTAAAGGTAGCAATGGCTTCATGCTGTGGGGTGTAATGCAGGGCCAGATCATTTTTGAAGCCCCCCCCCCCCCCCCCCCCCAACCCCCCAGTTAAACACGCCATTAACTGCTTCATCTATTTGCATAGTTGTGTTGCTGTCTACTAGCACTGAGGGCACTGAGGGTCATTAAAAACAACTTAGAAATCACTTTACACCTGCTAGCAGAGTAACCACAGATACAGGAATGAATATACCACCTACGTACAAGCCCTTTTTTAATACTAGCATGTGAAGTGATACACAGATTGGACTCTATCTCAAGAGAAAAGGGGTCAATTGAAAAACTGACCATTCTTACTAGAGAGAAATTAAAGAGCTTTCAGATGATATAAAAATTTATTTACTGAGGAAAAAGTTAGAAACATTTATACGTGGTCATGCACTTCTGCAGGAAACCATGTTATTCATGCTTCTTCTCGTCCATTTCCCAACGAACAAAATGGCAGCATAGAAAGTATCATAGCTCAAGAATGGTCGACAATAATGAGCTGAAACTTGAAACACATATATTTGCTTTTATGAAGAAAGCCAATGTTCTGGTCCTCCCTGAAGCTCCACACTGTGGGAGGTAAGCCCACACTGCGGGAGGTAAGCCCCACACCGCGGGAGGTAAGCCCCACACCGTGGGAGGTAAGCCTGCGCTGCGGGAGATAAGGCCCACACTGTGGGAGGTAAGCCCCATGCTGTGGGAGGTAAGCCCCACACTGTGGGAGGTAAGCAATGCCTTAAACAATTGAATGCCGAATTTATTTGTGGTTTGTTGTGGCTAGAACTTTAAAAAAACACTTCTCATGCTTGTTATTATTAGAATGTTATTATTAGAATGGAAATACAATAAGCTGCAGTAGTGTGTGGTATAAGTGTCAAGTAAGCAAACAAAAGCTATGCAGCACTATGTCACAAAATGGCCACAACAAAACTTGCAGCAAAGAAATCCATCCAGGAGTGCCTCCTTGCTCAAGAGCAAATGAATTCAGAGTGATTCCTGGTAAGCACAGTTGCCTGTGCTGAAGAAGAACTTCCAGAAACAGTAGCACAAGCCAGGAGGAGACAGTTCACAAAGGCAGTTGCGATCATCAGCCATTAAAAAAAACACTCTCGCTTGCCCCGACCAACCAGAAATAAAGTGTTATAATTATTTTAGGAATGTTCAGTCTATTGGGCATGTACATACGAAGAATGGGCATGGACTTCCTTTGAATTGATATAATTCCCCCCCCCCCCCCCCCCCCCCATTCCCGATGATGTCCGAGTTTGCCTCCATACTGTGGGGAAGGGTGTGGTGTAGACCACCTTAGGCTCCATACTGTGGGGTGGGGTGTAGACCACCTTAGGCTCCATACTGTGGGGTGGGTGTAGACCACCTTAGGCTCCATACTGTGGGGTGGGTGTAGACCACCTTAGGCTCCATACTGTGGGGTGGGTGTAGACCACCTTAGACTCCATACTGTGGGGTGGGGTGTAGACCACCTTAGGCTCCATACTGTGGGGTGGGTGTAGACCACCTTAGGCTCCATACTGTGGGGTGGGTGTAGACCACCTTAGGCTCCATACTGTGGGGTGGGTGTAGACCACCTTAGGCTCCATACTGTGGGGTGGGGTGTAGACCACCTTAGGCTCCATACTGTGGGGTGGGTGTAGACCACCTTAGGCTCCATACTGTGGGGTGGGGTGTAGACCACCTTAGGCTCCATACTGTGGGGTGGGGTGTAGACCACCTTAGACTCCATACTGTGGGGTGGGGTGTAGACCACCTTAGGCTCCATACTGTGGGGTGGGGTGTAGACCACCTTAGGCTCCATACTGTGGGGTGGGGTGTAGACCACCTTAGGCTCCATACTGTGGGGTGGGGTGTAGACCACCTTAGGCTCCATACTGTGGGGTGGGGTGTAGACCACCTTAGGCTCCATACTGTGGGGTGGGGTGTAGACCACCTTAGGCTCCATACTGTGGGGTGGGGTGTAGACCACCTTAGACTCCATACTGTGGGGTGGGGTGTAGACCACCTTAGGCTCCATACTGTGGGGTGGGGTGTAGACCACCTTAGGCTCCATACTGTGGGGTGGGGTGTAGACCACCTTAGGCTCCATACTGTGGGGTGGGGTGTAGACCACCTTAGGCTCCATACTGTGTGGTGGGGTGTAGACTACCTTAGGCTCCATACTGTGGGGTGAGGTGTAGACCACCTTAGACTCCATACTGTGGGGTGGGGTGTAGACCACCTTAGGCTCCATACTGTGGGGTGGGGTGTAGACCACCTTAGGCTCCATACTGTGGGGTGGGGTGTAGACCACCTTAGGCTCCATACTGTGGGGTGGGGTGTAGACCACCTTAGGCTCCATACTGTGGGGTGGGGTGTAGACCACCTTAGGCTCCATACTGTGGGGTGGGGTGTAGACCACCTTAGACTCCATACTGTGGGGTGGGGTGTAGACCACCTTAGGCTCCATACTGTGGGGTGGGTGTAGACCACCTTAGACTCCATACTGTGTGGTGGGGTGTAGACCACCTTAGGCTGTGGGGTGTGGTGTAGACCACCTTAGACTCCATACTGTGTGGTGGGGTGTAGACCACCTTAGGCTGTGGGGTGTGGTGTAGACCACCTTAGACTCCATACTGTGGGGTGGGGTGTAGACCACCTTAGGCTCCATACTGTGGGGTGGGGTGTAGACCACCTTAGACTCCATACTGTGGGGTGGGGTGTAGACCACCTTAGGCTCCATACTGTGGGGTGGGGTGTAGACCACCTTAGACTCCATACTGTGGGTGGGGTGTAGACTACCTTAGACTCCATACTGTGGGGTGTGGTATGGACCACCTTAGGCTCCACACTATGGCATGGGGTGTAGGCTACCTTAGGCTCCATACTGTGTGGTGGGGTGTAGACTACCTTAGGCTCCATACTGTGTGGTGGGGTGTAGACTACCTTAGGCTCCATACTGTGGGGTGGGGTGTAGACCACCTTAGACTCCATACTGTGGGGAGAGGTGTAGACTACCTAAGACTCCATACTGTGGGGTGTAAAGGCTGTTTGACAATATTATGTTACATTGTATCATGTCACACTACGTCACATTTTTGTGACTATATTCATCTCATTGTGTCGCTTCGAGCTGTTTACAATATCTTCAATGCGCGAATTGAAATGGAACATTCACCTCGTATTACATGTATGCACTCCATCCTTTTATTTATTGACATCAGCATTCCCGTTATTCAAAAATCAAGCACACTTTCTAGCAATGGATGTTGAAGCAATGGATGTTGAAATTGACAGCAGCCAATATTCAAGTGAAGAAGACTAGGACCTGATTAAGCTCTCACCATCCATGATTCGATGATATCTCAAATATAGCACACCAATGCGGCATGTTCGACTGCCACTTGAATACAACTCTATTTTATTCAAGTAACACGATGTGACATGACACATTTTCACGTTGACATATTCACTGAGTTGACACGTCTCTAGTGTGACCGACATTTTGAACCAGCCTTTTTGAACCAGCCTTATGCATGTGCTTTTCAACTTTGAGTGTTGACGCAATACTTCAAGGTTGCCATTAGCTACTGTTCTGGATGTGATTCCTGCTCTGTTTTTAATCTTCCTGGAGGATTGTCGGGTCTTTTGACCAGAAGAATGAAAGATTTCTGCTTATGGATAAGCAACTGCTAATGTGGTAGCAATTTACACATGCTCAACCCTCTACACGGACCCTTCCTGGTCCTCTAACCTGCCCACCTGCAACGACAAACATGCCCTGTCCTCATTAGCCACCAGCTGGTGTCTCGAGGTGCCCAAAACGTGGACATTGAGCAAGTGGGGCCTGCAAATTTGCAAATGATTATTTATTTAGGATTGAAATTATGAAGCTATGTGAGTGCATTACCCGTCAAGCGTGCCAGTGATGTGAGTGCATCACCCGTCAGCCTGCCAGTGATGTGAGTGCATTACCTGTCAAGCGTGCCAGTGATGTGAGTGCATCACCCGTCAGCCTGCCAGTGATGTGGGTGGTTCTTAGATGAGAAGGGAGAGCATTGGCTTGGATGTGGAGCTGCAAGTTGTAGGCAGATGAAAGTTGGTGTGCATTAATTGTTGAGCTCTGTGTAGGTCAGCGCTCCACTTTTGAGTAAGCACACACCCTGACTGCCAAACAGCGTATTACTATACTCTACAATCCAGAGATACCTGGTGAGTCTGAGTAGTATGTCAGATGCTTAGGCCAGCCCGGGGGGTTAATATTGCCACCCCTTACTCCTCCAACTCTCCTTGTGTGTGTGTGTGTGTGTGTGTGTGTGGAGATATAGTCAAGCCACTTTCCCAAACACCATCCCAAACACCAACACTTCTGTTTGCTTCACATCCCTCCCCCGACTGCACTGAGCTCTCCTTCGTCCTTGAAGATGACTCTCCTTCTGTGTAATTCACCTGGTCCGTTGCTGTGGTTGTAACGTACGCCTTACTAGATGGTTAGAATCTCCAGAACTCTACTGGGAGATGGAAATTCCATCCAGTTAACCCTTTGAAAGCCCAATGGCATGCAACTATTCGTAAACATGCACTGTATGCTAAGAGTTCCTTTTTCCCACTTCTTTTAAGTGGTTGGGTGTTCTCCAACAAGTTGTAGGATTACTACGACATCATGATGACATCATCAATGCATTACAGCTCTCAAAGAGAACTGCACCATCAGATTTCTCCAGCTGATGTGTCCTGGTTCTATATATAGGCCAATGCTTAATAAATCAAAAGTGGAACTGTTATTGAGTGCTCGTGACAGTCCTGGGAATGTATGTAACTTCACACACATGTTGATCATCTGGCACTGTATGACTACCTCACCACAAAGCATTGTTTCTTGGTTAGGTTGTTGCTGAGCAAAACCATAACTACAGGTTTTTGTGAGGGGTGCTTATTGCATCCAGTTGGCACAGACGTGGGAACTGAACAAGTTCACAACCATGGACGTGACGTTATTGACTTACTGTCGGTCATGTATGCGTACTACGTAGTAGCTAGAAGGGATGGAGGACAGTTGGAATGTTGCAGAGCAGAATCTGGTGAGTGTCGGAGGAGGATAAACCTCTTCAAGTCTGCCTTGATTGTGAAATGGAAGAAATGCTGTTTGTTTGTTTTTTAGCAGGAGACATAAGGACGATCATAGTAGGTGAGTAGGTGGCAGAAGCACAAAGAAGTGGGGGAGGAGAGGGTGTGTGTGAATTTAGTTGTGCGTCCATGTCCTAGTGAGATCTTTTACCGATGGCTACATAGAGAACGGTAAAGGATGTCGAATTCATATTAGTAAAGTACAAAGGTGAACTCAGTACAAGCCAAAATAAACTATGTTTCCGTTTTTTAGAATGGCCGCTCAATGCCCACCATCCAAAAAAAATAACAGCCATGAAAAGGCGGAAAATGGGAGGAGTTTCTTTGCGTCAATTTATATTTTCTTCCGTTTCTTTTCCTTTCGCAAGACAATGCTTGTCTGCAGTCCTCCGGGTATTGGCGAAGTGGCCCTCGACATCACGGCATCTGAGGATCGATTGGAGTAGCTGTAGACATCAAAACCGCCACCAAAATACCACTCGGACTACACTCCCCCTTGACATCTGAGCAGCTGAACAAACGATCTGTTATCACCTCCGCTGTTCACTCCCTCCATTTAACCACTCCTGGGAATGTTACAGATGGAGAACAGCTCGACTGGAGTAGCTTCATTAACCTCAGCTCACTGGCTGCTTGACTGCAGTATCCAGACATTGCTACAGTTAACTGACACTCTGTGCAGTAGCTTTCTACATCACCTCAGCTCACTGGCCTCTCGACTGCAGTATCCAGACATTGCTACAGTTAACTGACACTCTGTACAGTAGCTCTCTACATCACCTCAGCTCACTGGCTACTTGACTGCAGTATCCAGACATCGCTACAGTTAACTGACACTCTGTGCAGTAGCTCTCTACATCACCTCAGCTCACTGGCTGCTCGACTGCAGTATCCAGACATCGCTACAGTTAACTGACACTCGGTGCAGTAGCTCTCTACATCAACTCCGCTCACTGGCTGCTTGACTGCAGTATCCAGACATTGCTACAGTTAACTGACACTCGGTGTAGTAGCTCTCTACATCACCACAGCTCACTGGCTGCTCGACTGCAGTATCCAGACATCACTACAGTTAACTGACACTCTGTACAGTAGCTCTCTACATCACCTCAGCTCACTGGCTGCTCGACTGCAGTATCCAGACATCGCTACAGTTAACTGACACTCGGTGCAGTAGCTCTCTACATCAACTCCGCTCACTGGCTGCTTGACTGCAGTATCCAGACATTGCTACAGTTAACTGACACTCGGTGTAGTAACTCTCTACATCACCTCAGCTCACTGGCTGCCCGACTGCAGTATCCAGACATCGCTACAGTTAACTGACACTCTGTGCAGTAGCTTTCTACATCACCTCAGCTCACTGGCCTCTCGACTGCAGTATCCAGACATTGCTACAGTTAACTGACACTCTGTACAGTAGCTCTCTACATCACCTCAGCTCACTGGCTACTTGACTGCAGTATCCAGACATCGCTACAGTTAACTCACACTCTGTGCAGTAGCTCTCTACATCACCTCAGCTCACTGGCTGCTTGACTGCAGTATCCAGACATTGCTACAGTTAACTGACACTCGGTGTAGTAACTCTCTACATCACCACAGCTCACTGGCTGCTCGACTGCAGTATCCAGACATTGCTACAGTTAACTGACACTCGGTGCAGTAGCTCTCTACATCACCTCAGCTCACTGGCTGCTCGACTGGATGCTGGATTAGCTCTTGAACCCACAAAGCTGACATCCCGACAGATTTTTTTTTGGTGCAGTAGAATTCAAACGAACTTTTGACCTGTACTGTGTATGTACTTCTCGGTCTTTTATAGAGTCCAAATTGCTAAAAGAGAACGTGAAGTCTGGCATGTAGAAAGTCAGTCTGTCTGCCTGTTTGTGTGTCTATCTGTCTATCTGTCTGTGTGTGTCTGTCTGTCTGTCTATCTCTGTGTATGTCTGTCTGTGTGTGTGTGCCTGTCTGTCTATCTCTGTGTCTGTCTGTCTGTGTGTCTGTCCGTCTGTGTATCTCCTTTGTGCATGGCTACAGTTTTGAAGCTAGGAAGCTCAAACTTAGCAGGAAGGTGTACTTTTTACATCGGATGGACATGGGCTTTGTTACGTTGGATAACATTGAACTCCACACTAATTGGAAGCCATCGTCCCCCCAAAACAATTGCGACGTATGTGCCATTCAGGAAATACCTGTGTGCGTATGTGTTTTCATGTTCTCCACCACAGCACACAAATTTTTCACATGGCAACATGTTGCCCACAAAACTATGCTAGACCTCACCTACATATTGCAAACAGTTAGCTCGCAAGGCTGCTTCTAGCCATACTCTATTAGAAGAACACCGCAGTTGTTGAAATGGTGAGTTTAGGAGGGCAGTCTCTCTTCGACTTGGTTCTGATAAAGCAGGTATACACATACATGTGCGCTTCCTCTGTCCCTATAATGCAGAATATTTATGCTAATTCATCCTCCCCCCCCCCCCCCCAGCAGTCGTTAACACTCCATGTATCTGTAAGAGCTTGGAGCCATTAACACTCCATGTATCTGTAAGTGCTTGGAGCCATTAACACTCCATGTATCTGTAAGTGCTTGGAGTTATTAACACTCCATGTATCTGTAATAGCTTGGAGCCATTAACACTCCATGTATCTGTAAGTGCTTGGAGTTATTAACACTGTGTATCTGTAAGTGCTTGGAGTCATCCAATAACGCTATCTGTAAGTGCTTGGAGTCATTGACACTCCTTGTATCTGTAAGTGCTTGGAGTTATTAACACTGTGTATCTGTAAGTGCTTGGAGTCATCCATTAACGCTGTGTATCTGTAAGTGCTTGGAGTCATCCATTAACACTATCTGTAAGTGCTTGGAGTCATTAATGCTCATCTGTAAGTGCTTGGTGAAGGCCTAGAGTATCTCAAGGCTCAACAGACTAGTGGTACCTTGCTATATATAAAAAGTTTTGTGAGAATGTTGGGGGAGCTAGTCCTTCATTCTCTTATTGTACCCCCCCGCTGCTAAATATTTTATCCTTTCTCCGGGTAAGGCCGGGTCCCTCTGCTAGTCTTTTATAAATTGACATTACAGATCTGTTAAAGTAGGGCTATGTCACTCCAAGGTAGGAGGACACTCCCCCCCACCCCACACACACACACTCCCCTCTTCTGCTTCATTGCCCACACACACACACTCCCCTCTTCTGCTTCATTGCCCACACACACACACTCCCCTCTTCTGCTTCATTGCCATTGTCGACTAATTCTTAAGAAATCTAGTCTAGAATCAACAGTACTATACCTACTGTAGGTGCTTAACAAAGAGCGTAATTACGGAGGTGTTTAGTCTAGCAGCTTAAACAACCAGCTTTTATGATATGTGCTAAGTTATATAATTCTGGAAACACCCTCCACACCACATCACATCCCCAGGGTTTCATTGGGGGGGGGGGGCGGGGGGTGCGGATGCCCCCCCCTTGGAACCTGCTGCCTCCCCTAGGAACCTTTTTGCCCCCCCCCCCTTGGAAATTGTATTATTTAAATTCTTATTGATGTTGATAAGTGCTTGACATCATGCCCCCCCCCCCCCCCCCTTAACCCCTTAATATCCAGATTCCTCCAGTTGCCCCCCTTGGACAATTTTCTAAATGAAACCCTGCCTCCAGTTCCTCTAATCCTTGCCCCTCCTCTATTTTTTCCTCTCCTACTGCCACGCCCCTCTCTCTCCACTTCTCTCTCTCTGTCTCTCGTCCTCCAGATTCCAACCCCCCTCTTAATGGAGTTGCTCGTGTCGGAAACCATCGCCATTCTCACACGTCGAACAACCTTCTCGCCCCACCGAAGCACGTGCACTATGACCGTCTCCCTGTACCGGCACCAGGCGCTAGTCTCCGGCACCTGCGGTTCCGAGACATCCAGGATATGGAGAGCAGTGTGATGAAATCCGTGAGCAGCCTCAACCCCAGGATGTCGGTGACCGAGAGTGTGCTAGGGAAAAGTGTGGTCCCGATACGGAAAAAGATGAAAAGGGGACACAGGATCCTTTGTCTGGATGGGGGCGGAGTCAAGGTGTGTTGTTGTCGTTGTTGTTATTTGTTTGTCATAGCTAATTATAAATGTATCGTCATGATTGTTCAATTCCCCTCCCCCCCCCCCCGTTATTTGTTTATTTGTTGACAACTGTTTGGGTGTACGTAACGATGTCGCTCCTCGGCAGGGTTTGGTTCAGCTTGAGATCCTGGGAGCCATTGAGAGGCTGGCCGGTGTCCCTATTCCCAAGCTCTTCGATTGGATAGTGGGCACTTCCATAGGAGGCATAAACACACTGGCGATGGTCTACAGTAAGTCCCCTTGTCATCTGTGACTCCATGAGTGCTATATTGCTTGTCATAACACGCTGGGGATGGTCTACAGTAGGTCCCATTGTCATCTGCTCCCATTGTCATCTGTGACTCTATGAGTGCTATATTGCTTGTCATAACACGCTGGGGATGGTCTACAGTAGGTCCCATTGTCATCTGTGACTCCATGAGTGCTATATTGCTTGTCATAACACGCTGGGGATGGTCTACAGTAGGTCCCATTGTCATCTGTGACTCCATGAGTGCTATATTGCTTGTCATAACACGCTGGGGATGGTCTACAGTAGGTCCCAGTTTCATCTGTGTGACTCTATGAGTGCTATATTGCTTGTCATAACACACTGGGGATGGTCTACAGTAAGCCCCCTTGTCATCTGTGACTCTATGAGTGCCCTTGTCATAACATGCTGGGGATGGTCTACAGTAAGCCCCCTTGTCATCTGTGACTCTATGAGTGCTATATTGCTTGTCATAACATGCTGGGGATGGTCTACAGTAGGTCCCATTGTCATCTGTGACTCTATGAGTGCTATATTGCTTGTCATAACACACTGGGGATGGTCTACAGGGGATGGTCTACAGTAGGTCCCATTGTCATCTGTGTGACTCCATGAGTGCTATATATTGCTTGTCATTCTTAGAGGATATGAAAATTACTGATCTGCAGAAGGTCTGCTTCAAGATGAAAGACAGAGTGTTCAAGAGCCAGTCCAGGTTCTTCTCCACCCCGTGTGACACGGACGCTCTGGAGAAACTCTTGCAAGAAACACTTGGCGAAGACAAGCTGACCAGCAAACGCAAACCCAAGTATGGAATTGAATATTCATGAGGCATATTTTTTGTCTTGGTCCATATTTGTTACAATTATTTTCAAATACTCGAAGGTTTCTGGGGGTTCCCCCTTTTATTGCCAATATTTCAACCGAAATACTTCGCTCTTCATCGTGTTGAAATGTTGGCACTAAAAAGTTGACAAGCCTTGAAGTAGGTCCATATTGCAGAGAATCGACTATATTTGTGAAAACTATGGAGGGCATGGGAGGGTCACTTAAGTGAGTGAGACTCCATGTGGCCTGGCTAGCTCGATGTTGATTTCATCCTCTGTGATGCCACCATCTTCACCATCTTATTATCGTCCACCGGAAAAGTACTTAATTGTGTGAAGAATTAAATCATGTTAATTTGGCTGGCCGCACAATTGAAGTTCGGTTTAAAAAATTATGGTCACGTGTGCGTGCATGAGAGACAAAGTTAAACGAAGGAGCGCATGCTAGAGATATCGACTCTGGTGTATACTGGAGAAGCAAGATAAGAAAGAGTCATTCTTGTACATACTTGCAGCAGTTTTCTGATATCCATGCCATCATCATGTCTGCAAGTACTACTGGGTTGTATTTGCATATGGACTGCATTCAATATGCACCTTAAGTTATAAGTAATGTTTCTGTAAAGCTGATTTATATTATATGCCTTGTAAGAGAAACAATTGATTTGATTTTTTTTCTTCCTGGGGAGAGGGGGGGGGGGGGGGGGGGGGGGTTACCTGGTAATTTGAATTGCATAAATTAATTCTACACTGATATCTGGGCTGTTAGAAATGGTATTGTTTTATGAGCACATTTACAAGCACTTTTATGGTTCGTATAATGGGAGACAGTTATAATTTTTGGTATCATGAATTCCTCTAGTGTGCTAGTTTAATGTGTAGATGTAACACTGACGTAAGACATCACTGGACAGGTATACGTAACCAGAGGTCGTTATAGGTCGTTTCTCTCCGCCCACATACCCCAATCCTAGAGATGAGTTAAAAGATTGTGATTGATAAAGTGTTGCACATCACGCCCCCTCAAACTCTGATTTAATTACTCCTTACATGATGTTACATAAGAACATAAGAACTCCTCTGAAGTTTGGATCAACTCTTTCTCTTGTTGGTGTGTATATTTGGTTGACAAAGTGTTGGTTTGTTGTGTGGGTGTGTGCAGGGTGATGGTGACGGCTGTCAACAAGAACGATACCTCTCTGCCTCTCGTTTTCTTCAATAACTGCTTCAAGGATGAGTATAGCTCTCGTTAGTAGTGTAACCTTGTGTTGCATCTGTGTTGCTGCAAGTGTGTTGCTGTTGTTTGTGTTGTTGCATGTGTGTTGTTTGTGTTGTTGCATGTGTGTGGCTGCATGTGTGATGTTTGTGTTGTTGCATGTGTGATGTTTGTGTTGTTGCATGTGTGATGTTGTTTGTGTTGTTGCATGTGTGTGGCTGCATGTGTGATGTTGTTTGTGTTGCATGTGTGATGTTGTTTGTGTTGTTGCATGTTTGTTGTTGCATGTGTGATGTTGTTTGTGTTGCATGTGTGATGTTGTTTGTGTTGCATGTGTGTTGTTGCATGTGTGATGTTGTTTTGTGTTGCATGTGTGATGTTGTTTGTGTTGTTGCATGTATGTTGTTGCATGTGTGATGTTGTTTGTGTTGCATGTGTGATGTTGTTTGTGTTGCATATGTGTTGTTGCATGTGTGATGTTTGTGTTGCATATGTGTTGTTGCATGTGTGGTGTTTGTGTTGTTGCATGTGTGTATTTGTTTGTGTTGCTACATTTGTGTTGTTGCATGTGTGTTGTTGTATGTGTTAATTGTTGTTTGTTGTTTCTAGAGTCGTTATGGAAGGTTGGTCGGTACACCTCGGCAGCTCCTGTGTTCTTCAAAGAATGTGATGGCTTTGTTGATGGGGGGATAGTGGCCAACAACCCCTGTAATTACGGATTTACTCGGATAAAGATATACTTACGTCGTCTGAAGGAAGAACAGAAGAATTGGTGAATGTCATAATCTTTAAGAATTTAAGTTTAAGTATCCTTTAAGAAGAGCTTAGATAGTGAACATGTGGCAATACACCTCATCCATGAAGCTTGGGACCTGGCCTGTATCTGGGAGGGAAGACCCCACATTTTGCCCAATATTGATGACTTGCCTTGAGTTTTGCCTCCCTGCCTATGTGTATATGAAGTGCATGTACGTACACAATATGTGTACTTATGTGTGCTGACTGAAAATAAGAACACGCCCATTCAGTTCTGTTAGAATATTTGCCTCCCATGATTCCTGCCTCATCCGAGCTGCATTGTCGCATCATCTCTTCACAAGCCACAGAAGTGTTTCCAGAGCTTCACCGGGTGTGACAGAACGATGGTCTTCCGCAGCCTCCTCCCCTCTGTTCTCATCGTCACTGTTACAGGCATCCTTCCGTTCTAGCCTCAGACATCCTCAGGCACAACTACAAACAAGAAACTAGCTATATAGAATCTGAGCAAGAATCGCTCTCTGTCGCCAAGAAACTGGACTGTACTACTGTCAAAACAAGTGACGTCTCCACGAGCTCAAGGACCACGTGCGATACAAATGGTGCAGTGTGAGGGTTGGGGCTTCAGGATGAAGAGAGTTTGAATGTATATATATTTATATATACAATTATGCTCTCTCCTGGCATTTCGCTTTTCTCATCAGCCGAACTGGATATTGCTGCCCACGTTTCCTGCGTGACGTGTCCGCACTGTCTCAACCCGTCTCAATCATTATAGTGCTCTGGGGCAATATATTAGCTTATCATTTAATTTTAATTTATTTTATATTTTATGATGGTCCGTCTTGCTAGCCACTCTTTCTCCGCCACTTTGATGTCATTCTCCTTGCATGTGCACTGTCTGCTCGCCTCTCTGTGCCTTCGTCTCTCAGCTTGCAGCCATTCAGGCATTTCCTGCTCTCCATTATTTTCACACACAAATCTAGACAGTACTTTCTGTTTCTCTCTCGGCCTTTGCTTCTGCTTGTCTTGGTGCCCTCGCTGTTTCCTCAGTTATCACATTTCTCTCTCTTGGGTTGTTTGGATGTTACGTGTTGGCTTCAGCTAGAATGTGGTGGGGAGTGCTAAGTGGATAATTATACAAGTACGAATTAGTGTCATTTCCCTTCCACTTGGAAGAGGTGTGATGTATAGTATAGTATGCTAGGCACAGGACATGTGACAGGACATGTGATGTATAGTATGCTAGGCACCGGACATGTGATGTGTAGTATGCTAGGTACAGGACATGTGATGTATAGTATGCTAGGTACAGGACATGTGATGTATAGTATGCTAGGCACAGGACATGTGATGTATAGTATGCTAGGTACAGGACATGTGATGTATAGTATGCTAGGCACCGGACATGTGATGTATAGTATGCTAGGTACAGGACATGTGATGTATAGTATGCTAGGTACAGGACATGTGATGTATAGTATGCTAGGTACAGGACATGTGATGTATAGTATGCTAGGTACAGGACATGTGATGTATAGTATGCTAGGCACAGGACATGTGATGTATAGTATGCTAGGTACATGACATGTGATGTATAGTATGCTAGGTACAGGACATGTGATGTATAGTATGCTAGGTACAGGACATGTGATGTATAGTATGCTAGGTACAGGACATGTGATGTATAGTATGCTAGGTACATGACATGTGATGTATAGTATGCTAGGTACAGGACATGTGATGTATAGTATGCTAGGTACAGGACATGTGATGTATAGTATGCTAGGTACAGGACATGTGATGTATAGTATGCTAGGTACAGGACATGTGATGTATAGTATGCTAGGTACAGGACATGTGATGTATAGTATGCTAGGTACAGGACATGTGATGTATAGTATGCTAGGTACAGGACATGTGATGTATAGTATGCTAGGTACAGGACATGTGATGTATAGTATGCTAGGCACAGGACATGTGATGTATAGTATGCTAGGCACAGGACATGTGATGTATAGTATGCTAGGTACAGGACATGTGATGTATAGGACATGTGATGTATAGTATGCTAGGTACAGGACATGTGATGTATAGTATGCTAGGTACAGGACATGTGATGTATAGGTTGATACATGTAGTATACATGCACATCCAATGCTAGGTACATGACATGTGATGTATAGGTTGATAGTATACATGCACTTCCAATGCTAGGTATATAACATTTGATGTATAGGTGATAGTATACATGCATATCCAATGCTAGGTACATGTGATGTATAGGTGATAGTATACATGCACATCCAATGCTAGGTACATGACATGTGATGTATAGGTTGATAGTATACATGCACTTCCAATGCTAGGTATATAACATGTGATGTATAGGTGATAGTATACATGCACATCCAATGCTAGGTACATGACATGTGATGTATAGGTTGATAGTATACATGCACTTCCAATGCTAGGTACATAACATGTGATGTATAGGTGATAGTATACATGCATATCCAATGCTAGGTACATGTGATGTATAGGTGATAGTATACATGCACATCCAATGCTAGGTACATGACATGTGATGTATAGGTTGATAGTATACATGCACATCCAATGCTAGGTACATGTGATGTATAGGTTGATAGTATACATGCACATCCAATGCTAGGTACATGTGATGTATAGGTGATAGTATACATGCACATCCAATGCTAGGTACATGACATGTGATGTATAGGTTGATAGTATACATGCACTTCCAATGCTAGGTACATGACATGTGATGTATAGGTTGATAGTATGCATGCACATCCAATGCTAGGCATGACACATGTGATGTATAGGTGATAGTATACATGCACATCCAATGCTAGGTACATGACATGTGATGTATAGGTTGATAGTATACATGCACTTCCAATGCTAGGTATATGACATGTGATGTATAGGTTGATAGTATACATGCACATCCAATGCTAGGTACATGTGATGTATAGGTGATAGTATACATGCACATCCAATGCTAGGTACATGACATGTGATGTATAGGTTGATAGTATACATGCACTTCCAATGCTAGGTATATGACATGTGATGTATAGGTTGATAGTATACATGCACATCCAATGCTAGGTACATGACATGTGATATAAGTTGATAGTATACATGCACTTCGAAGTACATGAATGTCTGTGCTAAGACAAGAATGAGTTCGGACTATGCAGCTAGACACTGTACATGGAGAATATTATGATATTTCTTGATTATTTGTTTGCAGTGGCAGTAAATCCACGGTCATTACAAACATCTCATGCCTGGTCTCTGTGGGGTGTGGCATCTTCCCTCCAGAGCCCATTGGCAATGCAGACATTGTGGATGCTGTGACAAAGATTACCAAGTTAGCCACACTTGGCGGGAAAATCAAGAATACCATCGCCACGCTGACTTCAGCTGTGAGTGTGGTTTCTGTACTTACCTGAGAATTAGTCAACCCTCTTATCAAATATCCTCAGGTTTTCAATACATATATTCATATTATGCGTATGTAAATTATTATTTTTAATTTCTTGTTAGCATAAGAAGCATTCCTCTTTGGCTAAGCTTCTCTCTGGTGCTAAGCTTCTCTCTGGTGCTGAACTACACCTTTGCGTGATATAATTAATAGGTCTTCTTTGTAAACTCGGCTTCAAAGCTGCCACATACATAGTTGAGACTCCTCTGGACAGTTTTGCTGCTAGCCATCGTCAGAACTTTTACTAGAACATTGACTCCGCCCATAAACTCCACCTACAAATCAACCTACATGTATATTCCAGATTTTTGTGTACAAGTCGATGACTAAATTTGGCTGAAATTTTGCACCTCAAACTTTCCATTGATTTCTCCAGCAAATATGTTACATTGAGACTATATATGGAAACGTGCACTGTGAACCTAAAGGCTAGTTCACAGTGGATGCGATGTTAAAGCACGTGCGACGTTCTATTCGAGTGGAGTGATTGCAACGTGGTGTGGTGCTAAGAGGACGTAATCAATTTTCCACCCGCGCGCTTGACCACGTACTAAAATTTTAACGCCTAATGAAAAAGGTCATTGCATGCTCTAGGGCTTCCTCTAGCCAATTTTAAAAAAATTTTGCACTTAGCAATCTGGAGTTATTTTGACCGAGGTTGCAGGGATTCAGGTTTTTGGGGTCCCTCCACTTTAGGGTCTAGTAATAGTAACTTGCCTATAGTTATAGTTATACCTACATATGAAACATATTTTAGTATCAAAAGAGAGCACACAGAGAGACCTATCTTTTGAGCTATATATCAAGTCCATACCATGAAGTTTGCAGAATCTACGGAGCTCTAAAGTTGTAACCTCAAGTTAAAAAAAAAAAATTTAAGTAAAAAATGCAAGTGGCCCCCCTAGAGACATAAGAAGTGGGTCACTTCTCTGTGCATGTCTATCAACTCCTTTCCAACTGCTGCTGGCCATACAGAAGCCTTGCATAAATGGTAGCCTCTCACACACCAAGGCTTGACGCACTCATCCATAGTGGTTTCTTCTGTAGCTGTGCGATTATTATATTGCTGATCAGATCTACATGACATAGAAAGCTTCTTTGTGAATTAAATTAAACCCATGTGCGTGAAAAAGAAATATTTGTTGATGAAAGATTGCAAATAATGTAATGATGACCTCTCAATGAACTCTCAGTTGATGTAATAACATTGCAATGACCTTCTCAATAATCAACTTGAAATTGTATTCTCTCGACGTTTCGATTAATTGCTCTAGCCTTCAATTCCTGATGAAGGCTAGAACATCTAGTCGAAACGTCAAGAGAGAAAGTTAATTATTGAGAAGGTTATTGTAACATTTTGTACATCAAATATTGCACTGCTTTTTAAAATCTGAATAGATTATGATTGTAAGTGATTGTCATCTGGTTGGTGTACATGATTTTTAAAGTGGTCAAGGTTTGTCTAACTGGTTGTTGTCCATGTGGGAGGTATTTATTATTATTATTATTATTATTATCAATAAAGTTGTTGTTTTTAAATAAATAAACCCTTTGGTGTTGGTATTGTATACATATGCCGTATAATACGTAGTAAGCTTCCTCCATGTGGCTAGCCCAAGCCCTAGCTGACACTCTGCTCTTGCCAGCGATGTAGGGTTAGGCAGTACATGTAAGTGCCCAGTATATAGATTATGTTGATGAGAGAACGATGAAGAATAACACTATTAAAGAAAGGCAGAAGTTGGAAATTAAAACAGTCAGCAAATCCTTGCTTGGAGCGCTTGCTTGGAGCGCTTGCTTGGAGCGCTTGCTTGGAGCGCTTGCTTGGAGCGCTTGCTTGGAGCGCTTGCTTGGAGCGCTTGCTTGGAGCGCTTGCTTGGAGCGCTTGCTTGGAGTGCTCCATTATGGATGATTACGTGAAAGCAAATGATATGGTTGCACTTCTCTTAGAATGGAAATAGTGTAAATGTCATGGCACAAATGCCTATTACACATAGCAAGCACCCACCCTTTTGACTGTGAAGGTGAAAGGTTAGTAGTACCCGTGGGCTCTGAATGTACTTTACAGTAATACATGGATATTCCCAGCACTGTAGTGCTGAGATTAAATATGTAACTAACTATATATTTATGCAAGCTTAAAGTCGATATCATTTCAACCCTTCCAGCTTGGCCGGTCTGAAGATGAGGCTAATGTGTGTCGTGTATACTGCGAGGAGCTAGAGGTCCCGTTTTACAGGTTTAGCCCAGAAGTGGGACATTTGGTGGGGACTGCTGAAATGGACAACATGAAAATCTGTGACAGTATCATAAGGTGAGTTGGTAGTCATTGTTGCTACTGCAACCATTGGTCATGGTCACTCCATTTTTGTCTCTTCCCTATCCCCTCATGTGCTCAGTGTCGTCCAATGAACTGATATTACAGGACCATGCTAATTATCGAGGAGTGGAGTAGTATAAAGATGGCAGACAGCAAAACAAAAGAAGCTAAAGCTCATATCTTTGTCAAAACTCCCATCGGCAGCTTCTTAGCTTCTTAAATGGTGGCTTCAGCCAATAGTAGTTCCAAAAATATTCCAAGCGTGTCTTGAACCCTAATGTAGTTATGACATCACAAAAAGCTGTCGATGGTGGAGGGGAAAAACCCTTTGAAATTCATCTTCATGGATCTGTCAGTTTCTGTCTCTGTTTCTCTACTGGCCCAACCTGCATACAATAAGTCCATTCATAAAAACTTAGCACAAGATGACTCCAAAATTTACCATTGCATAACTATGTTTCTTGAGTGCAGTAAAAAGGTGTGGTTAGCAGTGGTTATTGATGATGCATCAAGCTACCACAAACACTAAGAATGGAGGACTTGTGTATTACATCATGTACGTTTCATCCTCGCCTACCTATGGTGTCAATAATTCAATGCCCCTTAGGAAAATGTATTATTGTTCATGATTCTCAATGAAGCCCTGAGCATTGCATATGCACTATATAGACCCATATACATAGGACCTGAAAGCTCACAAACTTTGCTACATTCTGATATATTTTTCGTCCCCATGCAAATTGAGGAGTATTGGAATCACTGTTGAAGTGGAAGCGGTGTTAGTACCTGTGAGCTGAAGTCAAAGCGGTGTTAGTACCTGTGAGCTGAAGTCAAAGTGGTGGTAATAGCTGTGAGCTGAAGTGGAAGTGGTGTTAGTACCTGTGAGCTGAAGTGGAAGCAGTGTTAGTGCCTGTGAGCTGAAGTCGAAGTGGTGTCAGTACCTGTGAGCTGAAGTGGAAGCAGTGTTAGTAGCTGTGAGCTGAAGTCGAAGTGGTGTTAGTAGCTGTGAGCTGAAGTCGAAGTGGTGTTAGTACCTGTGAGCTGAAGTCGAAGCAGTGTTAATAGCTGTGAGCTGAAGTGGAAGCAGTGTTAGTAGCTGTGAGCTGAAGTCGAAGCAGTGTTAGTAGCTGTGAGCTGAAGTCGAAGTGGTGTTAGTAGCTGTGAGCTGAAGTTGAAGCAGTGTTAGTAGCTGTGAGCTGAAGTCGAAGCAGTGTTAGTAGCTGTGAGCTGAAGTCGAAGCAGTGTTAGTACCTGTGAGAAGTCGAAGCAGTGTTAGTGCCTGTGAGAAGTCGAAGCAGTGTTAGTACCTGTGAGGTGAAGTCGAAGCAGTGTTAGTACCTGTGAGGTGAAGTCGAAGCAGTGTTAGTAGCTGTGAGCTGAAGTCGAAGCAGTGTTAGTACCTGTGAGCTGAAGTCGAAGCAGTGTTAGTACCTGTGAGCTGAGGTCGAAGCAGTGTTAGTAGCTGTGAGCTGAAGTCGAAGCAGTGTTAGTACCTGTGAGCTGAAGTCGAAGCAGTGTTAGTAGCTGTGAGCTGAAGTTGAAGCAGTGTTAGTAGCTGTGAGCTGAAGTCGAAGCAGTGTTAGTACCTGTGAGAAGTCAAAGCAGTGTTAGTGCCTGTGAGAAGTCGAAGCAGTGTTAGTAGCTGTGAGCTGAAGTCGAAGCAGTGTTAGTACCTGTGAGCTGAAGTCGAAGCAGTGTTAGTACCTGTGAGCTGAAGTCGAAGCAGTGTTAGTAGCTGTGAGCTGAAGTCGAAGCAGTGTTAGTAGCTGTGAGCTGAAGTCGAAGCGCAGTGTTAGTAGCTGTGAGCTGAAGTCGAAGCAGTGTTAGTACCTGTGAGAAGTCAAAGCAGTGTTAGTAGCTGTGAGCTGAAGTCGAAGTGGTGTTAGTAACTGTGAGCTGAAATCGAAGCAGTGTTAGTACCTGTGAGCTGAAGTCGAAGCAGTGTTAGTACCTGTGAGCTGAAGTCGAAGCGCAGTGTTAGTAGCTGTGAGCTGAAGTCGAAGCAGTGTTAGTACCTGTGAGAAGTCGAAGCAGTGTTAGTGCCTGTGAGAAGTCGAAGCAGTGTTAGTAGCTGTGAGCTGAAGTCGAAGCAGTGTTAGTACCTGTGAGCTGAAGTCGAAGCAGTGTTAGTAGCTGTGAGCTGAAGTCGAAGCAGTGTTAGTACCTGTGAGCTGAAGTCGAAGCGCAGTGTTAGTAGCTGTGAGCTGAAGTCGAAGCAGTGTTAGTACCTGTGAGAAGTCGAAGCAGTGTTAGTGCCTGTGAGAAGTCGAAGCAGTGTTAGTACCTGTGAGCTGAAGTCGAAGAAGTGTTAGTACCTGTGAGGTGAAGTCGAAGCAGTGTTAGTAGCTGTGAGCTGAAGTCGAAGCAGTGTTAGTACCTGTGAGCTGAAGTCGAAGCAGTGTTAGTACCTGTGAGCTGAAGTCGAAGTGGTGTTAGTAGCTGTGAGCTGAAGTCGAAGCAGTGTTAGTAGCTGTGAGCTGAAGTTGAAGCAGTGTTAGTACTTGTGAGCTGAAGTCGAAGCAGTGTTAGTACCTGTGAGCTGAAGTCGAAGCAGTGTTAGTACCTGTGAGAAGTCGAAGCCGTGTTAGTAGCTGTGAGCTGAAGTTGAAGCAGTGTTAGTAGCTGTGAGCTGAAGTCGAAGCAGTGTTAGTACCTGTGAGCTGAAGTCGAAGCAGTGTTAGTACCTGTGAGCTGAAGTCGAAGCAGTGTTAGTACCTGTGAGCTGAAGTCGAAGCAGTGTTAGTACCTGTGAGCTGAAGTCGAAGCAGTGTTAGTAGCTGTGAGCTGAAGTCGAAGCAGTGTTAGTACCTGTGAGCTGAAGTCGAAGCAGTGTTAGTACCTGTGAGCTGAAGTTGAAGCAGTGTTAGTAGCTGTGAGCTGAAGTCGAAGCAGTGTTAGTACCTGTGAGCTGAAGTCGAAGCAGTGTTAGTACCTGTGAGCTGAAGTCGAAGCAGTGTTAGTACCTGTGAGCTGAAGTCGAAGCAGTGTTAGTACCTGTGAGCTGAAGTCGAAGCAGTGTTAGTAGCTGTGAGCTGAAGTCGAAGCAGTGTTAGTACCTGTGAGCTGAAGTCGAAGCAGTGTTAGTAGCTGTGAGCTGAAGTCGAAGCAGTGTTAGTAGCTGTGAGCTGAAGCCGAAGCAGTGTTAGTAGCTGTGAGCTGAAATTGAAGCAGTGTTAGTAGCTGTGAGCTGAAGTCGAAGCAGTGTTAGTAGCTGTGAGCTGAAATTGAAGCAGTGTTAGTGAAGTCAAAGCAGTGTTAGTACCTGTGAGCTTGCTACTAGTTCTCAGAACTCATAGACAGGCAGCAGTTCACTGGTTTTTCTCTGGGAAGAAGATGCTCCTGGGTGCATCATTGAATGGACATGAGCCTACTCGCTTCACATAGTAGAGCTCGGGCACTGGTTGAAGTGCAGAGCTGCTGTTGAAGTGGAATGTAGCTGAAACTACAAGGTTACTATCGACAATAGCAACAAGACATGGACAACAATAAACAGAGTTGACTGGAGACCCTGAAGCTCACACCTGATATAGTCCTCCACCACTCAACTATAAACAATAAAAAAAATTAAAAACAACAAAATAAATGTTTTTAATTTAAAAAAAATTACTCTGTTTAGAATGCACCCTTGAATGGAATGCACACCATTTACTAAAGAAATAGACTGTGCCCTCAGTTAGACCATGCACCAGGAGTACCACATAGGGGGAGACCAACAGAAGACTGGAGACCAGAGTGAAAGAACATCAAGATGCCAGTAGAAAGTGTAATAAATAGAAGTCTGCAATTGCTGAACATGCATGGGATAATGGACATCCTATTTTGTGGGAGGAAGCCACCATCTTGGACCAGGCCAGAAGACAGAAGGAACTGCTAGTGAGTGAAGAAGGCATTGCACACATCAGCCTAGCACCAAAGCGTGAGCAGTTCAATATAGACTGTGGAATGGACTTGCCTGGCTGCTGGGGAGCTACTCTGAAGAGCTTGAACTTGAATCCACGACCACCATAATTACTCTAATTTTATTTTATTATTTAATTTCATCATCATCACATCATCACCATCACATCATCATCATATATATTTATTATTATTATATTTACTATTATAATATTTATTATTGTTGTTGTTGTTTTATTTAATTATTTGAATTGTTTATTATTTATTTATATTATTATTTTTATTTTTTATAATAATAATACGCTGTAATAATATCAGAGCCTGCAAACAAACCCGGAAAGTATATTTTCGCATATTTTCGCATTATTAATGCTCTAAAATTGTCGTTAACTCTGCTAAAAATAACGCTACTGCACTATTGCTCTGGAAACAATTTTTTGTTATTTTTTGGGGGTGTATTTGGTGATGAGGTGATGAGGCCATGTCCTTTATTAAGGAGTTGGGCAGGAAAATTAAGGAGGAGACTAGGGAGGCTAAGGCCCATTTCTACTTGCTCCAACGGTTGTCGGTAGCAATACAGCGTGGAAATGCTGCTTCTATACTGGAAACATCTTGCGTGCAGGAAACCTCAGACTGCTATTATTGTTGTTGTTATTATAAATGTAATTAAAATAATAATTATTATTATTAATTATTATTATTTTACCGGTATTATCAGAGCCTGCAAACAACCCCGTGGAAAGTATATTTCGCATTATTAATGCTCTAAAATTGTTGTTAACTCTGCTAAAAAATAAAAATAACTCTACTACACTATGCAGGGTTTCATTTAGAAAATTGTCCAAGGGGGGGCAACTGGAGGAATCTGGATATTGGGGGGCATGATGGTTAAAGATGTGATGAATTTTAATAATACAATTTCCAAGGGGGGGTGGGGGGGGGGGGGGGGGCAAAAAGTAGCCCCCTCCCCCCCTAAATGAAACCCTGCTATTGCTCTGGAAACAATGATATTTTTATTTATTTTATTATTTATTACATCCGGTGCACATGCTAGGCGTGTGTACTGGCTCGTGGTGGATAGCTAGCTACTGCAGGCTCACGCGAGCCTAAGCATCTCTGATGAGGGCTAGAGCATCTGGTCGAAAGGTCGAGTGAATGTAATTTGAAGTTGATTATTGAGAAGGTGATTATAAAAAATTAAATGCCATGAAAATGTAGAATATAAGTTGCTAAATTTGAAGTGCTGCCCCTGCTTACTCTCTCTCTATGATGTTTCTGGACACAAGAACTGTTTATTATTATTTTAAGGCTTCAAGGTATGTATATATATATATATATATAATATTATATATATATATATAGAGGAAAAAGAGAAGCCTATATAGGTGAACCTGAAGTTAGTGGCCACAAGGCTCTAACCTTCGAGTACTTGTCTTGCCACAGCTATGTCAGTGTGTAGCCACAGCCATCATTCTCCAGCATGAGCAGGTTCTTCACTCTAAGCATCCTGAAAGAGTCGAAGAATAAGAATAGCTTTAAAATTTTCTCCCTCCCTCCCTCCTTTCTTCCTTCCTATCATTCTTGATTATTGTTTATTGTTCGGTATTTTTAAATTACGCAAGAAATGATCAAATTTCGCACCTATTGTTGTGCAATAAATGCATCTATATATGTGTATTTAGTTACATTACTAACTTCACTTTAATCAGTTCTGGCATTATTTTACGTTAATCATCCTCGGTTGCCAACCTTGTGGTGTTGATAGCAAAGATGACTGCCATGCCTGTTACTTGTCTTCCTGCAGTGCTAAGATGATGGTGCACAAGAACGAGGGACACTTAGAAGAGTTGATTAGACAGTTGGGACGAGAGCCTGTACCTCAGAGACGAATCAACTCATTGGTGTAGACCATAATGTAATAATTCTTTCTGGGGGAGGGGATTTTAATGCCCAAGCCACAGCAACATCATATTTATATGCTCAGTATGTGATTGAAGCCATTTTGTATTAGTATATATGTGTTGTTGTTTTTGCTGGGGGGTTGTTTTATTGTTTTTATATATATCTTAATTTTTTGCTTCGCATTCCAAGGGCAAGGTCCCAAAGTTGTGTGACCTAACAAAGTTGTGTGACCTAAACGAATTTCTCAGGCACGCATGCACATATGCATGGACATTTCAAAACAGCTTGACAGCCCAATATGCTCTCTGTTGGAGAATGTTTCAATGGAAGTATATAGTATATACAAGATTCCTAGTTTATAGTTGACACTCGCTTGACTTTGTAGTTGACACTCGCTTGACTGTGTATATAGTTGCCTGCTTCATTTTGTCCCTGACTAAATCGACCAAGTCCCACATGGCATTTTGGTGTGAACTGCTCCTTGATTGCATCCTTCACAGTTTGTGGTTTGTGGCCTAAATGTGGCCTTTTTTGCGGCTCGTGGATTACCAACTCCTGGCTTTGGGGTTTAAACTGCTTGCCTGCCTTTAAGAAAGCTCAGTAACAAGTTGTCGAGGAGGCAATCTCCTACGATCTTCACTGTAGCCATGCTAACTTGCCTGTATATATCAACATTGCAAACCACTCGCTATACATCAACATGGAAATCATTCCTGTATGCTCAAGTGTCACTTCTTTTGACTGGGAAAGTGCCAGAAATTCGTTGCTCACTCACCGTTCAACTTAGTCTAGTTGTTGCTCAGGCTGGTGACACATCCGTGCCTTGAAATCTGGTCCTGCACGTTTCCAATTTTGTGCTGCAAGTGTAGGCCCCAAGGCAACCGAGAGTGATGCTTACATGCACACACACACACACATGCATCGTCATTGGTGTCCTGCATACACAAACTCCTCCATACACAAACTAGGGTGGGGGAAAAGGCCTGAAGGGTCACAGTGCGTGCATCAATGAGTTCTCCACACTAGCTGAGAAGCTCGGAGTTTGAGGAAGCATAGTCTAGAAGGCCCTGCACTGAAAGGTTACATGATAGCTCACACTTGTCACAACTGAGAGTGTCTCCTGCTGCCTTCACATGAAAACTACCACAGATAATTGTAAGAAGTGTCAATAGTGTTAACAATACAAGGAAGAGACAAAGTTTGCACGTCAGGAGAGAAGAAAGCTGAGCAGCAATGTCTAGATAGGCTGACGAAACAAAGTAAGATGCCAGAGAGAGCTACTCTTACTAGAAATAGTATCTGGATTTTTTTTTTCATGATCATGAAAGTATAATGACAAGTCATTGGAAAAACCAAAAGTGCCTCGTCACAATTCCAAGACAACCTAGAATCTTTGAGTGTCGCTGTTGTCCAAGAGTTGCTCCTGCTCAGTGTCAGTATATAGCAAGGAAATTCAAGAAAACTCCACCACAGAAGGTAATGAAAATTAGTACCCCCCCCCCCCCCCCCCCCTCCTCTGAGACAATGCTCTGTTTATGTGGACCACGTTAGTGCCTGAGGTGATCAGGTTTGATTTTTGCACTATATTTATTAACGATACAAGATAATCAAATTTAATACAAGCCACCCCAAAAAAGTTACACATTCAAAGCTTAATTCATGCGGACAATAATTATATATATATGCATATAGCTATGCCATTGGTACCATTATTAATAGTCACTCCATAGTCGTAGCACATTGATCAATAGCTGACATGACACTCCATAAAACGCTCATCATGTTGAAGACTGCAACATTACACTATAGACCATGATGAGCGGGCACTGTTCTTACCATGATCACCAATCTGAGATTTCTTGTCACAATGTATAGCTGAGTACATGATCTTATTCCCAAGATAATCCAGAGATAGATACCAATACATTTGGAGAAGCTAGGTGAATTCAGCTAGCAAAACCATAAGACCTGTAATCCACAGGCAGCTTGCGGCTGCATTTAGAAGCCATAACGAGGTCTACAGTACCCTGCCAAGTCCCTTGTGAACCTACAACCGAGCTGCTCCACTAAGTTGTCTGCTGGTTCATTAGTTGAGAACTGGTAAGTGATGAGACATTGTGAACGAGAAAGCAGATGTGGACTAGATGAAATTGAGGGGCAATGGCTGACTGCACAACGGGTAGAGGAAAGTGTTGTGCTGATGATGAGGGACTGAGTAAGACCCATCATGGACCCAGATGTCAGCTATGATTCCTCTTAATGAGTGACCAACTTTCAGACAATTTTCTTCAGACTAGCTGCTGTTGAATAATCAATGTGATCTACATGTATATATGCATGAGTGTACCAAGTGTACAACTTCTCCAGAGATGCACTCGGGCTTGCCCCACAATGACCTGTAGTTTTCTAATAGGTGGATGAAGCACGCCACACATTTAATGAGGTGAATAAGAGATTTAAATATCGCAACACATGTCTGTAGGTAAGTTTGCTGCAGCAGATACAGGATATATAGAAAGCAGTGGTTATAGTCCAAAATGACAGTTTTGATAGTTATTCTGTAGGCTATACACAATATCCTGCACTAAGTTCCAAGAAACTGGCTCTAATACAGTTGTACATGTTTGTGTGTAAGGCCTATGTGGTTAGCAACAAGGACATTTATGCCACAGGTTAGCTCTTAGGATGGGTGACATGATCCATAGACAGATATATAGCAGCTGATAAAGAGTATATATAGCGCTAGTGGAAGAACTCTGAGGACACAATTGAGCAGAGAGTGAAGGATGTTTTACGAGCTAATATGTACTCGTGTGTTATGCACCGCATAACACACGATAGAGCATAGAGTTTCCAGAGAACTATTCTATCTGTAGCTGCCTTTATTATATCAATCTAAAGCTGTTCTAAAGAGAAATCTGCAATTGCTGAGCATGTATAGGATAATGGGCATCCTGGGAGAAAGCCACCATCTTGGACCAGGCCAGAACTGCTAGAAGCCTAGCACCAAAGTGTGATCAAGACTGTGGAATGGACTTGCCTGGCTGCTGGGGAGCTACTCTGAAGAGCCTGAACTTGAATCCATGACCACCATAATTGTGCTCTTATTTTTATTTTATATTTTATTTATTTGTTTTTATTTGTTGTTGTTGTTATTTTTTAATTAACTATTGTTGTTTTATTTGTTAATTTTTTATTATTATTTATTTATGTATTTATTATTATTATTTTTATTGTTATTGTTGCTACACACTTCTTTGTCCCAATTGGGATAGAGACCACTGGCGTGTTTGGAGGGGAGGCATCTTTGTTCCTTCGGGAGTTAGGTGGCCGTCTCAAAGCAAAGTGCGACGAACCATGTTCCCATCATTTTCTCCTCCAGAGAATTTCCATTGCGATCCAGCGTGGGAACACTGCAGCGGTGTTAGGTAGTTATGTGTATAATATATATTATTATTATTATTATTATTATTATTATTATTATTATTATTATTATTATTATTATTATTATTATTATTATTATTATTATTATTATTATTATTATTATTATTATTATTATTATTATTATTATTATTATTATTATTATTATTATTATTATTATTATTATTATTATTATTATTATTATTATTATTATTATTATTATTATTATTATTATTATTATTATTATTATTATTATTATTATTATTATTATTATTATTTTATTATTATTATATTACATATATATATATTATATATATTTTTTAATTAATTGATTATTATTATTTTTATTATTATTAATTTTCATCCGGTGCACATGCTAGGTGCATATGCTAGGTGCATGTACTGGCACGTGATGGATAGCTACTAGCTGCCAGTATATATACATGTATATATATATGGCTCATGCGAGCCTTAGCATCTCATTATTCCTGATGAAGACTGGAAGTCAAAATGTCGAGTGAATACAATTTGAATTTTATTATTTTTAATATTATTATTAATAATATTATTATTATTATTACTACTACTACTACTACTACTACTACTACTACTCTACTACTACTACTACTACTACTACTACTACTACTACTACTACTACTACTACTACAAGTTGTTGGCCACATCCCTGTATTTTAGATTTTTATGGAGAGCTGAATCACCATCTACGACAGGTAACCGGGTAGGTTAAATTTCGTCAGTTTCTATATACACTCCAGAGGTCCATTGCAGTGCAAAGCAGGAATTCGGCCTCAGTACTATATAGGTACTTTGGGTACTACAGTAATAGCATTTTCACATTTTTATGTGTTAGTCATATATAGCAGGGTGGAATACTTTGATGCTTGCTTTTTTCAGCTCTTGCTGCTTGCTTTTTTCAGCTCTTGCGGCTACTTTCCCTGCTCCACTGGTTGCCTGAGATAAGTAAGATGGAGCATAACTGTTTGAACATGTAACATCCCAAACTAACAATTGGCTATTCTTCCTAGGCCCTGGGGCTCCTAATGTTCAGAACCTTTGCAGTGGTAAAGGATCTGTGGATGATACTATTTACTTCTGAATGGCGATGGTGATGGCCCAAGCTCAAGAGACAGCTCGTATCCTCGCACCCAACCTAGGACCCACAGCTACTCTGACATTGTCATCTGTGAAGGCCGAGGGAGTAGACATGGGGATTCAGCCAGGCACTGGTCATTCCCTGATGCAGCCATAGAATCCTTGTGGGTGGATCCTCATAGATTATCTCTGATTTTTGGTGGTTGAGTATATCGCAAGCCAAGTCTTCCTGCCTCTTTCTTCAATGACATTCAAGTCATGTAAGATATCTTTCTCATTGCCTCCCAGAATAATATCAACTAGGAAACAAACACACAACTCTGATGACAGCTGAGAGCAAACTTAGTGCAAAGATAGGCAGAACAGTAAGGGACCAAGTTGGTTGCTCTGCTGAACCCCCTCAGATGATGTGAGAGTTCGGTCTTCCCAGAAGAAAGAGGAGTGGGAGGAGTAAGCAGAGTGGACAACAAAAGGGAATGATCTTGGTGGCTAGGCTTTTGCACAGCAGACAACATCCTGTCCCTGCATACATAGTTGAGAGTGTTCTGAAAGTCTAACTTGACTATGTCTTTTGGGGGTTCATGTACAGCAGGAAGAGCCTGTTGCTTAGGATCAAGCAGTTCTGCCACTCAATTACCAAAATTCCAGCTATCTTGGAGACCAAAATGACCGAATGTATTTCCAACCACAATAGGCATAATCCCTCCCATTTCTTCTCCAAAGCTATTGTATAGCATGGCTCCAAGAAATATGGTTTATTAAATTATATATTTTCAATCCAAAAATAGTTTCTATTTAGCCATTTTATATGCCTTTTTGAACACTAGTATATAGTTGTAGGCATGATTTAGGAATGACATCATGAAAGGACATGAAGTTGGCAAAAGAGATGCAACTGCAATGGAGTCACTGTTGTGTGACATATTGTCAGTCTTCATTTTGTATACCTTTTTGGTGATATTATATGTCTACAGTATAAGTGCACACTATCCAGAGATATTTTACGCATACACTACCGCAAATATACATCTGGTTTATATATAGATAGCACATATACATTATATAGTCAGAGTCCAGTGACCTGTCAAATAGAGATCTCATCCGACTCCATTCTGTTCTTCCTCCTTTTCTGGGAGTGCTTCTGCTAGCAAACTGTTTTAAGGCAATGATAGTGCACATTACGCCAAATAGAAATTTTTGAACCAGAACAATGAAAAATAATAGCCATGAAGCTATAATTATGTGCTATCTACATAATAATACCACCAGTATATAGAGTGGTACATTAAAATACACCCAATATCTGGATGTTTGCACTTATACTGCAGATACACACACATATGGAATCCACATACTATAACACTTAACCAAACATAACTTGGCATACATTACTTTGCACCTAGTGGATTGACCTGGTTGACCTGGCTGAGGGGCAGGATGAACCAACAAGATATAAGTTAAGCGGGTCCACTACACAAAAAAAAAAAACCCCAAAAAACCCCCACAACTTCTCTCTGCTTCAGAATTTTTATTTGAAATCTTGTATGATGTGTACCTCTATACAGACCTACCTTCTGGTGCTGTGCCAACTACCCAGCTACAACTGATCCGGACAATACTAACTTGAGTACTCCCAATTTGCGAAGAAGATGCTTCACGTAATAGTGAGTTTCAATGGCCGCGGAGACCGACAAGGGAAGCAAACCAGTGATTCTGGTCATCCCCCTAGGAAGTGGCCTATATAGGACAGACCAAACTTCCCCTCACTATTCTTGATTTTTCTAGCATGTATATGTATACCACTTTTGGTGTTTTTTTAATGGTATGGTCAGTTCAACCATTGAAATACTATACTAGTCCTTAAAATGCCTGTCCCGAAAAAGGTGTTTTTTGAGCCAAGGACGGTTCTCCCTACTTCATATTTGGAGTAATCAGAAAAAATTATATAGATTCTGTTTCCTCTCAATGAGAGCTACAAGATGACATTCTCTGTTTTTAATTTCAAGCAAGTATGATGTCAACAGGTACAAAAAAACAATGAAAATGCTACCAAGATATTGCAATAGTTTTTAAAGTCCATGATCACACTATTTAAAAAAAACTCAATGTTATATTGTGTTTCATACTTTGTAATTTCCCCTGTGGTAAGTTGTGAAATCCCAAAGTAAATTTGTCTCCAAATATGACCGTCCTGGTGAAATCTTAAATGTTCACTAAGTCCAGAATGGAGCATCCAAATCTTCTCCAATTTGGAAGGCAGCACCTTGCATGTACTGTCATCATATTTTGGGGGGGAAACCAAAAAAACAAAAAAAAGGTTTTTTGGGGTAGTGGACCCCCTTAAATACCAAACTTTCACCAATCTCACACATCCTCTGATTGGTTGGCTCTTAAATAGGCTGCCAGCCATGAAACCCAGCCAGGTAATGCTAGCTTGCTAAGTACTTAGTTCATAATGAGACACCTATGGATAATTGCATATTTAATTATCACCTATAATGTAAATATTCTGTAACACTCCCCCCTTGACCCTCTGGCAGCATGCTACAGGTCTAGTTATCTGGCCAAGCCTGCCGGGACCGACCATTGACATTGCTGTTAGACCTTCCCAGTCGGTGATGCTGCTGAAGCTATAAGGCTGGCCATCGAGTCAGACGGCCCGGGCATCCTTCACCATGTTAGCCTCTCACCTTTCAAACTGACGTTTGACAGATTCGCAAAGGAACCTCTGGATGTCCTAAAGGGGGAATTTTCAAGAGTGAAAATCACCAATGAGAACATAGTGTCATTCCTGATAGAGATCGGCCCGTTGCATTTTACTCTCGAAAACTCAAGCCTCGCGCTCTCGAAAACTCAAGCCTCGCGAAACTAAATATGCTGCAGTGGAGAAGGAGTGTCTGGCCATTGTTGATGGAATCCAGCACTTTTGAGTGTATCTTACTGGTGTGTCATTCCATGTCGAGACAGATCACAGTTGCCACCATTCACTCATTCCAAAGGTTGCAAGAAGCTTAAGCTCTTGCACCTTGCGGGTCATGAAGGATTGTATGTACTCATTAGTGCATATAGTTGACCCAAGGTATGGCCTGCCATCAGTGGTGCATCTCCAAAAGCATCTACAGCAGTGGTGCTTTGTGATTAGCCAAGTTTTGGATGAATTTGGGTAGTACCCATAATTATCTTGGGCAGAAAGAGTATAATGACTGCCCACAAATCACGAAGTTCATCTATCTTTCGCATTGCCGCAGCATCGTCAGCATACCACACCTGTTTCACTTGCTGCCTCAATTCCTTGATTAGAGAAATCATTGCCACAGCATCCATAGGCATGGCAAGCGAATCACCTTGGATAATCCTCTCACGTGAATCATCCCCATCCACAAATAAATCTCACTCAGACCTGTAGGTGTTGATTAGTATGGTACTCAGGGTGGGAGTGAGACTCCTGATATTGTGCAAGGTAGTTTTCTTGTTGAGAGAGTTAAACGCATTTCTTACATCCACCAGCAGCACTGCTCAGTATCATCATCCTCAAAATAATCATGGACATACATACATAGACACATCGGCATGGGTGGCAATATCATGTTTTCCACCCTTCTCCCCTACGAGGGCTTGCTTCGCTCGCCAATAAGTGAGGCAGGTGTCCTGTTTTTATTTTTTACATGTTAACATACGGTGAACACATACATCGAGACATAGGAACATAATATCAAGTTTTCCTTCCATCCAACTCCCGTGTGAGGGCATGCTTTGCTTGCCAATTAACCATTATGTGTAATGGAATTTGAAAACACAGAATTTTTCATGTTAGTGTGTATAGCTATATGGCAGCTCATGGATTACAAGTTGAAGTTTATTGGATATAAAACTCTATTACTTCAATGGCAATATCCTCATCATTTCTGCCTTGATCGCGACACACCCTCATCTCTATATCATCTGTTGTGGGCTGTGGCAGCTGCTTGTGGAACCACGGAGGAGTGCTTGGTGTCCTGCAACCATTTCCATCCCACAGAATTATTCCACTACATGACTCATAACAATCCGCACCTCCAACTCCATCACAAAATAAATCATTTTTCACAAATGGTGGTCTGTTAGTTTCACAAGGACACATACCAACAGCAAATGTCCAGATGTGCTGTCTGGGGTTCTTCCCATGAGTCACACTAACACCATCTACATAGTTAGTGTTAATATCAGTGGGAGACATTGATCTTGAGCCATAGCTTTTGAAACCATCGGCAGTCTTAACTTGATGTGCTTTTATCATCCCACAAACTTGAGAATAGTGAGTGTTTGCAGGATAGTAAACTGAAGTGCAGGATGCTGCCAAAGCCCTTTGTATACAAGTGCTTAAGTTGGCTGTGGTTGATAGCATGAGATTACTCGGACACTGGGTAGTGTTGTCTCTCATGTCCAGTTCAGCTACTCGCATCCACCCTCCAGTGATATTACCACACGACCTGATCATGTCACAGTACACACGGACAGCAGAGCCATTGGAGGACCTGATCCAGTAGTAGGCTGAGGGAGAGGATGGAGCAAACTGGAGTAGTGTAGGGCAAGAAGCAGCAGGAAACGTATACTGTCCAAGATTTTTCAAATTGTAAATCAATTCTTGAGGATCATTCTCCTGTTCCTCAAGTTTTCCATGTAGAAAAAAAAGGTTCTGGTTAATCTGAGACAGGCCACTTTCAAGTACCATGCTTAGGTTCTGAAGCATGCTAGCAAGTGCTTCACTTCTGTTCACAGAAGTGTTTATTTGTTGCATGTATTGTTGCAGTGAGTTCACATCTGATTTGATTGCTGATACTTCTACATATGTGAACACAAAGCATGCAATTATTGTAGCCAATACCACAGCAGCTACCAACACCAGCAAACCCCAGCCTACTAATCTCCTCACTCTTGCAATGTCTTCAGACATACTCTTAACCTTATCCTGCTGTGAACGTTCTGCAGATAAGTAGTTGGTTGATGAAGGAAGTGCTTCTTCATTCATCGAGATTTCATTATCAATAGAATCTTGAGTGTATTCGACTTTTTCCCCTGGAATGGCAATGTTTGTTTTTGCCTTTTCACTAACAGCATACATAGGAATATCATAATCAGATTCCTGGACCTGTGGAACACAATCTTTCTTAGTTTTCTTCTTCTTAGTGAAGTCCAGCCCAGTATAAGTGGCTGAAGTAATAGTGACAATATCTGCACTCATACTTGCAGGGACACAATACATTTCTGTGTGTTGGATTAATGGTATTTGTGTCCATCTTCTTTATATACTACTCTGCTTTAATGATGTCATAAATATTGACATTTTAAATGTGTCTGGCCTATCATAATGCTGAGCTAAATAAACAGAAGACAAAAGCACTATATTATTGTAAAGTTGAGATGATGTTTCTACTGAAAGTTATACAACAAAGACTAACTCAAACTGCTAGTGCACATGAACACGTGTGGAAGAATGTCAACACATTACTCTAACTAAAATGTGCAGTAAACATGTTTATAGCCCAAAATATAATATCAAATACAGTACATCCAAAAGACTTTGTAGTGCTGCCTGCCTAGGCTAACCAAAGAAGGAAGTGGACCATACACAGTAGATTGACTGTAGTGTTGAGATTTATTCCAGTTCAAACATCAGTCTCTAAGCCTGAGCCTCTGCTAACATTGTGTCATGAGCAAGTATTTTTTATGAATTTTAACTAACTCCATTTCTTTCCCTTGTGGCTACTCTTGCAGTCGATAAGTCAATAATGACCAAAAATATGATTACCAATACCTAAGGCAATAGTCCTCATCCGTCAAATTTCAGCACTCAATTTTGTTAACGATGCTTGACCTAGTGCAACAGCTCAGGGCTCAGCAGAGTGCCTGCTTTGCAAGATTTCAACGTGCTACACAACTGATCACCGACCTGCCTCATTTCTCTTCCATTGTACTCTACTTTGATTGGAAAACAAGGTAGTTGTATGATATATTGCTAGTTCATTAGTTTTACCTTAGCTAACTAACTGGAATTGTACTCAAGAATAGTTGGCAAAAAATATTTATGTGTCCAGGCAATTTCAATACTTACCCGTTTCTTAATTGCTTGGTAGTTTGATTAAACACGGAATTAAGGAACTGTGTACAGTCTTCAGGTTAGCTGGATGCCAAGGAGGAGCCAAATATACTTCCTTGGTTTGCATTAATTGGAGTTAATCGAATCAATTTAGTTATAGCCAGATGATAGTACTCGAGTTAGTTTGACCGTGATAATGTTAGGTACGAGCATGAAAGATGAGACATCCAGCCTTAGTAATGATGTCTTTGATTCCTTTTGATTAGAGCACAAAGGTCTCAATTCAACCTTTTTAATAACTATAGGAATTGGTTGGACAGTTCTACTTGTATTTGATGACCCTCTGTAGATGCAAGCACTGCCTGTGAACACCAAAAGAGGTTATGATGGATTACTGGCGTGTCAGGCTTCAGCCCTGACTGGCTGTAGAGCCGCCCTGCAAAGATCAAACTATAAATAGAATTTATAAATAGAGCTAGAACTCATGATCTCACATCTCAGACTATCAACACATAGGACAATCAGACCTCAGACTATCAACACATAGGACAATCAGAACTCATGACAGAAACAACTTGCATATAATTATAATAATTATGATATATACAGTGTATTATTATATATACCGTCTTCACTCAAGCGCTCTGAAAGCCGCACTCTAATTGTAGCACACCAAGTTAATGACACGACCGCTCCTGCACACGCGCAGTCGTTTATCATTAGCCGCGCGATGTTTGATGACGACAACACTGTACCTTGTACTTGGTCAACATTTACAATGGCAGAGACATGTACTAGTACAACAAAAAGGAGGTGTTTTAGTGCATCATTCAAATTGACAGTGGTGGCATTTGCAGAGCAGCACAGCAACAGAGGCGCAGGCAGAAGATTTGGAGTGAATGAGAAGCTGGTGAGGGACTGGAGGAAGCACAAAAGGGAGCTGGAGGAAATACCATCCAAGAAGAAGCGGCTGGAAGGGGGAGGTCGGAAAGCAGCACTTCCAGATATGGAAGAGGAGTTGGTAGCATGGTTGGACTCCTTGAGGGCTGAAAACATGAGGGTAACTCGGTTAGACATTCAGAAGAAAGCCATGGAACTCAGTCAGAATGTGACCCCTACCACATTTACAGCCAGTCAGGGGTGGTTAGTCAATTTTGTGAAGAGAAATGGACTCTCTCCGAAGACGGACGACAGTGAGCCAGAGACTCCCTCATGACCTTGTCCCTAAAGTCACTTCCTTCATAATGAAGGTACGACAACTTCACCATTCTAAATCCTACCCCCTGTCTTCCATTGGAAACATGGATGAAGCTCCACTCTGGCTCAACATGCCGGAGACACCACCATAGCCAGAAGAGGTGAGAGGTCTATCCCCAATGTACCACAGGTCACGACAAGGGGAGATTCACTGTCGTCCTTTCAGACATGGCAGATGGATGCAAGTTGAAACACTTAGTGATCTTCAAGGGAGTGCGCGGAGTTTGACAGGATCATGGGTGTTGTGGTCGCATACAGCCGCAATGGGTGGATGAATGAGGCACTGACCAAGGACTGGGTTGATAGATCATGGGGAGCACTCAACTTTGGCAGGAGGTTTTTGGTTTGGGATGCCTACAGGTGCCATTTGATGGAGACACGCATCGACAAACACACCAACACTGACCTTTGTATCATTCCTGGAGGGTTGACCAGTTTAGTGCAGCCAGCAGATGTCTCCTGGAATAAAGCAACATACAAGGAGAAGTACAGCCAATGGATGATGTCAAGGCAGAAGTCTTACACTGCTGCTGGCAATGTGCATGCTCCAGACAAAACAATGCTTGAGGTGGGCTAAGGAATGTTGGGATAGCTTGTCTGCCGAGTTGATCAAGAAATCATTCTGTGCTTGTGTAATCACTGTGTAATCACTGTGAAGGTGGATGGGTCTGAAGATGCACTGCCTCAAAGACGATAAAGTAGCAGCTTTAGCCATTACACAAGCTACTCGCCAGCTGTTGAAGTGACAGCGGTGGAGAAGATCCATTTGACGATGAGGATGAACAGATCGAACATGACGAACTCATTGTAGATAACGATAGCGATTAGGAACTCTGTCAGCCAACTACTATATACCTAGCTCAATGTTTGAAATGAAACAATCACAACCACAATGACTCAGCCAAAAAAATTGCGTCAGCACAATAGCACAAGACTGGCTTGGCACTGCGCAAGCGCACTGCTTGAAGTTCGCAACTTGGTTTGGCTGAAATAAATACAAGTCACGACTTATATTCGAGTGAATACGGTATATATGTAAAGCTACAGCTTGAAACATACACTAATTTTGCCTGTGACAATGACTCTTTTTCAAACTCAATGCTTGCACATCCTTTCCCTAGCTTCAGGGACTTATATATATACAGCCTCTAGGGACTTCAGGCCTTGACTGTGTATTGGTAATAAGCTTCTATTGTTCATCACAACCAATGTTCATTACTACTCCTAGATTGGGTGCCGGACCTGTACTAGTTGGTACTTGCTATTTTCATGTATCCATTACAAATTTGTTTCATAAATATTCTGCTATGAGGGCCTCCTATATACTTCCTGGATTTCAGGGTTCCCCAGCAGGTTTCCTAATAGACATCAGCCCAAATTTTACAGACTAGGTATACTATTGGCAACATTAACTGGATCACCCTGGTGCACTTTTGGGCGTCTAACCCCGTTCGGCCAGCCGGGCCACTTTCCGCATAATTTTCCGTGCGATCCTTTCCAAGAACCAATCGTTTTGCACATGGAATCGGGTACTGAATTTTGAGGCTGTGCATTTGCTGCTTTTCCCCCATGAAACATGATCCTGAAGTTGATGTCTATTGTAACTACCTCTAGGCACACAAACATGCCTGTCATAGATTACCTCACATTTTCATATCAAGGAACATCTGCAGATACAAACGAAATACTAGCACGCAGCCATTCAATCATTTGGGAGACTAGGAATGTGTGGAACACTAAAAAATGGTGAAAAAATATTTTCTAACAAGCCAGCAGCTCGCTGTTTAGATGTAGCTTATAAGAATGTGTTGATAAGAGAGTTTTCTTGAGCTGTATCAAGATAAAGAAAACAGGACTGAATGTTCTAATTATGCCACCCTATATGATATAGCCAGGGGAGGAGAGAGCTCATTAAAAGAGGGGGCTGGGATGCGTGCATGCCAAGCATCAACTGGCCCAGTGGGGCATGCCAAGCATCAACTGAGGCATGCTTCCCCAGGATATTTCAAGAATTTGTGCACTTGGATATTGTTTCTCGAGTTTAAAATGTGGTTAAATTAAAGAAGTATAATTGCTATATATATATATATATATAATTAACTAAAAACGTTTTAAAAAAAATTCCCATTACAAATTGTTTTGTTGCTTCAACTGAATCAAGAGAGTCTGGTGGATATGAAGGAAAAGACAATCGGGTTGATCTCATTTCAGTCATTGTAGAGCAAATGTAGGGCCCTTTCAGAAATTTTTCAAGGAGCGAACGCATTGCGCGCGCGTATGACGCTAGTTGCCGTGGAAAATAAAGTGAACACACATTGTGGGCGTGGGTGTACTGCACGAACCATGACCTCAGGATCAGAAGCTTTTAACGTGCTAACTGCGAAGCTACAGCAAGGAAAATCGCAGATAGAGCTTAAAAGTTTCAATACTTTCGCCAAGGTATATATCAGTTCCAAAGACAAGCAATGTAGGACAACAGAATTGAAGAAATACTTTGATTTAAATGGTGAGCTCGCCAGTAACTCTCTAATTAGTGGACATAAGGACTGCTCCGTTCTGTAGCGAGGTTATCCCTGAACGGCCTCCCACCACCACCAAAAACATAAAAACAAATAGATAAAAATAAGAGCAATGAGTGTTGTCCAGGCCTAGATCTTAGAAATGTAAAGGTGTATTCACTATAGGAATGCCCTGGGAATCCATCAAGCCAGCTGATCTAGATCCCTGGCCTAGCTGACAAATTTCAAAAGAAGTGGCTGAATGAACTTATGGAGCTGGGTATTAAGGAGTTGAAAGATAGCAGGCTGCAGCAACCCTGACTAGAAACTCTTTTGTTGCACAGCACCCTGTTTATGGAGAATCAGCCATACCTGTCACCAGACCTGCCAAATCAACAGCATAAGATTTATCTCCCATCTCCTAATTGCCCCTTCCACTTGACAAACCTGTGGTGCACCTACTGGTGTAGCTCAGAATATAATCCTGTAGGTCATTGTGCTGGACTATTTCCAGGCCCTACCCTAGCTATGAGGTGGTTATTGCCTAGCCCTAACTCAGTAAGCCCCACTATCAGGAAGCCCAGGTGGATTGGTATCTAGCTGGCCCATTCATGAACCAAGTAAGTTTATGTAGCAGTGAGGCTGCATATATCAGATGCAGAGGGGTAGGAAGCATTTTGGGATTGGTCAGGCGAAAGTGTGTGTGGGGGAGGGGGATACACGTACCTTATTGAAAAGAAATATCTTGGTAATTGAAAATAATATATATACCTGGAATAAACCTAGTCTGAAATAAGTTCACAAGTTCCCGAACACTCGGAGTCTGTGCTCATTGTTGTTTCTCACAAATTCATTTGCAATTGTGACTAGATCAAGGTGATCCAAAGCTTCTTTGTAAATGTTTAGTATCATTAGATGATTAAGTCTATCCTGTTTCATAGTACTTCGTAAGTATGTTTTTATTCTTTTCATGCAGGAAAAAGATCTTTCAGCAGCATTCGTAGCAGGCATCACAAGGATTAGATGGGCTTAAAAAAGGCACGTTGACCATCAGAAAGATTGTTAAGAAAAGTCAAGATATCTTTCAGTGTTACAGTTCCATCTGACTCACGTGAGCTAAAACTTGAACTAAAAACTTGAAGTTAAGTTGAAAGCTCACTCTTATTGAAGTCATCTCCATAAAAGGTCACTTAACTCAGCCTTTTTATTAGCTTTTACAAGCAATTCTTCAAGATTTTAGTAAACAGCATATCCTGGCTGATCAAAGCGATCTTGAATTGCTGACATGGCCAAGTCTATTGCTTCAAAGTAAAAGCAACGATAATAATCTTCAACTGCAGTGTACTGATGAGATTCTCCTGTTCCACTCTCAAAACGCTTTGGAGCTTTTCGATCCCGAGGTAGTAGTGGCTCATTTGTATCAGTCTGTTCACGTAGACACTCTATATGCTTAGAAGAAGAAAAAAACATCTCATCACTCCTCATGTTCTGTAATGTCTGGACCGTCTTGTTTAGCCAGAACTTGACTTCTGCTGCAGATAAGGACTCATTGCAGTTTAGGGGCCACAATTAACGCCGCGTGAATTTCCGCGCACAACATTTTTAGCCACTGACTTATTGGTCTTACAAGCGCTTGTTGAGAGAGGTACTGACACCATCATCAATTGTTGCAAGCAGCATGGGCTTCTGGCTCGCTCTATGCCTTGTCATGGGTGTGGAGGAGCTATGCGATGGGAGAATGCAACAGAAACAGATGGGTACAGGTACAGTGCAGCTATAAACATGAGACAGAGAATAATACAACCCAACCCTCTTTCTGCAGGTGGAAGTGCCCAGACAGAAACTGCCAGAAGAAGAGGTCCATTCGTCATGCTTCATGGTTTGAAGGCAGTCACCTATCGCTGGAGAAGATCCTAGAGATCACCTATCTGTGGGCAGAGGAAATTCAGCAGATTAAGATTAGGAAGTGGGTTGGGATTGCTGAACACACAGGTGTTGACTGGTGCCACTTCCTACGAGAGGTAGGGCTAGGCTAGGGCTATAATAATAATATTTCAATCCATTATACTTCATTGCCCTCGCTCTTTACAGGTATGTGCCCAATATCTTGACAGTCATCCCGACATGCTTGGAGGTCCAGGCACTGTTGTTGAAATTGAGCTAAATTTGGCAAAAGGAAATATAATAGGGGCCGAATCACGAATGGTAAGTGGGTCCTAGGTCAGGAGGAGTAGAACGTGGCACCGATAAAGTGTTCCTTGCTGTTGTGCCTTGCCGTGATGCCAACACGCTCATCCCTGTAATCCAGAGGTATGTGCTTCCTGGCACAGAGATTCATACAGATGAGTGGAGAGCCTATATGAGTCTCAATCAAGTTGGGTATACACACCTTACGGTAAACCATTCCCAGAATTTTGTTGACCCTGTTACAGGTGCATACACCCAATCCATCGAGGGTACATGGACAAATGCCAAGAGGAAAATGAAGCTTCATGGCACCAGCAAGCCCCTCTTGGAAGGGTACCTCATAGAATATGTGTGGAGGAGAAAGTATGGCAAAGAGACTCCATTTGCACAAATTATTAATCGTATTTAAGATGTTTACAAACTTTTTTTATTTATCATAATTATTGTATCATTATTGTGTAAAAATGTTGTGCGCGGCAATTTTCGCGGAAAGGGACTCAATTTGCACAAATTAAATTATTAATCATAATTATTTCAGATGTTTACAACGTTGTTAATCATAATTATTGTATCATATTGTGTAAAAATGTTGTGCGCGGCAATTTTCGCGGCGCATTCACGTGGCGCCAATTGTGGCCCAATTGTACCGCAAGTTGTTCAGTAATCTTCAGTATTCTCTCGCAAAGCTGTAGTAACCTGTACCGAGCGCAGCCATGATCCGCTCGCTATAATACTAAAATAGCACGCGCAAAAAAATGTAGGGGCGTAGTTTGGTGGGCTTCATTTGAATTTTTTTAAATAGAGCTGGCTGGAGAAGAGTCTGAGAGTGCTCTCAGTAAAGATTAGAAAGTTGCTTGATAACTGGAGGTTAGTAGTGAAACTTTGGTCGGAAACTTTGGTCCGGCAGCTGCTGGGTCTGCCGGACCAGTTCCTACCCCCCTGCAGATGTCAACAATAAGTACATAATAGTGATTTGTGTGATGTTCAATGTTCAAAGGTTTGTCATCATCATGTGGTGTCATTCCAAAGAACATATTTGTTGGTGGCAATTTTGTTATTGGGTACACAAATTAGGTAGAGAAAAAATGAGGACAAATGTCTGGTAATGATGCCATGATGGGTGTTTGACATTTGATTTGGGTTAGTTGTGACTCAAATTGAGCATTTGATTTGTAATTCAAATCAATGTATGACCATACAAAATATAGATTTTGTGAAAGTAGTCCGCTGTTCTTGTTGTAGATGGTGAGTGTGGATCCACCCTACCTGGTGAATATGATAGCTCAGAGCTCATATTAGACATTGTGGAAGAAGCCATGGCCTATGCAGTGCATCGAGGTCTATCATACTGCGAGATCCACATGTTTCTCTCATTTTATGTCAGCTCTATGGAGCTGCTGGTAAAAAAGGAGAAGAAAGAAAATGGTAAGAAGGGTACAAATCAGTTTGTATGGCTATATCATATTTATATAAGTGTTTGATTCATATTCCAATTGCACTATGTGTGATTACTGACATGCAAAACAGCTTACTCATGTCATTGTAGCAAGCAGCTATTTGATTTTGCTGGCATTGCCAACCCTGCCCTTCCAGTGAGTGTTCGGGAACATTAATTTATAAGAGTTACTCAAATATAAACACAGGTTTGGAAATAATGGTGAAACTGATCTTCAACATGTAATGCCATTATTCATTTTTGGTGTAGCTGATGCCATAAACAGGGATAGAAGAATATGGCTGACTGATGGATTGATGTGGGTTGCATCTTGAAGGCCATCGCCTTGAAGGCCACTCAGCACCAACTGATAACCAACGACTGCCAATAGAACAAATTTACGCACAATTGTTTATGAACCATAATCACACGGTGGAGACTAGACCCTATGCTAACAACATCTTGTGATTATTACTGTGGAGCTCTGTAGATTCTGCACACTTAATTGTATGAAGTTGATATATATACAGCTCAAAGATAGATCTCCCTCTACGTTCTCTTTATGTACTAAAATGTTGCACAGGTATGGGGTGAGTGTTTTCAGTAGGCGCTAAAACCTTGCCAAGCATGGCTGCTGAAAATAACAATGCACACGCTTGACTAGCTCATCAAATTTTAATGTCTATTGAAAGCACTCGTCCCGTAGAATAGGGTTTCCTCTAGCCACAGATACCAATTTCAGCTGTCTAGTACTTTTCATTCAGGAGCCATTGCAGCAAATTCATGCATGCAAGATTTTAAAGTACATGTACCCCACTTCAGCTGCAGGTAACTTTGGTAGGTTATATCTAGTATCAAAAGAGAACACAGATCTTTGGAGCTATACATCAAGTTCATGCAGTGAAGTGTGCTGAATCTATGGAGCTTGAAAGTCATAACCACAAAATGTTGTTAGTGTTTTGTAAAATATGGTTTACTGCCCTTAATTTCAAGTGCATTACTATATATCCAGTAACTAGGTTAAAAAATCTTGAAACACGGACCAAAGCTTTGGCGATCCCAAAAATTATTAAGCAACTTAGTCTAGGAAAATTTAGTGACATGCAGTACTCCAGACTCATCTGAGGATGACTCTAGCAAAGAAGAAGATTGTTCTATGCTTACCTGTCAGCCTTATTGCAAATGCAGGGTCTTGGATAAGTTGGCTATATAGAAAGCGTTGGAACGGAAGTGGATGAGCTTAGTGCTACAGCAAAAAATGATAGCTTTGTCTCTGACCGAGAAAGGAATGGATGAAGAAGCTTCTTAGGTTTGTGAGCTGTAGTATTAGCCTGTTAGTTGTCCCAAGGATATTTGTTATTTTCCCCCCAGGTGATATATGCCTTTATAGCATCTCGGGTATATCCTGGGATTTTTTTGGTTATACTGTACTCTGAATTTTTTTTTAGACTTGATGATAATTATGATGCTGGATAACTCTCTTCTCTTTTGCCTCCTTGTTCTCCATCGCCTCTCACAACTCAATTGTAGTGTAATATATATATGTACAGGGGCGTAGGAAGACGTTTTAGATTGGGGGGGGGCACCAAATTTTCCTGTATAATACTATGAATACACACCAAAAATCTTATTAATGTTTTCCAAAATAGTTACATCTATGTTGGTTAATGCATACAAATTCTTTAGCTATAAAGGATAGGTCCAATTCATCAGTTTTGTCCTGGTGAACATACAACATGAATAGATTGTTCCAACCTAGATTGACTCATGGTGCTTCGTAGATAAGTTTTGAGCCTACGTAATGAGGAAAAGGATCGCTCAGCCGTTGCAGTTGTTACTAGAAATGTGAAGTATACTTTCAGAACAATGTCAACTTCGCTAAGCATTATCTTATATATGTTACTCTGATTCATGCCTGCAGCAATTGACCTTACACTTGTTACCGACAACATTGGAGCATGTTGAAATGCATTCTTTACCATGTCAGCTACCATTGGCAACTGGGAAACGAATCGATCTCTGCAAATGTCTTTTTCGAGATACTGCAATAGAGACTCGTCTGGCTGTAAAGTCTTTCCATTAGCTACATCAAGCAATAGAGACTCTAGCTTCTGAATCATTTGAAAATCAGCTTGATCAAATCTTCTCTCCACTTCCTCTTTTACAAGTTCTAATGCATAAAAAATATATGTCTGTACTTCTCCTTGGGTTCATGATAGCGATATGATCCAGCCATTTTGGCCTTTTTCGATACCTTGGCAGAGAGGGCTCATCTGTGAGTCCAGAAGATTTCTCAAGAACATCATCATAAAATAGGTTAAATCTGGACTCAGTACGCAGTGACCGATAATGAGCAACAAGAAGATCTGCTCCTTGTGTGGCTTCTTGTAGAGTTGTATCTTTTGCTTGGAGATTGGTACTGAATTGAAGGGCTGAGTGCAAGAAGTGTATAAGTCCATATTCAATGTTTTGAGTTATACGCGTTTTAATCATGCACTGTAATACTGTTATGATAGCATCTTCTGTACTAAAGTGTCCCTAACATCAAAACACCATGGAGATAGTGTCTAAAAATTGCCATGGGTAATGTCCTAAGGTATTATGATCAGGTCTAGGACAAAATTGATTTTTCGCCAAAAATGGACTTATACACTTCTTGCACTCAGCCCTTCAATTGTTCAGATGCACTGAATATCAAATGTGCCAACTTTAATCCGAAGAAGATATGAAACGTTTCCATACGATGAAGCAATCCATTGCCCTTTGCAGCATATTCATCACTTCCCTTTGCAACTTCTTCCAGTGTGGCAGTGAGGTTGCTATAATTCTGTAGAATGCTATCAATTGAACGGTTTCTGAGAGTCCATCTGGTTGGACACAGATCTCTCAATGAAGGAGGAGATACTTCACTCCCTAGGGCTACTTGCTTTCTGATGCTGTCAAAAAGAGTGAGTCGCTTGGGTGAAAACTTAATGAGTTGCAGTAATGCATAGGTGAAATCTATGACATCTCGAATTAGCTCACATCGTTTTGCAACACATTGTACTCATAAATTCAGGCTATGTGCTAGACAATGTACATACAATGCACGATTCTCTTCCTTTTTTATCAAAGCTTGCACCCCATTCCTCACACCACTCATATTTGCTGCACCGTCAAAAGCTTGACCTCTACATTGTGACAGAGGAAGAGAGCACTTAATTACAATATCTTTAAAACACTAAATATTGTGCAGGCCTTGGTGTCTGGCAATTGAACCAAACCAAGGGGTTCTTCATAGATCTGATAGTCATCATCTGTCCATCGAATTGATAAACACATCTGTTCATTTCGAGAAACATTAGTTGCTTCATCTGCAATAATGGAGAAGATTTTGCTGGTTCTAATAAGTGTTAAAATCTTACGAAGTACTGTGTTTCCCATAATAGCAATTATTTCATTGACTATTTCAGGAGATATATATTCCTTCTGATACACCCACGCCTTTAATTCCAGACAGTCCTCTGCTCTCAGCAAAAGGAGTTTATATAAGTTACCCTCCATTGACTGAACATCTTTATGATGCCCACGTAGTGGCAAACCTTGACGAGCCAAAAAACAAATACTTGAAAGTGGTTTCAATAACATCAATTGATGCTGCTTTTGATCAGATGAAATCTGAGCACTAAGCTGTGCACGTACATCAGTACAACGTGACTGTGTAGCTAACTTCATTACAGCTTCTCCGTGCATTCCACTTATTTCATGCTCATCCATCTTTGCTATTGCCTTCTTCCAATTACAAAATCCCTCTTCAATAAAGCAACTCAGTTGGCGTTTTGAAAAAGTAATGAGACCATTACACTTTGCTAATCGACACGTGTGACCAAATATTTTGTAGCTTGTGGTACACACTGTAATCCACGGGTACCTTTTATACCAACTTGTTTGTAGAGATCGACTATAGGTTTTCTTCTTGTTCAACTGCTGGAAGTGATGCGAATAAACATGCTTAGAGGATTCCTCAGCATCAACTGGTTGACTGGGTGGGCCTTTCCCTGTACAGCAAGGACACTCACACTGAGAGCATGTATCTAACACAGATGAGTCAGCACATTCTTGATCACTGTCATTCTGGGAACTTCTTGTGCTTGATGACGGAGATTGGTGAGGATCAGAAGGATCTATATTCGAGAGCTAGTTAACTACTAGGTAGACTAACTACTAGTTAACTACTAGGTAGACTACTTATCACCAGTAGAGCCAGAGCTATGATCCTTGCTTTTTGAAGCAAAGAAAGTTGAAATCTTAGCTTGGGTCATAGCTTTCAAGATGGGTTCCAAATTGAGCACATGGCATGCCTGATAGGGTACAGTAGTACACTAGATGGGTTGTGGTAGTGGTTGATCTCATTAATGATTGTGGTTCATATGAACTCACCTCATGCACTCTCCTGATATCATTCCTTGTTGATTGCTAGAATAGTTCTAATGAGAGTGAGACTGAGTATAATTATAGCTATCTGCACACTAGCTATTAAGATTTTATTGATATTTTATGATTGAATGACTAACTAAAATCTACTATAATTATAGCTACAATGACAAAGTGTCTTGAATTGACCAGAAAGCATAGCTAACCACATTTTGCATTAATGCTGGAGCCCCCCCCCCCCCTTCCTACGCCACTGATGTAAACTGTGCTTTTTCCATATTTATGGTAATAGTGGCTCCTGGTCTATTATACATTATGTTGAAAGAAGGCAGAGTGCATGTAAACAATATGATACAGCAAAAGTTTTTGAGAGTAATTATAGTGACACAGTAGTAATCTGCTTTTCTCTCCAATACCTATAAAGCTACTTATGCATTTTGTCAAACAAATTACAGATGATCCCTGAATGTTTGTGAAGCAACTAAAAAAAGCAACTAAAAAATAACTATGTTCTAATTATTTGTGATCAGTAATCACAAAAAATTGACCACAATGGTTATCAAAATATCTAGGGACTTTAATGAATTTCTGACTAATTATAGATATTTAACCGAAGCTGGTTTGATTTTTTTTTAAATAATCAATCCAACGATGAGAGAGTTAAAAGAGCATTTGTACAGGTAGTTTCTCTAGTCTACTATAATTATATAGAAAGTGCTGCAATAAGTAATAATTCCACTAAAAATAAGTTTGTAGTTTGCCTATTGCTTTTAGGCTGGGCCACTACAGAGCATAGTGGAAGAGTGAAGTATATCTTTCTGCCGGTGCAGAGATAAGCAGTTGCAATACACCAATTTTGCTCCTAGTCTAGAGAAGAGCCAAGCAGAAAATGTGTTGCCAACTTAGAATATCACAATTGGCAAGGTCAGATAGAAGTCAGGTGATATTTTTAACAAACTGTCTTCAAGGTTCTACTGGATATACAGACATAGAAATCACTCTATAAATGTGAAATTAAATGGAAATTCCATTGCACGGATTTATTTCCCTTCTTCCTTACGTTGGAATTGTCATTGATAATGGCAAGTTGTTACTCTTATTCTTCACTCCTCCTCCTTCCAGTTAAATTATTCCACATCTGCCCCTAATGTATCCATTCATTTCATAGGCATGAGGCATGTATATAGGTCCAATTGTCCCTCCCACCTTCTCCCCTTAATCTGCCACTGTGATCCCATCACATGTACATGTACTGCAACTCTCACATTTCACTTACATTCTACATGCACATTACATGCCTATAGGTGTGTCCAGCTGGTATTATCTTAGAGGTATAATTTTTCTATGATCTTTATTTGATGATATAAATATACAATAGGTGCTCAGAAGTCGATAGTAATTAGTACACAAACCTTAGATGATCTATATATTCCTTAATACAAAATTATTCCAATATTTATTGTCACTGAACTCTATCTTAACAGCTGCAACATCATTGCGAACTGCACTCAAGAGTTTCAAAGATGTAATCATCCCTACATACTCTAACTGCTTCTCCCATGACTCCTTCTTGCACTTACTCAACTACACCAGAATGACCATCTTCCAGCACTTCCATCTTTATCAGTTTGTGTTCACACAACCTCAGATGGTAGCCATTACCACAGTTGAGCTTGATGTTGAGGTTCCTGAGAGGAGCTTATTTAGTCTCGAGGAGGGAGTTCCTGAAGGTGACTGGGTCCGGATCAAGAAAAAATATGAGCTAGAACAAGAGTATGAAAAGAAACTCAAGGAGTTGGCAACATCAGAGGAAAGTGCAATGTTACAGGCAGCTGAAAACTTAGAGGTTGTCTACCAGACCCAATTTATTGGCAGAGAAAGAATATTACCTGAAGAACTCTCCACCATTGTGGGCAATTTGGCAGAGGCCCACACTAAGCCAACACAGGTGATGGTGGCAAATGCTCTGCTAAAGCAGGAGATTGACTTGACGTATAGGTTGGATCTTATGGAGTACCTATCAAATATTGGCCCATCAAGGTCAGACAGCACTGCTGTAAAGACCAAGGTACCTTCAAGAAGCTACTCAAAGGATTCCGCAAATGAAAGATATCAACATTAATATTTTTATTCGCTAAAATGCTAACTCACATTTAAATATAAACTCGAGAAACTCGTTGCTTGCAATTAAATGTTGTGTAGTTAATCATATTTTGCCATGAATGTATATGTAATTCCAGTTCGACGGATTTGCGCTTCAATTGGTGCACCTTGCACTAAGCCCTAGCCAAGGTTCTAGCCCTAGACCTGATCTTACCCCTAGCTCAGCCCTGGCAGTAACTCCTAGTTTTTGCCTTAACTAAGGTCAGAGGTATGGATGGCATAGTACTTTATTAATTTTCAAAATTACTGACCCACAAAGCACACAAAAAAAACAAAAAAAACATCTTCTCCAAGGGTAGGACTAGTATATACAATTATGCCAGCATCTTCTCCAAGGGCAGGACTAGTATATACAATTATGCCAGCATCTTCTCCAAGGGTAGGACTAGTATATACAATTATGCCAGCATAATTTTAAGCAAGCCTAGTAGATTCCAGCATAATGAAAGGTTCTTTGGGAGCATTTTAGAACAATAGATAAATAATTGGCCGAGGTCTAAGGACTGGGGACAGGAGAGGAGTCTTCCTGGATATCGCAAGGCACAACTGATCCATAGCACAAATCTGTCGAATTATCATATCAAAAGACATTTCTCATGATTTGATCTCCTCATAACTGGGTAGATCTATCCCGAATCTTACCCCCTGATCCATATATGGTCAGTAAGGTACTACACACGCATGAGGTACCTGGTTGTCATGTAGACATTATGGTGTCTCTTTGTCAGGCTATTTGGTATTTGTAGTGGTTGGTATGTGTTTGATGCATGTATGATAAATCTTTTTTAGTGTGAGATATCTGGTCTAGAGCTCGTACACAACTCAGTACATGCGTACCTCACCATGTACTAGCTCATTTACTTGATATATCCATATTCAACCCAACTTCACCCAATAACTCAACTTCACCCAATAACTCACACTAGTAAGGAATTCAATGCATTGGCAAGTGAAAGTGGTGGAGAGAAAAATAATGAATAATTACAAGTAATAAATGCTATATAGGAATTGAGTGGCAAGTGAAGAAAAAGAAAAAAGTTAGAGCATGTTGATGAACCAATTCACTATGTCCATCATCCTTTCCTGTCAGCCACGCAGCCCACGTCTGCAACAAATTTATGATATGAGGTCCTATGGTGGAGGTGGTTTTGGAGGGCCTGTGGTAGTCTATTAGTTTAACAGGGACTTGGTTTGTTGTTTGTCCTATTTCTGGCTGGCTTGTTCTACTATCTGGTAGGGATTCCATAAGCTATTAACCATGCAGTCTGTTCTACTTGCACGGTGCAGCCAGGACAGTCTAGCTTCAAATCTGCTGCCAGTGGGTATTTTCTCGATACCTTGCTCTTCACTATGACAACCATCCCCGGTTTCCATACGTCTGCATTATTTAACGTGGGTGACCTGACCTGCTCATTGACAAGCCGAGTGTCCTCAGTAAGGGGTTGGATGGAAAACTTGGTATTGTCGTGCATGGAGTATCTATCCAGTTTTCATCAAGTAATTTCTCGAGATTTGATTGGCAAATAAGTATTATCAGTATCCTTCTCCTAGATTTTTATCTGGTAAGTAAGGTACTATACGTGAGCGAGTCACCCAGTTGTCATGTAAATGTTTTGGCGTTGCTTTGTCAGGCCACTTTGCCATGGCCTGGCATAATTGAAAGTATATAATGTCTTTGATTGATGTGTTTGTTTTGCTCAATTGTATGATAAATTCGTTATTAGGACGAGACACAGATAATCTCTTGTCTCAGATCTTGACAGCTTGGCGGATGCATGGTTTGCCTTGTACGAGTTTGTCAACCAGAGATAATCTATATCTTATCCGACCTTACCTAATTGGCGAGCGAAGCAATTCCTCACTGAGGAGTTGGACAGAAAACTTGGTATTGCCATATTTATGTAAGTTTGTATTTACTGTACATTCACACGGGAAAAAATGAGCAGGTCATCTGCCATAAATAATGTGGGGTTACGTAAACCAGGAATGGTTGTCATAGTGAAGAGAATGATCAAGAGGATGCCCCGCAGCAGATATGAAGCTATACTGGTCTGGTTGTGCTACGCAACAGGCTGCTGCCAATTACAATCTGAGATGAGGTGCTAGACCAAGTACACATCATGGAGGATCATGTTAGAGGTAGCAACATAAGAACTGGATTAATGGGAGAGCAAGGGGCCACTATCCATACTCGCATTAACAAGCTGGACTGATACTGGGGTATACCTAATGATGTAGATTAGGCTCAGATCCAATTTAAACTTTAAAAGCATCACTTTAGTAACACTATTAAAGAGTTAGTAGTTCTTTACCATATCATATATCCTATCTACATGCATATATCACATAGTTCTAGTTGAACTTGGTGTTGAAAATTAGTAGACCTTAAAGACTACGACAGCTCCTGGCATCACAAGCTAGTGTAGTGGCAGGTAATACTCTAAGGCTTGCTGGCTAGAGTTGTAATAAAAGGAAGAGCAACTTTTACAAGCATGTATCTTGGTCTGTAGTAAGGTCAATAAGCTCATACAGCCATATAAACTAACCGGCATCGTAGATGGTATAGCACGCTGGCAACATAAGTGGTCAAAAGTCAGAGCGACCAACTCAATCTCAGCATATAAATAAGCTCAGCAAATATTTGTTGATCAGACCTGAGGACCCTACAATATAAGTCGCCGTGGTTCTAGCTAGGCCTTGGCAGCATAATTTTGTGGAAAGGTGCTTCTGAACATCAAGAACTGGAAAGTGCATGAGTAGATATTCCTGATCAAATTGAGAAAAGTAAGAACAACTTCAGCTTACCATAGTGTGGTATTAACCTTGATTTCCTAGGTCCAAGTTTTGTATTTACAATTGCTACAGTACAACTATAGAGTTACTGTAACAGTGTAACTACTGATCAAGTATTTAAAGAGCAATGATTGAATGTACAGTGTATAATGTGATTTTTTTAGTATCAATGAGGATGTCATGTATTCATGTGTTTTAGGCAGCTTGCTCTTGACTGTGTCACAACATTCCTTGGGGAGATGTTCAGACAACTTGGGGCTCTGTTCTTTGTTAGCCATAATGGAGTTTGGAGAGGACTCTTCCGGCAAAGCACTTGGCCCATGAGGAGGACTGTGATTGGTGAATGAACAATCTGTCGACGGTTTATCCAATATATCTTCCCCCCCTTCAGTCTGTATTGGTATGATCGAGGAGCTGTTTCTTTCACAATTTCCCAAATGTCTGATGGTCTGACTTCAAGAGGTGTTGATCTGTATGCCAGCAATCCCAGATAAGGCTCTTCATTCTTCTTTAGGAGACTCATGACTGTTTTAACTGCCCTCTCAGCTTCTACATTCCCCTGTGCATGGTAGGGGCTGTTGCTGGTGGTGTGCTTGAATCCACACTCCTTAGAAAAGCTGGCATATGCCTCCGAGATATATTGAGGGCCATTGTCAGATATTACTACCTCTGGTATACCTGAATATGGAGCTGGTGTGTTGTATCACTGTTAGCTGTGAGTTGATCCAGACGTGCAACCTCAATCCATCTGGAATAATAGTCCACTATCAGCAGATATGTGGCCACTCAAAGAGATCAATAGCTAGCTACTCTCTGTCAGGGCAGGTTTGGTAGAGGAGTAGGTAGCATTGGCTCAGCTATCTGCGACTGAACTTGATGCATTCGGGGCAGCTCTTCACCAAATCTTCAATTTGACTCGATAGTCCAGGCTACCATACTGACTGCTTGGCACGCTGACAGCACTTTTGGGGTCTTACTTGAAGTGGTTTAGAACCTCTACCTGAAGTACTGAAGTACTTTCATCAGCAGTCCATTGTCAATTGCTAGTTCTGCAGCCACTGGGTAGAATCTTTTCACTATGCCAAACAATTTGTTCCTCATAGGACACCCCCTTCTGACAATACTTTTAGACTTGCTCACAAATTTCATCCCTCAGCTGAGCTTCCCAAATTTCTCCCTATCTCCCTTTTGTAGCTGGGAGATGGGAGATTCTCCAGTGTAAGCTGGACGCAAGCATCCACTTCTTCTTGGAAAAGTTGATCTGATGGGTTGCTATCTCTATGGATTGGGGTGCATCTGAAGTCCTTTCCAGGTATATATGTGGCTGATTGAGAAGTTGTATCGCATTAGCTTCATCCAGAACCTTTATGTATGGACAGCGTGGTCATCCGGAACTTTAGTACTGAGTAAGGGGACTAAGGGTGTATGGTCAGTCTGAATATTAAAGGAAATCTAGTAACAGAGTCAGCAAGTCTTTCTCAATTTATGTGGGGGACATGGCTCAAGAGATGTACACAACTGGGCAGAGATGCCCGGCTGGCTCTTTCTGTAGGAGGATAGCCCCAAGTCCATATGAGGAAGCATCAGCCAACACAATTGTTTCAAAAACTGAAGGTTATAAGGGCTAGGATGGGACACTCCATTAAGGCTGTATTGATTGCTGACATCCAAACGATTCTTGATAGGAGATCTCTTAATCGATTTGTCTTCTATGCTAAGTTGGGAGTGAACTTTGTGAGCTGATTCATCATGCCTAGGAATGTTCTAACTTCATGTACATTTCTGGATCACAGAGTACCTTGATAGCTATGATCTTCTCTGGGTCTGAGCATGTGCCTGACTCTGAAAGGATTTGTCCAAAAAAGTGGACCTGCGAACAGGAGAAGTTGCATTTTTATTTGTTGTTAGTCAGTCCAGAACTGTGGAGTCATTGTAGAACTGCAGCGAGTCATTCTTTGTGTTCTTCTTGGGTTTCTCTGGACTAAAATGTTATTCTATAAGCACATCATGCCACTCTAACCCACTCAATAAATCAGTCATACTAAGTTAATTAAAAGTGTTCTGGGGCTGAGGTTATACCAAAGGGTAGTCTATTGAATCTATATCGGCCAAATGACATAGCTAACGAACGGGATTTGCCAAAAGCCAGAATTAGCATCCACCTTAGAAAACACACTGGCACCTGAAAACTGTGCCAAAAGTTTGCTCGACAGCAGGTAAGCGATAAATGCTATCGACACGTGTTTAACTTAATGAGGTCAACTAATGAGGTCAACACAAACCCTCACCTTTACTTTGGCTTTGAGCACGACCACCATGCCTGCACGCCACTCTGTAGGCTCCTCCACATGAGAGATCACTCCTAGCTTTTCCATCTGTTCCAGCTCTGCATGACAGATGGCATGAGAGGGATAGCTACTCTCTGAGGTGTGGTCAGAAAATAAGGTTTTTCTTTTTCATGAGGCTTGATCGTGTATTCCCATTGTAGTTTCTCCAGACCCACAAAGAGTCCCAGGAAAAGCTGTTCAGGGCTTTTGTTCTGTTGTACTTCTCTCACCCATGCTAGAAGTCCGAGTGCTTCAATGCCATGCCATCCCTGAGGCTTGTGGAGATCCTTGACTATGTAGATCTCCTGCTCTGTCTCTTGCTCATCTCTCACAGATAACTTGCTGCATACTTGGAGTTTGTTCTAATTTGGTCCTCTCAATGTCCGCTGAGATGCCAAGAGCAAGACATTGTGGAGTGTTTGGTAGTTGCATTCTGTTACTTCTGCTTCAGTCAATGCAGAATTCCATTCAGTTTCGGGTTGACTACCCAGGGGTGGTCCCCTATTGCTCCAATGAAGGACTCACCTTCTTCGACCGAGTTAGATACCTCATCTTGTCGTCTCCTGATATTTTGCATACTGCCCTAAAATGACCTTTCTTCATGCAGTTTCGACAAGTGACATACCTAGCTGGGCACTTCTGTCGCTCATAGGAAGGCTACCTTGCCACACCAGGAACACGGTTTTCCACCAGCTGGACTTGAGAAAGTCATTGGTCATCTGTACCTCTGCTGCATTTGGGGGCCTGGCCTGACACTTTTGATTGGGGTTGAGTTCCTGTCAGTCCTGATCACTGCTTCTTGGTGGATTTATCCTGGCATACTTTGTCAACTGCCTTGTCTAATGTCAGGGCTGCATCCAACCTGAAGTTAGAGACTGTGGCATCTTGCAGGCCCACCACAATGCAATCCCGGATCAACTCCTCATGCTTAGTGAGGTCAGCACAAACCCTCATCTTTCCTTTGGCTTTGGCCAAAGCACACAAATCTGTGATGAAGGCATCTAGTGTTTCATTTTCACCCTGTACCCTCAGGTTGAACTCTGCTCGTTCAAATATATTTAGCATTACAAAGTGGGTTTCAAATATGCCTCTGACACTGTCATATTTCTAGGGGCATCTTAGTTAGTCATAGGGGCATCTTCTTGTCCTCGTCAGACATTGAAAATGATTGGAGAATGTCAACTGCCTCATCGCCAATAGTTAACATTGGTTTGTTCGCTTATACTTCTTCAGTTTTATCCTTGAGGCTGGCAGCACTTCTGAATCTTTCGAATCTCCTGAAACATCTGGTCCATTCCTGGGGGAGATTGAAGGTGAACTGTTCAGGAGGAATCACTTGGTAGGTTGCTGCCATATGGTCTAGATTTTCCTTGCTTACTTCTGATAAAAGGCTTAGATCCCACCTCTGTGACACCATGTAGAGTTAGTGATTGCTAGCTAATAGGGACTAGAGATCAACGTCAACATGAGTCATTTTAGTCGGTCCCACACTGAACATATCCAGTCCACAAAACATTATTACATAATGCAATAGTTATTGTTATGTGGTAAGATAAGAATGCTAGCCAGAGAAAGTATTAGTCTCACTTCATTTGTCAGTTAACAATATTGAGAATACAGGCAAATAATACAAACAATGACCTTCACAATAATCAACTTGAAATTGACTCTCTTGACATTTAGACTAGATGCTCTAGCCTTCATCATAGATAACACAAAATTTAAAGAATAGAAAAATAGGCCAAAGCCTCTTCTTCTAGGCAGAACTTAAAGAAAAGGGGCTTAAGGAATTATTTCCTTCCTTATCCAGTGATTGTCAGCAGTATGGAGAAGTACTGCCTTGGTTTTTTTCCTTGCTGGATAGAGTTCAGGCTATTTGGTTCCCTAGCTATACAACAACAAAACAGTACAGTGCCTCTTCATGTTGCCATGCCAACTAGATAAAGTAGAGAAATAACTCCTATAAACTCCTTTTCTCTTGCAGCTTGTGATGGTGCACTTTATATTAATTAACCTGGTGTGAATTTTATTAGTCCTATCTAGTCTACGCTTTATACATGCACACTCATTTTATACACAACCTCATAGCCGGCGGTGGAAGAAACTATGTATAAAACACAGACCAGGCCACACCAATCTGTGTATAAAACACAGACCAGGCCATACCAATCTGTGTATAAAACACAGACCAGGCCATACCAATCTGTGTATAAAACACAGACCAGGCCATACCAATCTGTATATAAAACACAGACCAGGCCATACCAATCTGTGTATAAAACACAGACCAGGCCATACCAATCTGTGTATAAAATACAGACCAGGCCATACCAATCTCTGTATAAAACACAGACCAGACTAGGATCAATGGACCGTTGTATAAAATGCACACCAGATTAATTAATTCCTACAAAAGAGTGGTAATCTGAGAATTACTCTTAAGGTGTGTGGAAATTTGTGGTGTCTTCTACTGGCTAGTTTTTCAGAAGTTCCTAGGAGCTCCTGGGGGGTGAGGAAGAGGTGCTCATCAGTCCCATGGAGCATGGTTGATGTGGGTGAGTTCTGTGTGAGCGGGATCTGCCTGGATTCTGGATTGATCCTAAGTTCTTGTTGGCAGGCCTCTGGGTTGAGGTATGAAATATGCCTTGTAGAACAGTGTTCTGGATCACTTTTCCAAAGGAAAAGTGGTGGTCCAAATCAATGTCTACACTAGAAGAGATTATCTCCAAGCAAAAGCTGGTCCAGAACCTCAAGTGTCTTATAGCTGCTAGTCATATAATTAGTGTGAAATCAGATGAGGCTGACTCCCTAACAAAAAAGATGTAGGGGAACCAATCTTGAAGAGGGCTTCAATATTGGTTCTAGTCAACAGCATGCAGCCTATGTCTTCAAAGTAAATGGATATACCACCTTGGCTGCACAAATCCAAACATATCTAACATCATCCTTTGAAGACAAAAATACATCATTTTTTTCTACCACTATCACAGGGCATGGCAGTTTAAATCAAACCACCATGAGGGATCTCGGTACTTTGCCATCTCATCTAGGTGGTCTGGCTGTTTTGAACACCAACTGTAGATAAGGATAATCCAATGTAAACATTCCAGGAAAGTTGTAGTTCCCATCACTGATCTCCAAAGAGGGCAAACAAGATGTTATCCACATAAAGCCATCTACAAACAGTATGTGGGGGGAGAAAAAGAAGTTCATGAAGAGAGAAGGGCAGCACTAGAAAATACAGCAAATGAATAATCTACCATGCTTCCAAGTCAACTCAAGCTTGCAGTTGAGATAGCCGAGAAGAAAGGTGTGTCCAGCTGGCTTACCACAGGTCCTGTCACTGAGCATGTCGCTCTCTTTATAAAGGAGCTTTCAAATATGTCTGTTCGTTTGTGATATGGATGCTGTCCTGCTCAGCTTTTGAGCTGACTTATGGAAGTTTTCCGACTATCTGAGTAAGGGGAGATATCACAGTATATTTACAAAGTGATGTCTGCCGAATCTTCAGCCACTAATTAGTCAATCCCTAGATTTACAAACAGCTAACAGGGAAGAAAGAGCCCACCTAGACATCAAAGCCAAATGCCTTGGGATGAATGTAGACAGTGTGCATTTCTTGATGTTAGTGTGGAAACTCTTTTGCATATACTTTTCAGAAGCTCCTATTATGTACGTGTTATCTCCTAGAATTGAGAGGAAAAAAGGAGAGCATATGACCAGTGAGTATGGGAAATTGAACATACTGTTTCACACCACTTGTTTTTACATCATCTGGAGATATAGGGAAAGTTGCTCAAGTTGTATACAAGAAACTAGCGCTATAACTGCCTTCAAGACAGAACATACCATAAAGTCTAACTATATGTACAGGCATAGATGTCATCTAGCTTTCTCCCTACTCCGCTCACAGACTTACCAACCTGGCTTGTTTAAAATGCTGGACTAAGCGTGTCATTTTGCTGAATTTTGCTCAAGTAATGCTGGACACACACAGTGTGTGCTACCAACAATTGGGGGGAGGGTAAATTTGTGATGATAAATTAATGGGATATTTACAGCACAGCAATTAACCGAGTTTTAGCTACTATTGCAATGATAGTTATGTACAACACAGCAGTTAAACAAAGTTATAGCTAGATGTCAGTCCTCTGAATCCTCTGTAGCACCAGCTTCAGAATGTTCACCCTGTAGACTTCTCATAGTGGCTATTTTTGCAGTTTAAGAAAAAACTTGGTAATAATGTGCTAGTTTTCATAACATGCTGTGTCATTATTAACCTTGCTATGTCACGAGCCAGCCAATCCTTGCCTATGTTCAATTGCACCATACTGAATAATCTGTCAGGGTCTGCATTAGAATGGGTAAGAACCAATACATGCTTTGCTAATTATTTTAAGTCAAATAGAAGTTTAGAATGGTCTGTAAAACTGATTTAATTTCACCGCATACAACCCTCAAAAAGATCAATTGCTGCTCAAATAATGTTAGCTGAGCATCACTACAATCTCTGAATTCCTAACTTAGAGAGTTGACATCAAGTTCATGCTCACCAATGGCAAATTGGTTAGCAAGGTTAAGGACAGAAGAAGGCAAGGGCTATTTCTAGGATCAATGACTGACAATTCCTCCAGTGTATTTTCCTGAAAGGGAAACTTGTTTGACATTTTTGAAACACTGGTTTTGTAAAATTATCTTACAGTGGCATAAAATCTACATTTAAGTGCAGTACCAACCACATCCCTTTCTACATCTGGTTCTGATAACAGCAAACGAGTGGATGTTCCAATGCCAAGCTTTAAATTGCTTACTTGACATTCTCCACTCTTTGATCGGCTGTTGGCAATACATTGTGGTCAACAAAAGTAGACATGCAGTGCTCAAAGTAATTTTTCATTGATGCTAGCATGTGTCTGAAATGCTAATAAAGGTTTATTTAAAGGCTTCATGGCAAAGTGCCACCATAGCTTAGTCTCATCATCATTTAGATGCCTCGCTAACTCTGAGACCTATCATTGCTCTTTCTATTATCTGCCTCTTTATCAAAATAAGATAAAAGAGCTAGCCACTGATCCAAAAGATGTTTTAGGCAACATACTAACATACTAAACTGAGCCAATGAGTTGTGGTGTTTCAATACTGCTGTGTTATCATATTCTGATTGAATCTCAGCAAACCCACTCCAAGATTTAGAAGAATGTTTGAAGTGATAAAATATATCAGCAAGCTATCCAGGGGACAGGTAACTTCTTTAAAAACCAGCAGCAGCACAAAGTGAGGCTAAATGGCACAAACAAATACTTCAACCTTAACCTGCTCAAAACTGAGTTATTTGACTGTCAGAAGCATATTCTATTACATTTGCCCCAAGGAATACTTCTTGTTTTCATTTGTCAGCTATACTATATTAACTGGCATAGCCAGAAAGTGGGTAACAGCTTGTGTAGCACACTGCTATTTTTTTTAGTCATTGCCTAGGAGAATAAAGGGAAAAGATTGGCACACTCTTACAAAAGAAGGTGCCAAAATGCATGCCTCACAAATAGCTGCTGCAGTCTTGGTCCATCCACATGCAAACAATTGAGCAATCTTGCTGTCGGGGAACATTAGTTTATATAACCTAGTGAAGTGATCTGCACCCAAGAAGGACATGTTATGCTCTGCAAGAAACATAGCAAAAGTGACTTCAGCTGTGATACGTCGTCATCTATGGTATTCTTTGGCAGTACCACTTTAATGTTGGTCTAACTTCTCACCCGACTAGCATAAGATATGCTTCCTTTTTAGTCAATAGCTATGACATGTAAACTACCAGGACCCAAAAGAAATGCAAATCTTGCATTGAGCACAGGAAGAATCTCTACGACTCGGATGAATCATGCCAAAACATGACTCACACTCCCTTTTCCACTTGCACATTCTTTTGGACATATACATATAATAACTAGGTATTTCTGTGGCATGTAGCTATATTTAGTTAGTTACCTATGGGCTTTTGGTTCAAGTTGAGATTTACTAACTTGGTAGAGACACAGACATTATTCAAGAAGCTGCTTGGATGAACTTGCATGAATGAAGTCAGAGGTTACGTGTCAACTAACAACCCCACTTGCTGGGAAGTTGTTGACCAAACAAAAAATGTCCTTTCACTCCATCAACCATACTGCACAGCACACTCTTATTAATTATTAAGATACTCTGCGCTCAGTTATGAACCCCCAAGGACTTTTGCATTGGTGATCCTTTACCCATTCATTTATCGCAAATCGGCATCAAGTACGAATACAATTAGCTGCCCCTGATAGAAATTTCGTTTTCTCAGTGCTTCTTTACCCTCAGTTAAAAATGTCTTTCGAGATCCTTCAGTCTTGGGGAGTTGCATCAGCAAGACACACTTCTGGCTGCACGGTCAACGTTTTGCCCTCTACCTCAACCACCTCTTCTCCTGCAGCATCCCAAGATAATAATAACACAGAGCACTGGTATGACATACCCTTAGGACCATCTGTAATCAGGTGGGATTTATCAAGGAAGAAGAGGCTAATGCAATTCCAGGCTCATCCTGATCTTGTGACATGCTTGCGTAAGTCACCAAATGAACGTCTTGTGGCCACATCTTCACACAGTGGAGTAGTAAAACTATGGACCTCAGAATGGATATGTCTGGATGAGACTAAGGCACCAATGGAATCACAATTTCACGTGAGTATATTGTGTAGGGCCAGCATAATCACAATGTCAGTTGTGGCTCCAATTAATGCGTTGGCTTCTTACGTGAGCATGTGTCCTATATAGGATTAGGAGAGGGAACATTTTACTGGTCAATTTTTAAGAGGCTCTTTCTCTATACCTGAATGTATATTATTATTATTATTATGACTTGACAACCGGATGATGGAAGTGCGATATTAGAACATGGATGATATATGGAGTCAATACAAGATGAGGTTGATGGACATTCACCAACTTGTGGTGAATATAGAATGTGATGTGCCTAAAGTTTTAGCACCGTGCATTTAGCGGATCATAAGTCAAAGTACAATAGGTGTGTTTTCAGGTGAAAAATGAGGATGGTAATTTGGGGAGAACATTTTCACAGTTCCCTTAGTGTTATCCATAAATAAATTATTGCACAGTTCCCTTAGTGTTATCCATAAATAAATTCCGTATTGGATGCAGATGGCATGGTCTAAAGACAGCAAGAGGATTCTTATTGTTGGTAATGGGTGGAAGTCTTCATTGGTGGTGTACGACCTATTAGTAGGAAAAAGCAAATCCAAGCCAAAACTAACCGTCACCTGGATACTTCAGGCTTCTGATGAAATTGATAACCAACAACCCTTGGCTCAAGACACTAAGTCTGGCAGAAAGGTAGTTCAAAGTTCCAGCAGGGAAGAAGAAGAAGAGATTGGTGTCAAATACTCGGGGAACAAAAACTATCCATACGTGGTTGCTTACTTCATGGCCGAGTTCAACCCAACAGGACACTTGTTTGCGGTGAAGGAAATCCCATATAAAACTGCCATAATAGAGCTTATATCTGTGGACGGACAAATTTTAAGAACGCTGGACTTGATGTTGGCCATGAAGGAGAGTGAATCTGTGAGGAGACCTATGCAGACACTGTTCATCTCCTCCTTCCACAATGGTGTGTACGCCATTGGAGTGGAGGGAGGAAGAATTGTTCTTGTGGACGCCGAGGCACTAACCATCAGGAAGACATTCACTGTGGTGAGCACTGCAGCTACTGGTTATTGTCACTGAATACATTGGATGTATATACTCGTGTTATACTATGTTCACTATATACTACCACTACTACTACTAGTATTACTATATGGTTTCATATGATTTGAAGGGGAGGGATTGTTTGGTGTGCTTCCAAAAATTATTTTCTTGGCCTATTTATACATGCATAGTTATTATTTCAAGCTTACATGTTATTGTAACCATCAGTAGCTATTACTTGCTTGGCTTAAGACAGAGAAATGTTGAAGGCAGGACACATCTCCCTTTTCCCTCTCCCTGTATGAAACCTCTAATACTATTACTACTACTGTTGCTACACTATACTACTACTACTACTACTATTGTACCAACTACTGCTGCTGATACTACTACACTACTACTACTACTGTGCCTACTGCCACTACTACTACTATTACTCTACACTGTTGTTCTGCTACTATTTTACTTCTACTACTATTTTATGCATACTACAGTACTTACTACTACTGTTGCTACCACTTGGCAGCTGTGGGGAGTCCATATCTGTGTGTACACTTAGTTAGCTAGAACCGAGTATCATCAGGTTTATACTTACATAGCAAGCTATATAGTTCATATCTACTCTCAATTCTACAAAGTAAAAATAGTCATTTCTAAGAGAAAGTAGAGTGTTTTGAAAGTTTGGATTTCTGGTGTAATCCTTCAAGGGTATACTTGTGCAGAAAAAAGTTCCTTCAGTATATTAGCAACTACACTTACTAAAGTATTTTACCAATTCTAAAGGCAAGACCGCACTACATGTCTTTAAATGAAGGCTACTCTGGGAGAGGTCATTAATCAATGGTGTATTGTATTGTATTAGGGGAGTGGATTTCGAACGTGCGTCTGGGATGGAGATTGTTTGGTAATTCCATCAGACTCGGGTAAGGTGACGTGGTGGAGTGAAGGAGGAGACAAGGTGGCCCAGTGTTCCAGTGGCTTGCATGATACTGTGGTGCACGTTGACTTGTCACTGACTGGCAATGGCCTTTGGATCTGTGGCTTCACCAACTTGGCATTCTTCAACATCGAGAGGAATGAGAAAGGTAGAAAGATTTGTGAGAGAAGCATGTGTTTTGTATAGTTTGACTTTGAAGTATAACTCGATATGAGGCAGGAATGAGAGGAACTTAGCCATGGTTTCATTCAGGATTTCTGGTTGATGGGAGGAAGGGGAGCAAGTGTTGAACTTGGAAAGTGTTGAACTTGGAAAGTGTTAAACTTGGAAAGTGTTGAACTTAGAAATTCCACAGTTTTACACTACCTGGAAATGGTTAGCCACTGATTTCCACCTGTAAGAGATTTGCCACACTCAGTCGCCTGCTAAAGGGACCGTAGCTAAAGGGACCATAGATGTTTCAACTTGTGACTATATTGTTGATTGGTTGTGGGTAAATGTGATGTGATATGAATGTGTGGGCTATATTACACATTCACATCCAAGCTGGCTGAACTACAGAGTTGGCTGAAATACATCCTTAAGGATCGATATCTAATTGGATGCAAATTAATCAAGATCTTGTAACCTCTATTAGACAAATAATTGAAAAAGTTCACACCTGACTCACGTAGACTATGGTTGCTGGTGTCATTTGCTTCACTTTTCTATAGTTATTAATTCGGCAAGGTTTTGAGCGATTACCCCCCCCCCCCCCCCCCCCCATCTGCTACTTCTGGCAGTGTTTCACCTCTTGCACTATCGGTAGTCGCTGTGTAAAATACCAGTGAATAGCTGCAGTAAAAAGGGCACGATGTTTAGGTTTGAACGGAGCATTTCTAGGTATATTGTCATACTGTATTTCTACACACAGTGATATTGTTTTGCAGTGTTCTATTCTTTACCTCTTAGCTCAGTTCAGTGTTGCCATATCCAGGTATCCCCATCGTGACGAGTGCTTTAAAACTGTGAGTTTGAAGCATTTGCCAACATTTTGCAGGCCATCCTGCCTAGACTGTCGTGTGAACAACATGGCTGAACAAGCTGGACATGAAGTTCTCCATCTCCCTATATGTCAATTTGAACTCAAACCCATCAAAATGGCAAGGTTATAGATGGCTATGGGTCCAATATCAAACTGAGAGTAATTGACCCATTAGTGAGCTTTCTTTGAGCACTGAAACCGTAAGTACAGGATAATTATACCATTTGAAATTACATTCATCCAAATTCAGGACCCTTAATCACACAAATTTGATCAGATTTCAAAATTTCTCATTTTAAAATTATACAATTAACATGCTATTTCTGGTATTCCATCACTTTGAATGGACCTATAAAATAACTACCAAGTCACACTGCCAGTATCAGCTGTTTGTGGCAACCTCGTAAGGAGTTTGCTTGATGATCTCAAGTATTTTATCAGGTCCCAACTTTGAGTGCATGCAACTTTGGTATAGTGTTACACACACAGTTTTAGTGCCTAAAGATGGTGTATTGATGGAGCTATTAAATTGCACACTAGAATGTTGCGTAGAGAACTCCAAAAGCAAGGACATGCCCATTTCTATATTAAAGCTAATGCCTATTCAGTTCATACTATTAACCCCCTCCTTCCACTGGTTTTACCCTCCTCCCAACAGCTGTTGAGTATTACCCTGGGCCTCCTAACAGCTGTTGAGTATTACCCTCCCAACAGCTGTTGAGTATTACCCTGGGCCTCCTAACAGCTGTTGAGTATTACCCTCCCAACAGCTGTTGAGTATTACCCTCCTCCCATAGCTGTTGAGTATTACCCTCCTCCCACAGCTGTTGAGTATTATCCTCCCAACAGCTGTTGAGTATTACTCTCCTCCCACAGCTGTTGAGTATTACCCTCCTCCCAACAGCTGTTGAGTATTACCCTCCCAACAGCTGTTGAGTATTACCCTCCCAACAGCTGTTGAGTATTACCCTCCTCCCACAGCTGTTGAGTATTATCCTCCCAACAGCTGTTGAGTATTACTCTCCTCCCACAGCTGTTGAGTATTACCCTCCTCCCAACAGCTGTTGAGTATTACCCTCCCAACAGCTGTTGAGTATTACCCTCCCAACAGCTGTTGAGTATTACCCTCCCAACAGCTGTTGAGTATTACCCTCCTCCCAACAGCTGTTGAGCATTACCCTCCCAACAGCTGTTGAGTATTACCCTCCCAACAGCTGTTGAGTATTACCCTCCTCCCACAGCTGTTGAGTATTACCCTCCCAACAGCAGTGGAGTGGCTTCTGAGATTTGATTAACTAAAGCTAACTGTCTTTGAGTGTAGTCAATCTCTCCATCTTTGCAGTCATCCCATGTTCAATTCTGATGGCTGCTTCAAACAGCTTCTTTGACTTGTTGTAGTGGACCTATGTATCTGCCATGCAATTTGTATAACACAGTAGTAGTTATTATAAAACAATGAGCGACTGTAATGACCATTTCCTTGAAAGTGTATTTGTTGAGCAATGGTGGTCCTATTACCAAGTGCATAAACTTTTGTGCAATTAATATTTGGAGGGAGGGGATGCCATTTGGGGAGCAATCTCGTTTGATGATAAATCTGTTTGTTTTCTCGCCTACTCACTTCTACCCTGGGAAACCACCATACTGATCTGCACCATCTTTCGGTAGCTCCGGTGAAATCTACTTTGCTAACAATACTTTCCCCAAAGACTGGAAGTGAAGTTTAACATCACATTTAACAATAGTCACCCAAGCTGTGTGTTCCTCAGACTCCGCAGGATGACAGAGCAATGCTCTTGAAATGCTCTTATTTTCCTACTCGTATCCCATATTTTTGCTGCAAACTGGTTATCTTTTGTGTGGTATTTGGGCTTGGGTTTGGGTTGTCATTTTTTCTTTTCTCTTTGTTGCATACACGAGTGAAGAGGATTACTGAGGAAAGACCCCAATATATTTATTTTACAGGTATTGGGGGTAGAAAAGTTTCATCTACTATAATATAATAGTCTTGCTTAACTGTCAGGCAGGTCATCTCTAATGTATATGCATGTGCACGCACACGCACGCACATACACACAATGTTACATCAGGTACTGCCAAGGCTCTACTTCCTTCCATGGCTGTACAGTCACATGACATCACTAGCGTTGGAATTGGGTTCAACCCTAGTGGACGCTGGCTTGGATCAGGTGACCTCATTGGTAAAGTGTGGGTGACTGAAAAGGAGAGCTGCATACCTCTACACAAGTGCTCAGTTCAGTTCTATAGTACAATGTAGCATAATACTCGTGTATGCTGGTATTACTGGTTGAAGGAGAGCTCACACACTGTCCATAAACTTTGAAAAGTAATCTAATGACCTCTGTCTGACCTTGCCAATCTCACCACTCTAATGTTGTAAGCCTCCCCCTAGTTGGGTAGCTATTTGTGGCTTTCTCCATCTCTACAGCTTCTATCTCACACCAACAAAAGGCTGCACTTGAGAATATAAGTTTACAAATTTATTACTCATTACAGCACTTCCTGGAGTGTTATAGACCCTCATGCCTACTCATTACAGCACTTCCTGGAGTGTTATAGACACTCATGCCTACTCATTACAGCACTTCCTGGAGTGTTATAGACACTCATGCCTACTCATTACAGCACTTCCTGGAGTGTTATAGACACTCATGCCTACTCATTACAGCACTTCCTGGAGTGTTATAGACACCCATGCATACTCATTACAGCACTTCCTGGAGTGTTATAGACACTCATGCGATGACCTTCTCTATGGTTTATGCAGTTCCGCTGAATGAACTTGATCTTAATATCCACCACTAGCATGCATATGTTATTGTTTCATTAGCAACATTTTAACAAGCACAATATTTCAGCAACAACAAACTATAGCATAGCTAGGGTGAGAGTATTACACATCTTTCACACTGCATATCCTGCATTTGTAACGACAGGTGAGTGGGTCTGTAAGGTGTTTGGTTTGGGTGGCGGAGGACAAGTTACTCATAGGGACACTGGATGGGAACATCTACTGGTGGCCTCCGAGGGAGCCTTATCCTGAGGCCACTCTACAACTAGAGGGAAGTGTCATCTGCATGCACATGGACCATCAACTCGAGGTAGCTTATGAGTATTTCACTAACAGCATTAAGTGTGATTAGACCCACTTTGACAGTTGCTTGCAGTGGGCACATCTAAAGGAAAGCTGGCTGTGTATGCCATCAAGTCAGACGTGGAGAGTGACAGGCTTAGTGTTATAATCCAGAAGGCAGCTCATCATCCTCATTCTGGCCCTCAAGATCAGAGATTTGGCCAACTCGGAAAACAGTAGGTTCACTTTTTGCCTCAGTACGGCCATTTTGAATTTGATTATATATTCACACATTGCAAAAGCACTCACATTAATTAGTCAAAGGTTACCTTATTTAGATAGTATTATTAGTCAGAGACTTTGGATGTTCTCTGTAATTACAACACAAGGGCTGAGATTTGGAATCTTTGCTGGAGTCCTGACGACACTAAGCTGGCCACATGCTCTGAAGACCAAAGTGTAAAAGTCTGGGACACCAAGAAGTGGAAAAGGTGTGTCTACTGTATTGCTGGCATTTGTAATGTATTCATAACAAAATCTATGAGCCAAGATAATTTAAGACAGAAAGTGCATTTTTTCCCCTTTCCTCTAAGACATTTTGTAATTGATGACTAGCATCAATACTTTGACTGGTCACGTGTTGGCAGTAACTTGTGTGGACTGGACCCAGCATCAGAGCAAGAGTCTGCTCGCATCCTGCTCAGATGATAGGGTATGTTTATGCGTGCATGTTTTTATCTATATTGCTCCCCCCTCCCCAACTAAATCCAATGCATCATGCTGACACTCAAAGTGATGAACCAAGCATGCAAAATTAATTAGTTTTTCCTGCATTTACCTAATAGACCAATTAGTTCTTTGCAATAAAGAAAGTGACGAACCAAGCACACAAAATTAATGATTGGATTTGTTTTGTCTGCATTTACCTAATAGACCACTTAGTTCTTTGCAATAAAGAAAGTGATGAACCAACACAAAATTAAAGATATGTATTTGTTTTTCCTGCATTTACCTAATCGACCACTTAGTTCTTTGCAATAAAGAAAGTGATGAACCAAGCACACAAAATTAACGTTGTTTTTCCTGCATTTACCTAATAGACCACTTAATTCTTTGCAATAAAGTAAGTGATGAACCAACACAAAATTAACGATATGGATTTGTTTTTCCTGCATTTACCTAATAGACCACTTAGTTCTTTGCAATAAAAAAGTGATGAACCAAGCACACAAAATTAAAGATATGTATTTGTTTTTCCTGCATTTACCTAATAGACCACTTAGTTATTTGCAATAAAAACAAAAACATAAATTAATATTTAGAGAAGTATTTGCTAGACTGGTTCTCATATTCATCTTTAATATACCTCCTCCCCCTATAAGAATTTGATACCATGAACTTGCCCTAGCAAAGTTTGGAAACCATACCTTTCACACAGGAAAACTAACTCTCCTGTCAACCTCCCCAGAATGTAGTTCATTGTACATGCCAATGAAGTCTTCTGAGTCTGCTATTGAGTACTAGCATATTTCCTGGCATTAGCTAACTCATTATTAGAGATCTTGTTACAGCCCAATATTCATAGCCAGGTGCAATCCTTCCTTCTGTAGACGGTTCGACTGTATGATGGAGAGACTTACAATTTACTTGATGTTGTTAATTCTATGGACATCTATGGCTGGCACACCTTGACCTACCTCTCTTTCTATCCTTCCAAGGTAAATATGATAGCGTAAACCTGGAATGCTTCTCATTTAAAGTGGGTATATTTCAAATCATTATATTTTCATGATACGAAATGAATTTTTTTTGAGGGAAATATTGCGATATGATATGCAATCAATTTCTGAAGAGAAAGACATGCTGTGTGTGTGAGAAGCTAGTGAATTTTTAGGCCATGCTGTGTAAGAGACTGGTACTAACCTATGAGATCACTATGCAATTGCAGTGAAAAATAGATGGCATATCATAAGAGCAAGGTACCTTAGAAAGTGTCGAGGACGTGTTCACTGCTGAACTTGAAATAAGATATATTTCTTGACTAGCTCTCTTCATTGCACCCTCTTGTATGAGTGCTAAGCACTAGCTAGCCTCACAACCTTGCTATGATAATATTATTTAGCTAGCTATATGCAGGGGCATAGCAGCCAGGGCGTGTACCTATTACTACATTTATATACTGTATGTAGTTCTGGATTTTTTCGATAATTTTTGTGGGTGGAGTCAACCATGAAAATGTAACTCACTAAATTTGTATGAGAAAGAACAGTTACTATATAAAACAACGGAAAGAGCACACACATGCGTCCATGTATCCTGTTAGCTAACTATTTCTTGTTCTGGTTGTGCCATCACTGTCAGAGCCAGGATTTTAAAAAAATGAACTGCCTGATTCCAATGGCCCTAGTATAAACATCGCTTTGCTCGCAAGCTATAGTAGTAGCTAATCGAGAGGTTGAAGAAGACTACAAGAATAAGACTTGTCTCTCTTGGCCGCTACTGTATACCTGACTTTGATATTGTTGGGTCCTCCTTCACGTGCCTCAGTAGAGGCTTTACATTTCCGTAGCATTAGTTTCCCATGTAGAATCCATGAGTCTTGGATCCTCTGTGAAATTCATTTTTAACAATGTTCTGATTAGAAAAATTGTTATTTTGCATTTTTTGGGATGGGGGGGGGGGGGGGGGGGGGCTTCATTGCTGTGAGCCGCAGCCTTCGAGCAGAAGGTCAGCTTTGTGGATGTCAAGAGCTAATTATCCAATCGAGTGGCCTGTGAGCTGTGGTGATGTAGAGAGCTGCATTAGCAGATTTGATACTTATTGTGCATTTTGTCATAAAAACATGAAACTTGTGCATATTCTATAAACGTCACCAACTACCAAGTCTAACTGAGAAGATATATATGATGTGAATACTGCATCAGCACAATCTTGTAAGGTCTTAGCTGTTCTAGGACGAAGCATCTGGGACAACAGCAGCACCAGCAAAGAACTTGCCATTGATTATAGGGGTGCTTGTTTCCTGAATTTATTCCAACTCAAGACAGTGAAGGAGGTCTGCCTTTGTACCAAGTCTAATTTTGCCCCCAGTGTAATGATAGTGGAGTACTCTGGTTCTCATGCGTGCAGAAGGTATCAAGATCGCCATCCCTCATTTGACATGCAATATATAGCCGAGAGAAGAGGTTGCAGTCACTTTTCAATGCAGTAACTAATCAGACAGCCTAAACATGGGAATGATGCCTCCTTCCTCGTGAGTGTCTTTTATAAACGTCACCAACTCTGCAAATGCAATGCCATTGAGACGAGTGTCAACACCTAAATCAGCTTGCACTGTCCACTGTCTGCAGCACCTCCTATGATAGTTTTTGAAGGTATTCAGTGTGGTCTTTGCCTCCAGAGCAACCATGGCAAGCTTGGCGAGCAAGTCAGTGTCTTCTAGTTCCATTACACAATTCCGAACCTTGACATCAATGTCCTGTGTGCTAGCTCCGTGGAGGGTAGCAAGGAAGCATGCGCTCTCTGTAAAGTCATGTCTTGATCGTGGTGAGAGCTGTTCACATTTTCGGGTTTCGTTGAGAGCTCTAGTCGTGCAAGCTTTGTTTGATTGACTTTCAAATGACATGCTTTATGCATTAATTAAGCACTGTGTCTCATCAGTGTTGCCTCTATGCCACCCCATCATCAAGTCTTACAGAGTCAATGTCCACTGTGTCTCATCAGTGCTGCCTCTATGCCACGCCATCATCAAGTCTTACAGTATCAATGTTCACTGTGTCTCATCAGTGTTGCCTCTATGCCACCCCATCATCAAGTCTTGCAGTAACAATGTTCACTGTGTCTCATCAGTGCTGCCTCTATGCCACCCCATCATCAAGTCTTGCAGTATCAATGTCCACTGTGTCTCATCAGTGTTGCCTCTATGCCACCCCATCATCAAGTCTTACAGTGTCAATGTTCACTGTGTCTCATCAGTGCTGCCTCTATGCCACCCCATCATCAAGTCTTACAGTGTCAATGTTCACTGTGTCTCATCAGTGCTGCCTCTATGCCACCCCATCATCAAGTCTTGCAGTGTCAATGTTCACTGTCTCATCAGTGTTGCCTCTATGCCACCCCATCATCAAGTCATGTAGTGTCAATGTTCACTGTGTCTCATCAGTGTTGCCTCTATGCCACCCCATCATCAAGTCATGCAGTGTCAATGTTCACTGTGTCTCATCAGTGTTGCCTCTATGCCACCCCATCATCAAGTCATGTAGTGTCAATGTTCACTGTGTCTCATCAGTGTTGCCTCTATGCCACCCCATCATCAAGTCTTACAGTGTCAATGTTCACTGTGTCTCATCAGTGTTGCCTCTATGCCACCCCATCATCAAGTCATGCAGTGGCAATGTTCACTGTGTCTCATCAGTGTTGCCTCTATGCCACCCCATCATCAAGTCATGCAGTGTCAATGTTCACTGTGTCTCATCAGTGTTGCCTCTATGCCACCCCATCATCAAGTCTTACAGTGTCAATGTCCACTGTGTCTCATCAGTGTTGCCTCTATGCCACCCCATCATCAAGTCTTACAGTGTCAATGTTCACTGTGTCTCATCAGTGTTGCCTCTATGCCACCCCATCATCAAGTCTTGCAGTGTCAATGTTCACTGTGTCTCATCAGTGCTGCCTCTATGCCACCCCATCATCAAGTCTTACAGTGTCAATGTCCACTGTGTCTCATCAGTGTTGCCTCTATGCCACCCCATCATCAAGTCTTGTAGTGTCAATGTTCACTGTGTCTCATCAGTGCTGCCTCTATGCCACCCCATCATCAAGTCTTACAGTGTCAATGTTCACTGTGTCTCATCAGTGTTGCCTCTATGCCATCCCATCATCAAGTCTTGCAGTAACAATGTTCACTGTGTCTCATCAGTGTTGCCTCTATGCCACCCGATCATCAAGTCTTACAGTGTCAATGTCCACTGTGTCTCATCAGTGTTGCCTCTATGCCACCCCATCATCAAGTCTTACAGTGTCAATGTCCACTGTGTCTCATCAGTGCTGCCTCTATGCCACCCCATCATCAAGTCTTACAGTGTCAATGTCCACTGTGTCTCATCAGTGCTGCCTCTATGCCACCCCATCATCAAGTCTTACAGTGGCAATGTCCACTGTGTCTCATCAGTGTTGCCTCTATGCCATCCCATCATCAAGTCATGCAGTGTCAATGTTCACTGTGTCTCATCAGTGTTGCCTCTATGCCACCCCATCATCAAGTCTTGTAGTGTCAATGTTCACTGTGTCTCATCAGTGTTGCCTCTATGCCACCCCATCTTCAAGTCTTACAGTGTCAATGTTCACTGTGTCTCATCAGTGCTGCCTCTATGCCACCCCATCATCAAGTCTTACAGTGTCAATGTTCACTGTGTCTCATCAGTGTTGCCTCTATGCCATCCCATCATCAAGTCTTACAGTGTCAATGTTCACTGTGTCTCATCAGTGTTGCCTCTATGCCACCTCATCATCAAGTCTTGCAGTGTCAATGTTCACTGTGTCTCATCAGTGTTGCCTCTATGCCACCCCATCATCAAGTCTTACAGTGTCAATGTCCACTGTGTCTCATCAGTGTTGCCTCTATGCCACCCCATCATCAAGTCTTACAGTGTCAATGTTCACTGTGTCTCATCAGTGTTGCCTCTATGCCATCCTCATCATCAAGTCATGCAGTGTCAATGTCCACTGTGTCTCATCAGTGTTGCCTCTATGCCACCCCATCATCAAGTCTTATAGTGTCAATGTCCACTGTGTCTCATCAGTGTTGCCTCTATGCCACCCCATCATCAAGTCTTGCAGTGTCAATGTTCACTGTGTCTCATCAGTGCTGCCTCTATGCCACCCCATCATCAAGTCATGCAGTGGCAATGTTCACTGTGTCTCATCAGTGTTGCCTCTATGCCACCCCATCATCAAGTCTTACAGTGTCAATGTTCACTGTGTCTCATCAGTGTTGCCTCTATGCCACCCCATCATCAAGTCATGAAGTGTCAATGTTCACTGTGTCTCATCAGTGTTGCCTCTATGCCACCCCATCATCAAGTCTTACAGTGTCAATGTTCACTGTGTCTCATCAGTGTTGCCTCTATGCCACCCCATCATCAAGTCATGCAGTGTCAATGTCCACTGTGTCTCATCAGTGTTGCCTCTATGCCACCCCATCATCAAGTCTTGTAGTGTCAATGTTCACTGTGTCTCATCAGTGTTGCCTCTATGCCACCCCATCATCAAGTCTTGTAGTGTCAATGTTCACTGTGTCTCATCAGTGTTGCCTCTATGCCATCCCATCATCAAGTCATGAAGTGTCAATGTTCACTGTGTCTCATCAGTGTTGCCTCTATGCCATCCCATCATCAAGTCTTACAGTGTCAATGTCCACTGTGTCTCATCAGTGTTGCCTCTATGCCACCCCATCATCAAGTCATGCAGTGTCAATGTTCACTGTGTCTCATCAGTGTTGCCTCTATGCCACCCCATCATCAAGTCTTACAGTGTCAATGTTCACTGTGTCTCATCAGTGTTGCCTCTATGCCACCCCATCATCAAGTCATGAAGTGTCAATGTTCACTGTGTCTCATCAGTGTTGCCTCTATGCCATCCCATCATCAAGTCTTACAGTGTCAATGTCCACTGTGTCTCATAAGTGTTGCCTCTATGCCACCCCATCATCAGGTCTTGTAGTGTCAATGTCCACTGTGTCTCATCAGTGTTGCCTCTATGCCATCCCATCATCAAGTCTTACAGTGTCAATGTCCACTGTGTCTCATCAGTATTGCCTCTATGCCATCCCATCATCAAGTCTTACAGTGTCAATGTTCACTGTGTCTCATCAGTGTTGCCTCTATGCCACCCCATCATCAAGTCTTACAGTATCAATGTTCACTGTGTCTCATCAGTGTTGCCTCTATGCCACCCCATCATCAAGTCTTGCAGTGTCAATGTTCACTGTGTCTCATCAGTGTTGCCTCTATGCCACCCCATCATCAAGTCTTGCAGTGTCAGTGTTCGTTGGCACGTGTCCATGGGCACTCTCTATTGACAAGACATTGTAAAGCAACCCAGTGTCCTCTTGACAAAAATACACAGTTAGTAGTCCTTGCTACCTTACGTAGTTTAGATGATGTGCATCCACCAGAACATGGCGTTTCGCCATTGTGATGAGATCACCTAACAATACAATGCTAATACTGTTACAGTGCAAGCAGTGCTACTGTACAGAGACAGGTGTACTATCTTGAACAGACCAAAGGCTTATGGAAGATTGAACCAACCTTGCAATGTGATCTTTCTCAGTGAGAATGAGGCACAAAATGCACACAAATACACATCAAAGAGCTGCATACATGCAGGCCCTAGCATGCACACATGGCATGTGCAGCATATGCCTGCACACGCCTGCTCTATAATCATTCAATTATCACCACAAGACTGCAAGTGCCTGCAAATGCCTGCACTGATATATCCAAAGCTAGCATCTAGCACTCACGCACATCAATCATGCAACACGCTCACAGATCCCATTGGACTGACTTGCATGTGTATGTTGAGTGCTGTAGCGTCACAGTAACCTCACATGCGCATGCATGTGTATGTGCTGGTGACCATACATGATATTTATTATCTGTCATGTGAATACTTGACATAAAGCATGGACAGATAAGATGGAGGTAAATTCTTGTCATCTGAAATGCTTACTGTGGCTAACAGACCAAATATGGAATATATCACTATCAGTGTATGTAAAGCTCTACTTCTGTTCTGGAAAGCATCAGCACTAACCATGTATTCTGTACTTCAGATCTACTAGCAAACCTGTTAGAATACACACAAAAATTGATTAATGCCATATACATACTTGCCAACTTTCCATAAGTTAATTCCGGGACATTAATTTTATATACGGCGCGAATTTTCGACCACGCCCCCTAATCAGCGTGCGCCTTTCCCTTGACCACGCCATTAATTTTATACGCGATTTTTCTACCTAACTAACCAGTTCATCTCATCATACAGCTGTGTGGTAGTATTCTCTGTAGATTTCTGGAAGAGGCGGTTGAATTGATCCATTGAGGGAAAGATAAAAGGGGCAAGATAAAAGAACAACAGAGGATTCTCAAGCCTTGAAAGAATGCTACAGACCTTAGCTTCCTCACAAGACGAGAAGAATGACTTCAAACCATCATACTGCCTGAGGTAACGATTTACACACTTCAGCAAGCTGAGCCATCGTGTGGGGCAATGCTTAAAAATCACCCCTGGCTCAGTGAAAAGTTAACACCATAGGATGACAAATTGCTGCTCTCTTGCTGCTATGGAAGTAGTAGAATATGTCGATGAAGAGCTGGTCAATGTTCACTGGGAGTACCTTCAAACCAGCTTTGACTGTTAAATCAGTCAAATGGCAGATGCAACCAACATCATACAAAGTTGGGATCTCATCCTTAATCAGCTTCTGCACACCTGACCTCACTCCTTTCATAACATTGGTGGTATCAGACATGAAAGACACTGCATTGTCAAAGCTGAGCCCATTCTTAGTCAGTGACTCCTTCAAGGCTTGAAACAAGTTGGTAGCTATATCAATGTTCACAACAGGCATATCCAAGAATCTCGTCCGTACTTCACCTACCTGTGGATCAAGAAGCCTCAAAAGAATTATGCAAGACTTATCCCTCTTGTCATGGGATTCATCAATCATCAAAGAGAATGGACCACTTGACATTGACTCCATAACTCTCTGTGTGAAGTAAGGAGCAAGAGCTTTCTTCACTATGGCGGTGGATAATTTCTTTGCAATTTCTGAAAAGCTTGGTGGCATGGTCACTAGACAGAAAGGATATGTTGTGCTTAGCAACAAATGTAGCCCACCTGAACTCTGCTTCGATTACTTGATCACTTCTCTGATGTTGGAAGAGAGAGGTGATTGGAATACAGTAGGAAGTCAGTTATCCGAACACCTTGGGACCGAGGGTGTTCAGATAACTGAAATGTTCGGATAACTGGTCACACAAAATAAATTTAGCGATACGGGATATTATGACATTTTACTACACATAATCAATAAAAGTGGATGCATATTGTATGTAATCTAACATTTAGAATATCTAGTCTGCAGCTTGAGTAAAGTAATCTGTAACTTTTGTTTGTTTCTTATCTACAAATCTTTTTTTTGCAGTTTCAATTAGGAGATTATTTAGCACTACAGTTGTGCTCAGTGGGATTCCAGGCTGCTCCTGGACATATGCTAGAACTGTCTCTAGTGCAGTGCAAGCTTGGGAATGGGACACAGCTGGAAGACTCTCCTCTTCCTCTTCCTCTTCTCTATCACTTTTGTCACCTTCACAGGCAAGTGCCACAATCTCCTCTTCTGTCAGTTCATGGTAGCCTGCATCGTTGTCGTCAGCCAAAAGCCAACCGATTCTCTCTTCTGGTGGAATGGCCAAGTTATTGAGAAGAGTGTCAATTTCTGGTGTTTCCACCTCCTCTTCCTCCCGAAATGATTTGGGCATCAACAGCTTTTTCCAGCTTTTAGCAGGGTCAACTTCATCCCAACACTTAGCAGATAACAAAACTGCATCCTTAATGTTCAATGTTTTTGAAAATTGAGCAATATCCATCTGTCCCACACTCTCTTCATCCAACATGCGTAGCAACAGATCTCGTTTGTACAGACGTTTCAATGTCTGTAGCACACCCTGATCCATGGGCTGTATGAGGGATGTTGTGTTGGGTGGCAGGTACAAACATGATATCTGACCATCTTCTGAACAGATGCTGTTTACATCAGGGTGGGATGGGGCATTGTCTAGGACTAGCAAGGCTTTTGGGGAAAGGCTAAGTTCCTCTAGTTGTCTTCGGCACAAAGTGGTCATGAAACCATTTGGTGAAGGTGGCAGAGTCCACCCAGGAATTCTTCTGCGCATAATACACTACAGGAAGGTCCCTCTTGTTCACGTATTTGAAGCAGCGTGGGTTAAGGGATTTGTGTATAAATACTAAGGGGAGTTTTATAGTGCCATTAGCATTGGCACATGCCATCAAAGTCACTCGATCTTTGGGCTTCTTGAACCCCTTAGCCTCCTTCTCCCTGGCTGACACAAGAGTTTTGTCTGGCATGAGCTTCCAGTACAGCCCAGTCTCATCACAGTTGAATACCTGTGTCAATGTCAAGCCTTTCTCTTCCATTGTGCTAAGTAAACGATCCTTGAAGACTTCAACAGACTCTGTATGTGCTGGACAAGCCACGCACACCATGCCTACCCTTAAACCGCTTTAGCCAACCAGTCCCAGCCTTGAATGTGTTCCCTGAATCTCCCTCACCTGGATAAACCATAGGAAAGAGCTGAAGCGCCTTGGCCATCAAAAGTGGACCACTAACAGGAGTTCCTACAAATAAAGAACAACAATCATCCCAAAAACAACAGAGCATTTTTAGCTATGAACAGTAGTTTAGTATCAAACAAGCTTACCTTTGCACCTCTGCTGGACAAACCATAGAAAGACAGCTTTATCCAGCTCCTCATAGTCTGCTCTCCTCACAATCTTCCTCTTTTTTATGCAGTCACCATCCTGAATTTGTGTTTGGAAGTCCAGCAGCTTTTCTTTCTTCTTTACAATATCATGGACTGTGGACTTTCCAATATTGTATTGGATTCCTACACTGGCTAAACTTCTTCCTTTCTCGACAAGTTCACAGATAGTAAGCTTGTTTTCAATGGTAAGGACAACTCTTTTCCTCTTTTGACTAGCTGAAGTCATGCTACCTGCTACACTGAGAATTGAAACAGCTACGTTTATGCGCATGAGCACGAGTGCACACTATTGAAGGAAGGTTAAAAAAAAAATGAAATTTTTTTATATTTTTTTTAAAATTTATTAAATGGGTGGTAGGTGTGGCTTCATTTAGCGTTCGGTACCGACGTGTGCGGATAACTGACGTTCGGATAACTGACTTCCTACTGTAATTGATAGCACAGCCTTTGACATATCCTTATGTTTCTTGCTCTTGAGGTGAGATGTCACATCATTAACGGCCACCATGGGTAACACCAAAGTCGATTGCACACAGAGTACATCGGGCATACAAGTGACAAAATGAAGGCAAGACTACTGACATTACTATTGCATTGAACATAAAGCAGCGCACTGTACCCATGATGTTATTATTTACCCTGTATTTGCTGTATTCCATGCTTACTTACTTTGTCAATCAATTTCATTGAAACTCTTGCCTATCCCCTGAAATTCTTTGATCCATTTATTGTCAAAATGGCATTCTCTCCTCTGCTTCTTTGCTACACTAGCCATTTTGCTGAGACTGCAATAAAAGATAACGTGCTGATAAGTTTCACGTGAGTGCTGCACCTCCAATCGAAACAAGGTCAAAGGTTGTTTCGCACACCCGCTGGAGCTAAAAAGTGTCCTGTTTTTGTTGCTTGACGAGTGTTAGACTAAACTAAACAAGCTTGAGACTGCAGTGGCCATCTAAGCGAGTGGAAGCGCAAGGTGCGCGTAGCTGTAAATTCCGGGACATTTCCGGGACAAGGACACCACCGGGACAAGGCTCAAAATTCCGGGACTGTACCGGCCATTCCGGAACGGTTGGCAACTCTGCATATATGGCCAATTTTGACACCTAGAGGTCACCAAAGGTCAAATTGGAGACAGCTCCATTTCTTAAAATAACTTTTATGATGTGTAGAAGCTGTGTACCAAGTTCCACGCCTTTGTCACAAAATGCACGATTCCATAAATTAAATCTGCTCTACTATCAACTGTGGCAATGTTTGAATACTGCATTCAAGCAGCGGTCGGCTACTTCAATGTGGCATTGAAATGCTTCCCGTCTGTTTGACAGCACTTGGTGTAGGGAGGTCGTTATCAACTGTATTCCTAGCAACTGATAGAGTTCTGTCATCAGTTCACTTCTTGTGAAGTTAGACCCACAATCAGTGAGTATCTTTCTGGTATGCCGACCCGAGAAAAGACCATCAATGCTACTCTGATTGATCTTTCAGTAGCTGTTTCAATCAACCCTCAGATGCTGTGATGTCGAGAGTTACTCCACCAATTCTCAGTGGACTGCAGTCTAGCATCATCATGCAGAAAAATATGATGATAAAAAATAAAAATAAACTCCTCCCATTTTCTTTTTCATCACCGTTATTTTTGCTTTGTTTTTAGGAGACAGTCGGCATTGGGTAAATCTTCTAGATAATGTAAACGTAAAGTTTATTTTGACTTATACTGCAGGTGCTCTCCAATGTCTGCCACCAGGTGTGGTAATAGCCTCGAATACGTCAGGTTCTCTTTCAAACACATCCATCTCTTAGCCTCGTGCCTCTCTTGAAATGGTTGATGTTGTTCGTTTAAAAATTTTGTGTGTATTATTTTTCTATGTGTTATTTTTCGTGGGCAACCAGTCCAAGGAAAATTTGACACAATGAAATTTATTCTCACAAAATATTTAGCAGTTACAATTTCCCATGCGATGTTTGCATTTGTTGATTTTAATTTTCATAGGTTAGTATGACTACAAAAATTTATCAACAATGGAGGTGTACGGAATACCTGAGCAGTGTTAAACAGTGAGCATGTGCAGTTTGATTAGGTACATGCTAAAACACAATGTCATACAGATACCGTATTTTGGGAATTTTTTAATTCTCAATTTTCACATAAAGAGTAGAAGATATTAGGGATACAATTAATTTGTGCAGGATCTCATGTACAATGATATGTTTGAAGAGAAGTGGAGTTTCTAAAATACAAAGTCAATGTCAGCATAGTGATGGCAGAATATGCTACTCAACCCTTATATTGTGCCATGGAGGTATATATGTCCTTATGTTTTGCTTGTGACCTTAGGAATGTCCCCTGCTACTATGTACGACCCAGAATGGGCATGTACTAGTGTGGAAAGTGGGATGGTGCCAGAGTGACAGCGAAAAAACAAAGGTGTACCATGACGGGAGACAGTGTGTGCTTAAGAGGGTTTGTACGTGGCAGTTACACTTGGGCTCCATTGAAGGTTTGGCTTGGCAGGATCAACTGGACAAAGGAAGTCTAGCCACAGTGGGAGGCGACTGTGCAGTCAATCTATTCAGGTTAGTGTGTTGTTAGTCGATCTATTCAGGTCAGTGTGTTATTAGTCGATCTATTCAGGTTAGTGGGTTGTTAGTCAATCTATTCAGGTTAGTGGGTTTGTTTTGTGATTTGGTGATAAGATCTGAGAAGGGAGTTCTATACGTATACAGGAAATCAAATTTGAGTTATGATTATCAGATCAGAGAACAAAAAAATATCAACACAATGGAACTTGAATCAGCTTGTAGCACCAAAAAAGAGCTAAGCATAAGTGACAACGAAATTACGTTTTAAGGGGTGCAACAGTTGATTGCAGATTCTGTCACACTTAGTTAATCTTAGCAATTCTCCTTGAATAATTTCACCAATTTATGAAGCTTAGTGAAATATTGGTTGTGTTTGCAGTGGGCGTTCACTGCACACATGTGCAGATATAATAGTGTAGCAGATGTGATCATTCAAGTTCTGTGTGGTGTTAGTGCCAATGGAGTGTTAATTTTGTCTTCTTTTTTTAATTGTCATCTTTGATCTGTTCATTTATAACCACATAGGTTCTGTGCCGAGTCAACAGTTCACAATGAAAGCCTTGATCACACATGCCAGTAAAAGAGAATCCATATATAGAAGAATGTTATGACCAGCTAATGCATTAACAACATTTTCCTATATCATAATAGTACCATACACCCTCTAGTTACCACATACATCAATTATTTATAATATTGTGTATGCTGACTAACAAAGGCTATATTAATACATCATAATGAAAGTGTAACTGATGGCTATAGTGCCTAGAGGAAATAGTTATAATAATATAATAAAATTAAAATAACAACATTAATCAAATAAAAAGTCCTCCAAAACTGAACTATATACTAAGTACTAATATACTACTACTACTACGATGACAACAACTGCTACATCATCTTCAAATTTGGGGGGGTTTTTTGGTGCCTTTTTCCATGGCTTCTGAATGCTGGCACATCTTGTTACTGATGCTGTGTAGTCCACAAATGCAATACTCATTATATGATACCAATTAATATTGATTGGCATAATTATAGTGTTTGCCACATTAACTTTCCTATTTTAAAAAAAATCATGCTCTCAGTAATAAAATACCTTTCTTTCCAGCACAACTCAGGAAAGTGAAGGGAGAAAGAACCACATTGCGCTTTTTTTCTCTCCTTATTATGCCTCTATTGCACAAGTGCCAGTCACAACATCAGATTTTAGTTTGCATAAAGAGTGCTTTGGCTCCATTGCCTTTCTCCTAGCCGACTTTTGCCGAACTAGCTACCAATGAACAACTATCTTACCAGCAGTGATATATAGTGGGAAAAGAAGTGCTGAAGTTGAATGCTGAGAGAAGCCAAGGGTTTGAAGCAACTACAACAGCAAGACAAGATAGCCACAGCGATGAAACTATACAAACACAGCAACGTACAGTAGCAGGAGAGGTTTCCTGTAGAGCCATAGAGCCTGAAGTGCTTATGCAAGCCAAGTAACAGACACATACCTGCATGAACTTTACCTTCCAAGGGCTGCGGAATAGCATTACACCAGCTCTTGATTATGTGATATATACTGGACAACATAAGAGACTATTTTTGTCAGTGTTTTGATTAGCTTATATATTAGGGAAAGACACATTGCTAGGGAAATGGTTGAATAGGAGGGAGAGAGTACAAATCCCAATGGGATTTTTTTAAGACGCCGCCTAAGGTTCACCTTGTCCGTTAGTGCAATAACTTTCATGTATACAGTATTTTCTTCAAAATTTAGTTTTCAGGCTTACAGTATATAGAAGAAGAGTGGATATACAGTATATATATATATAGAGTATAGACACACAAAACACATACTGTACTATTGGACAACTCAATTTTAGTTCATTGCACATGTACGGTGGGAGGTAAATGGATTGCTATGTGGCCCATTCACTTTCCTAAGTTGTGCTGAAAAGAGCACATTTTTAGGTTGGTATAAATATATATATACTATATGAACTAACACCCAGTATATAGAGGCACTGAACTAAACATTGGTGTAGATTTGTTAACAACCAGTTTTTATTTATTAGTGGTCTGTGGTGTGGTAAATGGGGTTTGGGTTGACAGCAAAAGCAAAAATTTATTTACACTATTAGCTAGCTATACAGGTGATCTTGTTTCTCCTATTGAAAATGTTATTAGCAGTACTATATATATAGATTTTGATGATTTGACACTCGTGAACAAAAATATGCCATTATTAATCAATCGTGTTGCTATGGTAACCAAAATTTCATTATGTTCAGGACACCTGTACTATACATACCAGAAGACTGTTGGATAATGTTTGCAGCAGTATATAGTATATAGTCCAATTGGAAAGTTAATGTGGCAAGCACTATACTTGACTTTTAATTTACTCGCAGCATTGACACCAGTCATTTGTGTAATAATTCCTAAGACCACACCCATTCTACAGCAATATTCAGTCATATAGCACTCGACTGCAAGTTATATAACTACACCGATGAATACAATTGCTTTCTCAATAATCGCCTTAAAATTAATTTTGTTTCTCGACATTTTGGCTTGATGCTCTAGCCTTATCAGCTGATGCTCACATGAGGTTGGTATATATCCACCATGTGACAACAACACACCCTGGCCCATGCAGTGCATGACGGGATGTGGAAGCAATGATGAGGGAAATGAAACCAGATCCCCGTCCGTATCTAGAATCAGGGTCTAGATCTCTCGGTGTCCACGAACTCTCGGATGTTTGTAAAACCTTGTTAAGGACGCAAACAATCTCATGGGCTTTCAAGACTACCTCCTGTTTATGGCAAAAAGCAAACAGTATGGTTTGAATGAATCAAAGCTGAATTAGAAGGTGATATCAAGAATTTGGATGAGGTAAGTTTTATGAGATGTCGAAGATTAAGAACTTGGATGAAATGATACTTTAAATGAGTGAGAGAATGGGAGCATTTATCTCCGACATTAAAAACTACATCTACATTCAACTAGTAGAGCATGCATGCACCATGCCTAACCTCTTTTAAAGAGCTTTAATCTTTTGCTGTTACATATATGTGGATCTCAAGCCCTTACCACTTGACTCCTAGGAACAAATTTCTTTAAGTAACAATAGAATATATCAGGCCTCTGATAATATATAAAGTGATCTGGCTAAAATCTTACATGCTATACCAGTACCTCTTGCTCTTTGATGTCTAATGTTCTAAAATATTTTCTGATCATAGCGATCAGACTCATCAACTGTAACCTTACTGCCCCAGGCCTAATACTGTATTGATATTTTATAGTTTGTTATAAATATGATCTGCACAGGTCTATACAGCCCCCTGTCCCACGACAATTATATAAACAACAAAATATTATCAACAGCTATAAACAATCAACAATTATATAAACATCAACAATTATATAAACAACAAAATATAATTGTATTATCAACAATTATAAACAATAAAATATATATAAACAACTAATTATTATCAACAATGGTTTGTCCAAATCCATATTTCTATGAACTCATGTAACTCGTAAACAATAGCTACAACTGCCATAATTACAACAAAAAAAATTCCCCTTCAGCCGCTTTTGCTCTTAAATTGCAGTGCCATTTACTTAGATATATAGCATTATTGTTGTTTATAATTGATGAATTAGCCACACAAATCCTGGATCTATACTTTGGGCAGGATGGATTGAACTGTCTACTTTAAACGGATTTGAGCCATCCATGTTAGCGACTCAAACCATGATCCATAATTTGAGGATGCAAACTATGGATTACGTATGTGGGCAACCATGGAAAAAGACTCACACTTCACACTTGGAGCTTTCTATCATTAAGTAACAATTGGATAGAATAAATGTGAGAGAGATATGGAATTACAATGCCATAAATGGGTTATACGAAAAACACTTAAGAATCTGGAATTTTTGCATTCATCATACTTGCATCCTGCTATATATCCCACTACATATTGACGAAAAATACATTCCTTAATCACTTTTTCTCTGCTATGGAGAGGGTGAAAAGTCACCATCTATTATTCCTGATGAAGGCTATAGAGCATCTATATAGTCAAAACTTGAAGAGAATGCAATTTCAAGCGAGAAGGTTATTGTAATTTATGTCTTCATTGAGACCATCTATAGTGTTGGTCGATCTGGACACACATCATTTCATCAGTCATTTTTTACCTTCCTCTGCATATATAAGCTTTTTAGGAACTGGTATAAAAGTGAGGGATACATGATCACATAGACTCAAATAAGATCAGGACCGTAGCCATTTTGTGGAGACACATCCCAGAACATTCTTCAAGGATACAGCTGGGTAGTCACTCGATTTATACACTCGTTGTGTACCCATAACCTGAGAGGTAGGTCTGCCTTGCCTCCTAGTACTTCTTCTACAAATCAATTTACTCCTGTTGGTTTGAGAGGACTAAATGACTTCAGCTTATCTGACAAGATGCTGAATTCCACAATATTCCTGGTGTTTTAAGAAGACCATTAACCCCGAATAGAGGTAAAAAAATAATGGGCATCATGACTCCTTTACCCTGTTTCATGTAGCTATGTGCAGCATGATTGGTAGATAATACATTCACACAGCAAAAGGTTATCTTTGCATGGTTTCCATTCTGCAGGCTAGAATAACATTGTCAATGCAGAATTAAGAGAGACAAGTTGAACGACATGAGAAACATCACTGATGTACTGTCATTTGAACTGGGGTTCTGTAAACTATATGAATAAGTGCATTTTAATGATTATATAAAAACAAAAAAAGTAAACTGTAAAGACTACCAGTTTCATTCCTGGCATGCCAGCACAGCACTTCATTCACCCACAGAATCCATCAAGGATTGTATATAAATAGCAACACAACCGAGGCCTAGAGCCGTACACCACAATGCAGCTTCCAGTGCGGTATGGTATGGATGAAGATCACAACAACTTCCAACTGAAAATCACACCCAACTTCTCTAAGTTCAAGCCCTATCAAAAAGTCACACCCACATGAAGTCACACCCACCTTTACAAAAAAGAAAATTACTCCTGAAACTAGTGTTTTGACTATATTCCTCCTTCAGTCATCACCACCCATCCACATGGGATTATCCACTGATAAAATTTGTCATGGCTTCCTGGAGAAGTTGTGTGCGGCTTCCACCCAGAAGTACCTTTAGAATTTGGGTATGTCTTCCAGATGCAAGTGGATGTATATAGCTACTGCACATACACATTGGGAAATGCTTTGATGTAAGCATCTCTCATATGCTAGGGAGTTGCACTGTGATCTCCTTGGAGGCCTCGAGGATCCAGAGGGGAGTTGCCTCTGGATGTCCTCTTGGGTGGTCTCTGGATGGTCTGAGAGTGATGTGCTATGGAAGTACACATATCGGGTAGGAAAAAGTTAACCAGTCTCCTACACTACTACTGAAGTCTTTTGCACTACATCAGGAATTTATGTTGATCTTAGATTATGCAAGTTATCCGAATGAGCTCAAGTGGGCAGATTCTACAATACTTTCTGCATTGATTCATTCCATTGTCAGGCAGCATTGGTTCAAATATGATATAGTTTACAGCCCTAAAATGTTCGCTGCCTTGCAGGAGCGTCCACACTAAATATAGCATGCTCACCTCGGAGTCCATCCAATCGATCTTGCGATTGGCATTATTGGCTAGCAAAGCAAACCTCAGAGGGGTGTTGGATGAAAAAATTGGTACATTATTGGCTAGCAAAGCAAACCCTCAGAGGGGGGTGTTGGATGAAAAAATTGGTACTACTACTGCATGGCTTATCCATGTATTGTGTATATATGTATCTATGCACCGCACATTCACTGTAAAACATGTGGACAGGCCATCCACCTTAAATAATGTGGGCTTACATAAATTGTAAGTGGTTATTATGGTGAAGATATTGGTGGAGTGAATGCCCAGAAATTTGAAGTAAGTCCGACTGTGCAATGCACAGGTCACCTGCCTTAAATTATGAGGCTTAGGAATGGTCATCATAGTGAAGAGATTGATAGAGTGAATGCCCGGAAATTCAAAGTAAGACTGGCCTGGCTGCTATATAGACTGGACTGCACAGTTTATAGCTGACAAATACACTTACCAGATAGGAGAACAAACAAGCCTGAAAAGGACAACCAAAACACGAATTAACCCTCACAAGTCACAAGCCCTCTAAAATCATCTCCCCCATAGGCCCTCATAAATAATAATTTGTGCACACGTGAGTGGGTGCATGACTGACAGGCTATTTAACAAACTCTAGTTTATTTCTTTTCTTTTCTCATCACTTAATGCTTAGCATTCATTACTATACTGTATGGGGAAGTAGCTGGTGTAGAAACTTTGGTTTTATTGAACACGCATGTATATACCAGTCTGTGACACAATGGTGCTTTGTCAGCGTAGTTTGTCCAAAGTACAGTTGGCAGCAGAGTGTCAGGAAACCCATAGAAAGTAAGTGGCAAAAAAAGTGGACAAAATATTGGTGGTTCGGGGAGAAAGCTGGTTGATTACCTATGCACTAGCACAGTATGCAATGTTGACTCTCTGCTGGAGGCCTCCATGTGGTGAAACATCGCTGTGGATCTGTGCCAAGGATTTACTCTAAAAGCTCGTAAGTTCAGTAAAGATACATACACTCTTCAAAAATGTACCCTGGTCATCTTTAAAAATAAAATAAGTCACAGAATGACTCCATTGCATTTTAAAGGTTCAAAATTGACCATTGTTCATTGAATCAAGTATCCCAAAAGAAGGTTGTTGTTGGCATGTTGTTGGCAAATACATCAAAAGTTGGACATTAAGCTGGTGTTCTGAGAATACATGCTAAAAAAGAAACAGTGTGTTTTTGCGTGCTACCAAGAACAGATCAGTTGATCTCCTCAGATAGTTCATTCATCATAATTTTGCTACCACAAAACTCCAAATTATCATTCAATTAAGCATCTGAAAATGGTGAACACATTGGCATGGGTATATATATATGTTTAGTAAATAAGCAATATGCACCAGTTATTCTTTCTATATATGCCAACTTTGTAGCCGGCTCTCTCATGCACTCGCTGGCCATGCATTAGTATATACATGCCATTTGCCTCGCCAAGAAGTTTCTGCATCATCTAAACAACAACAAAAATGGTACGTGAACCATTAGCCATGCATCCAGTTCTTCCTGTTCTTCCTCAGGTGTCCATCCAGTTCTCTGCTCTCACTCTTCTAATTTGCAGCCACTTTCTTAAACGGCAACCATTTCCAGTTTACATTAGTTTAAGGGAATGATGCTTTTATGGGTGACTGTACAATAGATAGCCAAGCCATGCCATGCACAACAATGCTGTCTTCCCGTCCAACTCACTAAAAAATGTGTGTGTGTGTGTGTGTCGTGTGTGTGTGTGTGTCGTGTGTGTGTGTGTGTGTGTGTGTGTGTATGCTGTCTTCCATCCAACTCACACAAAAAATGTGTGTGTGTGTGTGTGTGTGTGTGTTTGTGTGTGTGTGTACACTGAACATGCTGACTAAAACCAAGGCAAAGTTAATACATCATGATGAAAATGTAATTGCTGGCCAAGATGAAAATGCAACTAATGCCAATAATAATAACACTAATAATAATAATAATAACAATAATAACAATAACTAATAAACAGTAGCTACCTTCAGATAGCTACCTTCAGATGACAACCCAATCCTCTTCCTCCTCCTCCTCACTATCACACTCCATGCTGACAGCTCTTGGCTCCTCCCTAACTGAACTACTACCACCACTACTACTACTACTACTACTACTATTACTACTACTACTACTACTACTACTACTACTACTACCCTCATCATCAAGTTTAGTTTTTATCCGAGTTTTTTCCCATTTCCGAGGTTTGGTGGCTTCTGAATAGGAGAGAGAGCTTCCATCTTTAACACTGGACAGTCCACAGGTGGCTGTACAATGAAATATATACAACGCTCTATTACACAAACACGAAATAATGATCAGGCTTGCTCCCAACTAAATCGTTCCTTCTCAATGATTTGCTCTAACACTTGCATCTTTTAGATCAGGCATGTACTTAATATGAGATGACAACTCCTACGACCACACCTTCCCTGGAGCAATTTCAGCCTCTTTCGGTCAATACCTATCGGCACTAACCAGCGCTAGAAACTGTAACTAATACCAATGCATTTGCATTGGAGTGGACTAACCACACCCCTGAAGTATGCTGGTATAGAGGTATAGAAAGCAACAAAAAAAAACAAGTTGGAAGGCCTACAGTTTTGAGGCATAAAGCGCTGAGCAGGGATGGGTGTGGTCCCCTTCGCACGGTCAGAAGATGTCTGGAAGGAAAAAAGACCCTATAAATGAAAGTGTCAGTGATATCTGAGAGTAAGGTCTAGCCGTGATATAAACTTATGTGATACCTGAGAGTAAGGTCTAGCCGTGATATAAACTTATGTGATATCTGAGAGTAAGATCTAGCCGTGATATAAATTTATGTAATATCTGAGAGTAAGGTCTAGCCGTGATATAAACTTATGTGATATCTGAGAGTAAGGTCTAGCCGTGATATAAACTTATGTTATAACTAAGGTCTAGCCGTGATATAAACTTATATATTCTTTTTACACAAGTAGGGGTATGGGGGAAGGGACAATGTCAATATTTATCTCCGGAATAATCAGACAGTTTTGAATGACCCATAACCTCAATTATCTTTAGTAAATTATCTTTTCACTTGATGCAAAGTGGAGGGGCCAAAACATACTATGCTTGTTAGGGCAAGGACTACCTACCCCCCCCCCCCCCCCCCAATCCTGGACCACTCCACTTCCTATGTCACTGATGCTGATCAATTATATATTTACTTCCTAGGTACCGTTAACTCTGGTTGGCCTCTCGATGTTTAGCACACATAAAGTTGCCAAGAGCCCATTTCTCTGTCATTACAAACAGTCTTTGTTAGGCATTCTTCTGGTATTTTGCTGAAGTGCTGATGTCGATGTCGTTGGCCAATTAAGCGCAAGTGTATTAGCTGCATCGCCTAGGCAACATACTTCAACAAAACATTTAGGCAAATAATTTTTATTAGTATGATCACATCATTGTCGACAATTGTTTATAATATCCCGACAAGCTTCTGGCTGCTTATTTGCAGGGGACTTCTAGCCTTTCCCCTTCTAGTGGCGCAGGTTAGCCTTTCCCCTTATAGTGGCGCAGGTAACTCTTCCATGGCTCCAAAACACTTTCCAACATACCCAATGATTGTACTTTAGCATGCCAATGACGAGCCTGTCGCAAGAATTGTTCCCATCATTGGCTAAAAGGAGTTTTTCGCCCTGTACATAGGATGTCCAAATAGTTCTGTGGTGAACCTGTTTCTGAGGAAAAAAGTCGAATGCCATCGCTAGTTCCTGCCTTGACATACATTCTCTTTCGTAACAGGGTCTTTGTTAGTCTGCTCGAGAAATTAGCTCCTTCGACTAGCTCACAAGATTAGTTCTCTGTTCTCTGCCTAAAAAAATTATGGAAAGTAATTTGTTTAATTTTTCTGTGAGTGTGCGTTATTTAGGAATAGTGTTTAGTAAGTGCCTATTCTCAGTTAAGCACCCGTTTTCTTACAGGTTGGGGTTAATTAGAAGCAGGGTGCTAAACAACCAGAGTTTACAGCATGGTGTAACCTCAATTATGGTTGCTCACTCCATCATATTCATTCCATGCATTCCTTGATCCACCAGTAGTCCCACTACTTACTCTACACTCTCAGTAACACCAGTAATCTCTCTGTTGCTCTAGTAATCTCATTCTGTACACTAGTAATCCCACTCTGTACACTCTGTTCGACTAGTAATCTCACAACAAAGATATCAAAATGGCATTAATTAGCACCTCTCACACATATGTTTACTACGAATAAAAGTACGTTTAATTTTTTAGTCATACATTTACAAAAGCCAGCTCAAAGCAGTCAATGGATTATAGAATCTTCTCAGTACTTGTTATGAGCAGCCTGAACACTGCTAGCAGCTTTAGGCAATCTTGGCACAGCTACGAACAATAATACTATGTGCCAGGACTGATTACAGGGGTCTGAAACAGCACAATAAAGAATCCAGTCTTACACGCTACACACTTGAACTCGAGGCACGACGTGTGCTTGAGAGATGCTTACTCTGTCGGTGGAGATCGACTTGACAATGACCGTAAGCACAGGACTTGATTAGGTTGTAATTCTAGGAGTGGCTAAAAGTATTACAATGACTCTCAATGATCAACTTCAAATTTTATTCACTCGACGTTTCGACTAGATGCTCTAGCCTTCATCACGAATAATGCTCTCGACGTTTCGACTAGATGCTCTAGCCTTCTTAGCTCTAGCCTTCGTCAGGAAGACTAGAGCATCTCGTCGAAACATTGAGAAAGTAAAATCCAAGTTGATTATTGAGGTCATTGTAATTTTATTAGGTCAAGTGAGAGTTCGTTGAGATATTAACCCTTTCACCGCCAACTTTAGCCCAACACTAATTTTTTTAAATATTTTTGAATTTCATAACTTTTTTTGTAACCATTAAATTTAACAAAGCATATCATTCGATTGCAAATTGAAAGAGCTATAACTTGGTATATGAATCAGCTCTATTGAAGCAGGCAAACAAAAGTTACGCATCTCTATGTCTAAGGCAACAACATTAAAATTCTGATTAGGGGCACCCACATTATGCTCTATTTTTAAACCACTCGATCATAATGGTTTATTTAGGGGAAATTATCTAATTAAGATCAGTAAAATTTGAAACTGATCAGGGACGCTCCCATTTTAAGCCACTCTCTACCATAACCATCTAGTCGGTATTTTCAAACCAACCCTCAACTCCACAGGCCGCCATTATTTCCACCTCCACCCAATTCCCCTCGCAGCTTGGTGTGCTAGGCATCAGTGCCATGCCTGTCGTGACAGAGCCGTTCTGAAAAGGGCACTTCATTCACAACATGCTCCATTGTGCTATGAAAAGAAATTCTCCCTCCCCTCAGTTCCTCCACTTCAAGCCCCAGAAAAATAATGAATAGCAAAGGGTCCCTTTAAATATTGGGGGAGGACTCACAACACTAGCTCCACAAGGACACAGTCATATGGTCACTCTTCAATACTACACCTCCAGTCTAAAGATACCAAATCTCACATTACAGTCAGGAAAAAAAGAACAACTCTATGAATAAAGCTCCCCTCTGATCCACACCCCCTGCACTGTGGTCAAGATGCATAATGAATAAAGTTCCCCTCTGATCCCCACACCCCCTGCACCGTGGTCAAGATGCATATAAAATAATGAATAAAGCTCCCCTCTGATCCACACCCCCTGCACTGCGGTCAAGATGCATATAAAATAATGAATAAAGCTCCCCTCTGATCCCCACACACCCTGCACCGTGGTCAAGATGCATATAAAATAATGAATAAAGCTCCCCTCTGATCCACACCCCCTGCACTGTGGTCAAGATGCATATAAAATAATGAATAAAGCTCCCCTCTGATCCCCACACCCCCTGCACCGTGGTCAAGATGCATATAAAATAATGAATAAAGCTCCCCTCTGATCCACACACCCTGCACTGTGGTCAAGATGCATATAAAATAATGAATAAAGCTCCCCTCTGATCCACACACCCTGCACTGTGGTCAAGATGCATATAAAATAATGAATAAAGCTCCCCTCTGATCCACACCCCTCCTGCACCGCGGTCAAGATGCATATAAAATAATGAATAAAGCTCCCCTCTGACCCACACCCCCTGCACTGTGGTCAAGATGCATAATGAATAAAGCTCCCCTCTGATCCGCACCCCCTGCACTGTGGTCAAGATGCATATACCTGCTTCTCTGAGGGCAACCTCTACGTCCTGGATGATGGTGGCCGCCGGAGGAGGGAACACACAGGAATCCTGTCTAGGACCTAGATTGTTGCTCTCATTGTCAGCATCCCCAAGAATCTCCTCGTCTCTAGCAAGACAGGTGTCTGGATCCCCAAGTGTCTCCTCGTCTCTAGCAAGACAGGTGTCTGCATCCCCAAGAATCTCCTCGTCTCTAGCAAGACGTGTGTCTGGATAAAATAACGGTATGCACCACAGTCACGTAACCAGAACAACGTGTTTGTAATCTTAGGGCGTATTCATGCTGCAATATCAATGTCATCCATTACAAATATAGTCATGAAAACCTGCGCACAGAACCCATTGCCTCGCCCTGAAATCTGAGTAGTATCTGCGCTGCTACAATACCGTGAAAACATATCAACCGAGGCCATTGTTAAAATATCATTAAAACCTGTCAACCGAAGCCACCATGTTGAAAACCTGTGAACGGAGGGCACATTGCGTAGTTAATGCCATGTCTTGCCAGTGATTATAAGATGATGCATCTATCAAGACCTGTGTACACAGGCCGCACACACTGTACCATACAACATGAAACGTTCATGATCATGAAACAACTTCTCACGATTAATACTCGAAACGAATGTGCAAGTTGTGAACGGATAACACTCACAGTGTTCTCCCCAGAGCGTTTAGCAGATCTGTTCGATATCCCTTCCAAATTGACGGCATATCGGCTGATACGCCTTACCAGTTTACTTTATAGTTCAAGGTTCATTTTTGCCAAATTGATGATGCAACTCATCTATACGTACTTGATGATGCAACTCATCTATACGTACTGTGGGTGTGGTTGGTGAAAACTTGCAGCAGTTCTGGCTCCACAGTAGCTCCCCGACTCGCGAGCGAGACTTACCGAAGCATAGAAGCCCAGACGAGGGTGTTCCTAGCAGAGCTCAAACAAGCACAGGAAGGCTGGCATTGATATTTTAAAAATGGAAGTCGAACTTTCCCAGAGTTGGAGGATGGGTAAGGTGTGGTGTGTTTGCTCTGCTGATAACATATGTAATCATAGGCCTAGGAAGGTCGCCATCAGCCGAGCGACATGGATCAACTGGCCTCACACGACTCGAACAAGAGAACTTAGTGAAGCATGCGAAGAGTGAGTGCTAAATCATGGTAGCTTAGTTGGATTTGGGGATGATGGTGCAGTGCCTAGGAGAGATTGTAGCTTAGCCCTCACTTCCACCTAAAGTGTCTCCTTTTTTCCTCTCTCTTGGTGTTTATGAAACCATTTCTTCCAGAACCATAATTGTAAGCAGTACACAGCAGTTACTTCACCCATGAAAATATCTCTAGACAATTATATTAATTTGAGCATTCAGGCTTCAGTAGAATATGTATGTCAATTGTATTATGTACTGCTTGTTGACTCTGTACCGATTCATAGCTCTTTCACATGTAACAATATTGTCTAGTCCAGTGCACCTCCTGCAACCTGTAAACACTATAATGAATACAAGACCAAAAAACACAGACCATCAAGGATGATTAGTCCGCTACTCCACCGATGACATGCCAATACCCCTTACAAAAATCCTGGAGAGAACACCGACACACAGGACAACACCTCGTTACACTGTCAGAGCATCCAGATCTCGACAATGACTGGTCGCTTGCCTACGCAGGATGTCATTGAGGGTGGCCAGAGCATTAAGTCGGGCACACAAGCAATGTGCTTATGACTGATAAGGACATGTGTGACTTATAACATTATAAGCTAGCGAGATAATGCTGTCTAAGCAATAATTGCTTTTTGATTTAATGTGCTAGTGTTTGCATTAAGGCGAGTTCTATATACTTTAAAGACGCAGATGCAGATCCACCAGGAAAGCATCATGCGGGCACCACGTATGATAGTATACACACCCACCCTCGGAGGAGTCCTGTGCCTAGCAGTGCCTGAGAACAATCATGATAATCATGATAATCACGTTGTTCATTTTGTCAACCAAAAAGGAAGGGGGGGGGGGGGCAAACAAACAACAGGGCACTGTTCACATCCATTTGCACACCAGGAGCTTTCATTATTCTTGGTCTTTCAGTATTTAGACACCATTTGAAAGTGTGGTTGTCTCAGTGCTTGAACAATGGCGGTCTTTTCAATAAAAAAGAAAAGAAAAATTCTTCCATCCTTCTTTCGAGCCCTAGCTTTTTTTCTTTTTTAAAACTCTAGGCATTCTCCCGCTAAAGTCATTCTCTCCCGCTAAAGTCATCACCAAAGCAATGACAGGCATATGACAGGTGAATATCATGAGGAAATATTTGACATTGCCGGGACAAGGGCAGAGCAACCTCCACTACTGCTTGACTGTGGCAGTCGGTAAGCACAGCTGACTGTGGACCACATCCCTGGTAAGTGCTATATATTGCATCTTCGTGTTGTGTGAAGGGATTCCCACGTCTTCTGACTTTTGTAGGAGAAATGAATCTCATGCTAGAAGAATAGTAATGGTTGCCAGCACTGATAAGTTAAAGGCAAAGGCTTAGCTGTGAGGAATACAGCAATGTCACTGAGAGCTAAATCACATAGTACTCCTGGGAAGACACACCCACACACAGTAGCCACCTGCGGGCACAAGGGGGGGACAGTTGCATTTTTTAATGTTTTAATTTTTACTTATGGTTACCACTTTTGAGCTCCGTAGATTCTGCAAACTTCATGGTGTGGACTTGATATATAGCTCAAAAGATAGATCTCTCTGTGTGCTCTCTTTTGATATTAAAATATGTTTCATAGGTATAACTATAGGCAAGTTATTAGACCTAAAGTGGAGGTACAGTACCTCAAAACCTGAATGCCTGAAACCTCCACATAAATCACTCTAGATTGCTAAGTGCTAAAGATTTAAAATTAGCACCAGTGGCTAGAGGAAGCCATGCTCTATGCAATGAGTGTTTTGATTAGGTAAGTACGCAGTCAAGCGCGTGGGTGGAAAATGAGTTTTATGGATAATTAACGAAATTCATTTTCCACCCACGCGCTTGACCACATACTTACATTTTTAACACCTAATGAAAACACTCATTGAATAGGAGGAGCCACTGGTACTAATTAGCACTTTGCAATCTGGAGATACATGCAGGGTTTTTTTAGGGTCCCTCCACTTGTAGCTCCCGTAACTTGGCTATAGTTATACTTGTGAAAAATATTTTAGTAGTATCAACAGAGAGCACCAAGACAATCTTTTGAGCTATATATCAAGTCCATAACATGAAGTTTACGGAATCTATGGAGTTATAATGTGGTAACCACAACAAACAAAAAAAAACATGTGGGTCATTCCCCCCCCAAAAATGCAACTGTCTCCCCTTCATTAAAAGGACTTCGTTCTGAAGCTATGTATGAGTGGAGCTACACTCAAGCAATATCTGCATAGCTAGCGAGATGGATCTCTTCTTTAATGAAGGACTTGCTAGCAGGTTGCTGGAAAGTGTACCTAGTCAGTAGTGTAACTGAGAGCCATGAATGGGACGGTTTATTAGTTTCTTCATTTAGTGGACATGATTGGTTGCTGGAAAATGAACTGACCGCAAGTGAAGAACTAGCACAGCAGCTAATTAAATAAGTGGGCATGGCTAAGGCATAGTGCACGAGGTCTGCAACCCTCATTGTTGTTGAACCTATCACCAACCAGGGTCACCAACCACTGTCACCAACCAGTGTCACCAACCACTGTCACCAACCAGTGTCACCAACCACTGTCACCAACCAGTGTCACCAACCAGTGTCACCAACCACTGTCACCAACCACTGTCACCAACCAGTGTCACCAACCAGTGTCACCAACCACTGTCACCAACCAGTGTCACCAACCACTGTCACCAACCAGTGTCACCAACCAGTGTCACCAACCACTGCCACCAACCACTGTCACCAACCACTGTCACCAACCACTGTCACCAACCAGTGTCACCAACCAGTGTCACCAACCAGTGTCACCAACCAGTGTCACCAACCACTGTCACCAACCACTGTCACCAACCACTGCCACCAACCAGTGCCACCAACCACTGCCACCAACCACTGTCACCAACCAGTGTCACCAACCAGTGTCACCAACCAGTGTCACCAACCACTGTCACCAACCACTGTCACCAACCACTGTCACCAACCACTGTCACCAACCACTGTCACCAACCACTGTCACCAACCACTGTCACCAACCACTGTCACCAACCACTGTCACCAACCACTGTCACCAACCAGTGTCACCAACCAGTGTCACCAACCACTGTCACCAACCACTATCACCAACCACTGTCACCAACCACTGTCACCAACCACTGTCACCAACCACTGTCACCAACCACTGTCACCAACCACTGTCACCAACCACTGTCACCAACCACTGTCACCAACCAGTGTCACCAACCAGTGTCACCAACCACTGTCACCAACCACTGTCACCAACCACTGTCACCAACCAGTGTCACCAACCAGTGTCACCAACCAGTGTCACCAACCACTGTCACTAACCACTGTCACCAACCACTGTCACCAACCAGTGTCACTAGAAGAAGAAACCACTCAACTGTCAAATTCATGGCTCTCAGTTCAGCTTGGTACGTTTCCCAGCAACCAGCTAGTAATTTCTTCACTAAAGAGAAAACCCTCTCTCGCTAGCGGTATTGCTGAGTGATGTGGCGGGTTATGATTGCTCTACTCTAAATCAATTAGACATTGAGACCTGGAACCTACAGTATTAGACACCCTCGGACCCTTAGTAGCGCCCTCACTACACTCGGGTAGCCACAGCCCAGAACCTTCAGGATCCCTAAATACCGTAGGTCCCAGGCTGTGTCCAACTGTTATTTAAGTAGTTGAAACACACACGGACAAGGAGCCAGATGAAGTGTGTGTGTGGGGGGGGGGGGGGGGGGGGTGAGGGATGAATTGTATTACAAATGGATTGTGCTAAAGAATGCTAACCGGAATGTCAAGAAAACCACATGCCCGATGATGACAGGGACAATCTCAGGATCATCCGGGATACCCACAGTCCAAAGATCATGCCCACCTAACACTGGCTAGGGCTAGGCCCCAGAGATATAGGAGGCTAAGGCTAGGTCCCAGAGATATAGGAGCCTAGGGCTAGGACCCCAAGATATAGGCTAGGCCCCAGAGATATAGGAGCCTAGGGCTAGGCCCCAGAGATATAGGAGGCTAGGGCTAGGCCCCCCGAGATATAGGAGCCTGGGGCTAGGCCCCAGAGATATAGGAGGCTAGGGCTAGGTCCCAGAGATATAGAGATATAGGAGGCTAAGGCTATACATAGGTCCCAGAGATATAGGAGGCTAAGGCTAGGTATAGGAGGCTAGGGCTAGGCCCCAGAGATATAGGAGGCTAAGGCTACAGTAGGTCCCAGAGAAAGCTACAGGTATAAGTCCAGGACTAGGGCCAGAGATTACAGCCATGACAAGGATTAGTCGGAACTCTATTGATGCTCCAGGGATTGCACACAGGACACTACTGGAGCACCCTGACCAGGTCGGCACCTGATCTGGAACACAGTGAGTCCAAGGTCAAGAAGTCCACCATGAGATCACACCTCATTGAATGCAAGACTTAAAACTTCATTACTCCAACACGGAAACTCCAACACGGAAACTCCAACACGGAAACTTGTTGTTCTGTATCCAGTGTTGCCCATCTACGCCAACAATTTTACAGTTTGTGAAATTTCTTAGACATTTTCTTTATAATTGTAACGTACTTGTAGAGGTCAAGAGGGGGAGGGTAGTGCATGGAACACACTCACACACCAGCGGCATTTACAAAACTCCTTCTTCACTACGATAATGATCCAGTGAGCACCTAGCAACTTCAGGATAGACATCACTTAACAGACATTACTTTACCACCTGCTAGCCTGGAAAGAGTCCGACCTACAGACATGGGGCATAGTAACACATGCACTGACTGGCAGTCTGACTACAGACATGGGGCATAGTAACACATGCACTGACTGGTAGTCTGACTACAGACATGGGGCATAGTAACACATGCACTGACTGGCAGTCTAGCCTACAGACATGGGGCATAGTAACACATGCACTGACTGACAGTCTGACCTACAGACATGGGGCATAGTAACACATGCACTGACTGGCAGTCTGACCTACAGACATGGGGCATAGTAACACATGCACTGACTGGCAGTCTGACCTACAGACATGGGGCATAGTAACACATGCACTGACTGGCAGTCTGACTACAGACATGGGGCATAGTAACACATGCACTGACTGACAGTCTGACCTACAGACATGGGGCATAGTAACACATGCACTGAGACTGGCAGTCTGACCTACAGACATGGGGCATAGTAACACATGCACTGACTGGCAGTCTGACCTACAGACATGGGGCATAGTAACACATGCACTGACTGACAGTCTGACCTACAGACATGGGGCATAGTAACACATGCACTGAGACTGGCAGTCTGACCTACAGACATGGGGCATAGTACCACATGCACTGACTGGCAGTCTGACCTACAGACATGGGGCATAGTAACACATGCACTGACTAAGGCATGGGTGATCAACTTGTGGGTTCATGAATCTCTTTAACTCAACCAAGCCCATTTGCCACCCAACTCTTGACAATCCTGAAGAGCCCAGTACATAGTATGAACCTCCATAGGGGGTTCACCCCACCAACCCCCTGTCGAGATAAATAGTGTGATCCCCTTGGGATGAGGAGAGAAGAGAGACCAACAACTTGGTTGGCAAATTACCTCGCAGGGAGTTAACGAGAAACATGAGTCTCCAGCCACATATCACCTGCCCTTAGCCTGTGCATGCAAGACACTCACTCAGAGACTAGCCCCAACATGAAGCCTGTCAAGCGTGATAATACCCGTGAAGTGCACACATTCCTATAACTCCTTTTTCAAATGCTTCTTTCTTAGACTTGTTTACAAACTTGAGATTTGGAGCCCCAGCCCTCCAATACTGAGACAGACCTTGAGTATATCAACAACTATGTATATACATGATTGTTGACTCTCAATACACCAAAATAGCCAAGGAAAGGGGAGTGGAGGAGAGGGGAGTGGAGGAGAGGGGAGTGGAGGAGAGGGGAGTGGAGGAGAGGGGAGTGGAGGAGAGGGGAGTGGAGGAGAGGGGAGTGGAGGAGAGGGGAGTGGAGGAGAGGGAAGTGGAGGAGAGGGGAGTGGAGGAGAGGGGAGGGGAGGAGAGTGGAGGAGAGGGGAGTGGAGGAGAGGGGAGTGGAGGAGAGGGGAGTGGAGGAGAGGGGAGTGGAGGAGAGGGGAGTGGAGGAGAGGGGAGGGGAGGAGAGGGGAGGGGAGGAGAGGGGAGTGGAGGGGAGGGGAGGAGAGGGGAGTGGAGGAGAGGGGAGGGGAGGAGAGTGGAGGAGAGGGGAGTGGAGGAGAGGGGAGTGGAGGAGAGGGGAGTGGAGGAGAGGGGAGTGGAGGAGGGGGGAGTGGAGGGGAGTGGAGGAGAGGGGAATGGAGGGAGCGGAGGAGAGGGGAGCGGAGGAGAGGGGAGCGGAGGAGAGGGGAGCGGAGGAGAGGGGAGCGGAGGAGAGGGGAGCGGAGGAGAGGGGAGCGGAGGAGAGGGGAGCGGAGGAGAGGGGAGCGGAGGAGAGGGGAGCGGAGGAGAGGGGAGCGGAGGAGAGGGGAGCGGAGGAGAGGGGAGCGGAGGAGAGGGGAGCGGAGGAGAGGGGAGCGGAGGAGAGGGGAGCGGAGGAGAGGGGAGCGGAGGAGAGGGGAGCGGAGGAGAGGGGAGCGGAGGAGAGGGGAGCGGAGGAGAGGGGAGCGGAGGAGAGGGGAGCGGAGGAGAGGGGAGCGGAGGAGAGGGGAGCGGAGGAGAGGGGAGCGGAGGAGAGGGGAGCGGAGGAGAGGGGAGCGGAGGAGAGGGGAGCGGAGGAGAGGGGAGCGGAGGAGAGGGGAGCGGAGGAGAGGGGAGCGGAGGAGAGGGGAGCGGAGGAGAGTGGAGGAGAGGGGAGTGGAGGAGAGGGGAGTGGAGGAGAGGGGAGTGGAGGGAGGGGAGGAGAGGGGAGTGGAGGATAGGGGAGGGGAGGAGAGTGGAGGAGAGGGGAGTGGAGGAGAGGGGAGCGGAGGAGAGGGAGCGGAGGAGAGGGAGTGGAGGAGAGGGGAGTGGAGGGGAGTGGAGGAGAGGGGAGTGGAGGAGAGGGGAGTGGAGGAGAGGGGAGTGGAGGAGAGGGGAGCGAAGGAGAGGGGAGCGAAGGAGAGGGAGCGAAGGAGAGGGGAGTGGAGGAGAGGGGAGTGGAGGAGATGGGAGTGGAGGAGATGGGAGTGGAGGAGAGTGGAGGAGAGGGGAGCGAAGGAGAGGAGGGCGAAGGAGAGGAGAGGAGAGTGAGGGAGGGGGAGTGAGGAAGGGGGAGTGAGGAAGGGGGAGTGGGAGAGGTGCAGCTCTATGTTATCCCCATAAAAAGAAAGAGGAAAGCCAATCAATTCCTTGTGTTCTTCCATGTTCTGCCCATTGGACCAGTAATTACAGTGGTGTTGTGCTACGTGTCAGTCCTTTGGGAAATCAACTGAAGGGAGTCTTGTGGTTGTCAGTCTCTGTGATGGGTTCCCTATATTCTGCCAAAAGGTTCCTGTGGTCAAGTTTCTTCATGATGGTTGGGGAAGCTGCAATACATACATGCCCAGTACTCCAGGGTCATCCCAAGATTCCTGGGACACTGATCCTGGAATGCAAGGCTTGGGTAAGTTAGGACACGTGCTATTGTATTCTAAGGCTAGGACCAGACCAGATGTAGGCTAGGGGTAGGCTAGGGCTAGGCTAGGGCTAGGCTAGGGCTAGGCTAGGGCTAGGCTAGGGCTAGGCTAGGGCTAGGCTAGGGCTAGGCTAGGGCTAGAGGTAGGCTAGGGCTAGGACCAGACCTAGAGGTAGGCTAGGCTAGGGACATCGCAGAATAACCTCAAATGACCTAGATACAATATTCCGGGATGCATGCTATTGTCCAACACTCACTAATCCATCCATGGATAGACCCAAGATTCCCTGGGAATCGCAATGTCCTAGGAAAAGGTTTTAGCAGCACTTGACACCCTTCAGTTTGTGGCTGAAAGTTGAAATACCTGGCCGAGATACATTGCGCAAATGGTGGCTTCAAAGATGTACCCCATTACCTTCCACAATATAAGGGCCGCCCAGCTAAAGAACACGGTACGTATATTTCAGCCGTGAGAGAGAGAGGAACGTCGAGTAGTCACTGAGGATGTCCAGTGAAAGGATGGCCCATCTTTTTTCCAGATGAAAGTATACATCAATGAACTCTCAGTTGATATAATAGCATGACAATAACCTTCTCATTAATCAACTTGAAATTGTATTCTCTCGACGTTTCGACTAGATGCTCTAGCCTTTATCAAGTATGCTCCACAAAGACGCCATTATTTGCACAGGGTATTTCAGCCAGGTACCTTGACTTCCAGCTACAAACTGTGCTATCCTCTTTTCCTCCGAGTGTTTATCAACTGTTCTACATCTGCATGGGATCACATGGGGCAGCGGTGACTTCCTGTCCTGGAGAAAGTGACTTGCTGTTCTGGAGAAAGTAACTTGCTGTTCTGAAGAAAGTGACTTGCTGTTCTGGAGAAAGTGACTTGTTGTTCTGGAGAAAGTAACTTGCTATTCTGGAGAAAGTGACTTGTTGTTCTGGAGAAAGTAACTTGCTGTTCTGGAGAAAGTAACTTGGTGTTCTGGAGAAAGTAACTTGCTGTTCTGGAGAAAGTGACTTGCTGTTCTGGAGAAAGTGACTTGCTGTTCTGGAGAAAGTGACTTGCTGTTCTGGAGAAAGTGACTTGCTGTTCTGGAGAAAGTAACTTGCTGTTCTGGAGAAAGTGACGTACTGTTCTGGAGAAAGTGACTTGCTGTTCTGGAGAAAGTGACTTGCTGTTCTGGAGAAACTAACTGTTCTGGAGAAAGTAACTTGCTGTTCTGGAGAAAGTGACTTGCTGTTCTGGAGAAAGTGACTTGCTGTTCTGGAGAAAGTGACTTGCTGTTCTGGAGAAAGTAACTTGCTGTTCTGGAGAAAGTGACTTGCTGTTCTGGAGAAAGTGACTTGCTGTTCTGGAGAAAGTGACTTGCTGTTCTGGAGAAAGTAACTTGCTGTTCTGGAGAAAGTAACTTGCTGTTCTGGAGAAAGTAACTTGCTGTTCTGGAGAAAGTGACTTGGTGTTATAGAGAAAGTGACTTGCTGTTCTGGAGAAAGTGACTTATAGGAACCTCTGGACTTGGACTCTGTCTTTGATTAGCTTCCTTGAGCAACCTTGGAGCTTAGTGGCAGAGAGAGAGAGAGATGGCAGTGCATCTGTAGACTTAGCCATCGCCTAAACCCACGTACGTTGGCATAAATGGGGTGTGGCTAACTCCCACACAAAGGGGGGATGGTCGCATGCAACATGCATAAGTTATCCGACAACTTTTGAACCCAACTACGACATGTACACATGGAGATTCAAACTATGGCTTATGAATGATTGCATTAATGAACTCGTGTCAACATACTCCCGCCCTTTACGAATTTCTATGCCAGAAAGGGCGTGGCCAACTAGTGTGAACATTATACCTGTTCTATGGGTTCATGAATCCCATTAGTTCTGGAGTGTTTATTTACAAGCCAACCGTCACCTTTGCTAAACATGACTGCTATGAAAAAAGTAACTAGGCATGCTGGAGTTAACAATATTCATGAACACACGCCCCTTAGCCAGCACATGCTTTACCATCTTGGTTGGTCGCCAGACCATTTCCAGTAAAACAAAAAAAAATGTCCGACTGCAGGACATTGGTCACACCTCCTAATGAACATACTCCGACTGCTTCAATTGGCAACATTTATCTGAAAACGGGCAGATCTAACTAGTGCGAAGAGTGCCCTTCCCCCCAATAACAGCCGTGCTAATTCAGATACTGCAAGTTTCCACACCGCATAACATATTTAGAAACATGCACACACTCCAACCACTAAACATAACCCCTTACCTGATACTGCGGTGGCTTCAGAACCTCCTACGATGTCTCCTTTGCCATCGACAGAAGAAGAGTTCAGGCTTGATTGCTCCTTCCTAGTTTCCTCTTCCGTCCCCACGCTCGTCTCGTTGGTGCTCCGACAAAGCACCTGTTCACGTGAGATGGTTTACCATTCAGGGAAATGGAGGGTCAGTCATGAGGCATGAAAACCACACACAAACACAACACATCACACACACACACACACAACACACAACACACACAGTTCCACAAACTTCGGACCATTAACAAAGCTTGATCTATAAAGAAGCACTGACTTACAGATAAGGGGGTGAGTGCCCAACATAGCACAAATATTAGGAGGAGTGGTTTGCTATTTGCTCCAGCATGCGGTATAAAAGAATCCCATGGAGAGCAACCAAATATTTAATAACATTTAACAAATAATTTGGGATTAAAAAAAAAGTGATATTATTTGACATTCAAGAACAAACTCAACACCAGAGAATCTGCTGCTCCCACGCACGTACTATCCTATGATAAATTATCCTTCAGTTGAAATACAATACTCGCAGTTGCCAGTCATACCAACTTTGAAAGCATTCCTTACACAACGAGACACATCAACTGCTGTAGCATACACAGTCTTATACATGCATCCTCCTAGTGCCAGACCTCATAGACGCATACCTCGCTTCTGTCCTTGTCGCCACCACTATCCACTATACCCTCTTCACCACGGCTTCCTTGTTTTCCAACGTCCTTGACCTTCAGTTGCTTTTGTCTACGAGCTCTCAACTGAGGACGCGAGAGCTGTGTCTGCCACTCCCCTAACCCAAACACATGATAAATTACAAAACAAAAGCCACACAATAATACACAAGCACATACAAGGCTTCAGTCACTTGCACCGAGTGGCATAGGTGACATGTCAGTGTGTAGTCATTAGTGACAATATTGTCCATGTAACCACACACACTCACACTGCACTGTATGTAGTTCACACTCCCAATACAAATAATAACAAATCACACACCTTGAACATCCACTTGCACTTCCTTCACCGATTCTTTCCTGCCCAGTTTATCATCATCTTTGATGCTGTCTTTAGGTGGATTCTGGGTCTTTCTTTTGGCAGCTTGTTTCTTGGTGTTGATTTGCTGTTTGGTGAGCACCTGTTGTTTACAGATTTCTTTCTTCACAGGACTGGTCAGGTCCTCCTTCTGTTGAGGTGGGGCTGCGGGTTCTTCCGTCAAGGGCGCAGCTGTTATAGTCGCAGATCTAGGACTAGAGATCTAATTGGAAAAGAAGTTAGTAAGCCCAACGACACGAGTTCTAATTGATGCAGACCAAGCAAGCTTACATGTTTGCTCTTTCCTTTGTTCTTTTGAGCTCTTTTGTTCCCTACTTGGTGACTTTGACTCGTCCGATATAGGATATTCAAGTTGGGCAGCTCGGCTTTTCCACGTACCACACTGACGTAAACCCATAGTAGGGATATTGCAATGATGATCAGGAAGACACAGATGGTGGTCAGGTCCAAGCTAACTAAGGATAGCCAAGCCATGGTTTGTGGCGCTGCGGACCACCACAACTAGCTGCCCCTCAGCCGATGGGACCTGCTGCCGCTGCAATCAAACTGACTGACGCGGACGACCCTTTACTTTATCTTCCCCCGCCCCGCCACCTCTCGACCAATGTTTTAGGCGTGGATTACCACAAACTAGTCAACACACTTGCACCAAAGCGTAGGAAGCTGGAGGATAGCCAATGTGGTATGCTGACTATAAACAGTTGAAGACCTGGTTGGACAAAATCGCTGATATTAGTCCAAACTCATCCAAATGCCTCAAAATCTTGGCTAATGAACAATTTTGACAGCAGCAAAATCAATCTTGGACAGTACAGGAAGGCATGGGACATCCTGCTGCTGTAATTGGTAAGCTCTCCTTCACATAAATGAATTTAAGGAAGCAAGTTTACACATAGGTGAATGAAATCAAGTGCTTGTCTTCCATTGCAGAATCTTGGCTACATGTCACATATGCAGCTGTCTGTTCAAAGGGTATTCAGCAGATGAACGCATCTTACCAGGTCCATTAACAGTGTCTGTGAGATTTGTTGCTGCCACTTGAAGATGAGATCAGAACAACCTTCCTTCCTGCACCAGGCCAAAATGCCTTCAATGATTTTATCAGAAAACTATTGTCTCTGCCAGTGTCATAAGGCTGGGCATCAGAAATCTGGCAGAAGAATCACCACAATTCAAAACTTTCAAAAGCCATCAAAGAACCATTGTTGGAGCTCATATTAAGCCATTCACATCAATACTCCTCTGGAACTAAATGAAGATAAAGCATCAGGGAGAAGTTAACTTTGGAGCTTAATATCTTTGGTGCAAAGTTTTAAATGGCTATTGAAGCCTCTTCTGAGGCCAGAGCATCAAGTTGGCTCTCCACTCTTCCAATTGCAGAACATGGCTTTGCCCTCCACAAGGGAGAATTCAGAGATGCCCTAGTTCTTATGAATGACCAAATTTAACAGCACACTGCATTTATCTTTCAAAGTTGAAGACGCTGCTCATGAGGAGGATTCCCATCAATTTGCCATATTATTTCTTAACTACTCGGTGAAATAGGCCATGGTGTTAGGATGGAACCAGTCATACAACCAGTTGCTGGAGAACACATAGATCCGTCAACAGAGAAGACAGGGCCAACCTTGAATGTTGCCTACAATTAATCCTAATAACCTACGAATTCAGCTATCTATATTGGAGAGTAGTTCCAGTCAAGGTGAAGTGGGCGATACATTGCATAATGGATCTGGTCCCTCATATCAGAGGTCATGGTCAAGATTGTTTTGGTTATGCCAGCAACAAATGCCAGCTCTGAATGTGCCTTCAGTTCATTGAGAAGGGTGAAGTCTTACCTCCATACAACCATGTCGAACAACCACCTCAATCGGTGAAGTGAGAGATACATTGCATAATGGATCTGGTCCCTCATATCAGAGGTCATGGTCAAGATTGTTTTGGTTATGCCAGCAACAAATGCCAGCTCTGAATGTGCCTTCAGTTCATTGAGAAGGGTGAAGTCTTACCTCCATACAACCATGTCGAACAACCACCTCAATCATCATAATATGATATGCATATTGCATAAGGAGTTGGTAAAGGAACCTAGCCTCAAGTAAGTCCCCAATAACTTTGAGTAGAGGCACTATCTTCGGCCACTTCCACATAGCAGTAATAGATGTGGATGAATATCTCTCTACTCGAGGTCTCTCCGACTCTTTATTAAGTCATATCTAGTCGTGTCACATAATGATATTGGCTATATTTTAAGGGGGGACATCTGCATTTAAAAAAAAATTTTTTTTTAACCTGTGGTTACAACTTTAGAGCTCAGTAGATTCTGCAAACTTCATGGTATGGACTTGATATATAGCTCAAAAGATAGGTCTCTCTGTGTGCTCTCTTTTGATACTAAAATATGTTTCATAGGTATAACTATAGGCAAGTTACTAGACCCTAAAGCGGAGTGACCACAAAAACCTGAATCGCTCCAACCTCCATAGAAACCACTCTGAGGTGCGAAGTGCAAAAAAATTAAAAATGGTACGAGTGGCTAGAGGAAGCTCTAGAGTACACAAGGAGTATATTGAGTAGGCGTGAAAAATTTATTACCTGGTCAAGCGCGCGGTTGGAAAATTGAAGGCGTTGACAAGGCGACGCTTTGTCAACGCCTTCAATTTTCCAACCGCGCGCTTGACCAGGTAATAAATTTTTCACGCCTACTCAATATACTCCTTGTGTACTCTAGAGCTTCCTCTAGCCACTCTACCATTTTTAATTTTTTTGCACTTCGCACCTCAGAGTGGTTTCTATGGAGGTTGGAGCGATTCAGGTTTTTGTGGTCACTCCGCTTTAGGGTCTAGTAACTTGCCTATAGTTATACCTATGAAACATATTTTAGTATCAAAAGAGAGCACACAGAGAGACCTATCTTTTGAGCTATATATCAAGTCCATACCATGAAGTTTGCAGAATCTACTGAGCTCTAAAGTTGTAACCACAGGTAAAAAAAAAAAAAAAAAAAAATGGTGTCGTCCCTCCTTAAGTTTAAAAGTTGCGACCCAATTTTTCAAAAAAATTACTAGGGGAACAATCCAGCCCAGTATAGGGTGACTGCTGCTTTTGGCCGCCTCCCCCCCCCAACTTTCAGATGGAAATTACCCACCTCAAGAGGAAGACTGGGAGCCTCTGAGACACCCATATTGCACTCTTCCCAGCAATGAGGCAAGTATTTTGTACACGGCAGTAGTCGTTGGTGCCCGTGCCTCTAGAGGAGAAAACAAGTGGTGAAAATGAGCCAAGCTCTATACTTCCGGGTCCATATTCACTCTTCTTCCTTTCTCGTTTTGGCAATAACATTGGGCAAGGGGTATTTTTGGAATAGATGGACACAAAGGGGTTAAAACTCCTATCATCAAAGAATGCATTTTGCCTCTGCCTTCCTCAAAAACTTTGAGCACGCATAAAACCATTATTCTGGCATAAATATCAATTAGACAGGCAGACAAGAGGCAGACAGTGGACAGAGAACCAGACACAGTAGACAGGCCGGTTAAGCAGTAATGAGGCAAATCATTTACATGTCATCACGATTTTGTAATGCTAGGACCTCACGGCATGTGCTTCCCATCGGCAATGGGAGCTGCTTATAAGTACATGTACTCTTTTTTTTTTATTCCTCTCGTGCACATTTTTGTTTCAGAATTTACCATCCCATTTTGTTGCAGGGCATCTGGCAACATTATGTTGCGCATTTAGCAGCATTATGTTGCAGGGCTTCTGACACCATTATGTTGCAGGGCATCTGGCAGTCCTTTCTGCAGGAATTCTCAGAGTACTGCAGGGAAGACCACGCAGAAGCTGAAAAGAACCTTCAGGTGATACTTTGTACTCCTGGGGCTGTTTTTGTCGTCTGGATATACTCTCCATCATTAGCACATCTTTCTTTTACTGATTACATGTATCAGGTATCCTTCCGATAAATGCCAACTGAGGAACACCACTATACCCATTAATGCTGATGGTACTACTATCCTCATGATCCTCAATGCCTTCTAATGTCAATTGTAATATGTAGCTCCTTTATAACTAAACTCAGGTGTATCTCTCGGTGTTTGTTTCTTGAAGTTTGTAGTGAACAATGGAAATGAATGCATGAACTTCTTGTCCCTGAGCTACAGTTATATTAAATGGTGAACATCTTTTACTTTTTTCTGAAGTGACACTGTAGGCTCTATGACGTAGCCAAAGCTGTCATTAAGGATAAACAAAGGAGAAAATGAACTGAAAGTTTGTTTTACAGGTCTGGAGATTGTCAGCTGATCTAGTTGACACCGCATTCCAATCAATTCCTTCTGTTATAACTCCAGTGTGCAAACCAAAGCTGGGGATAAATCATAAAATGCCTCAAAAGCATCAATGCAAGCCACCTACCTTGTTATACACATACCAATTTTTAGCATTGCGATCTATATTCTTAAATGCTTACCAACTCTGGTGTTTGGGTAAGTTAATGAAGGAAAAGACAAATCTCAATCATTGTACCCACCATATATATATATATATTACAGATTGTACATTGCATGCAGCTAACATAGGGCATGAGCTGCTCAATATATATATACATGTACACAGCTTTTGGATAAGATAACTAAATAACAGAAGTATCACCAATACATCTTCCAGCCATATTGCCGGCTTCACTGTTTGTCCTCTTAAACACTTGCTATGAATGCCACACCTCTATAATGATTCATTAGCCAACACTTGATGAATACAACACCTCTATAATGATTCATTAGCCAACACTTGACCAGTTGTATATACCATGAAAACAATCTACAAACTCCTCATGAATCATACCTCATGAATCATACTAGTGGAGTAAAATACCAAAGCACCAATGGTAAAATGCTTTTTTTTCAACCGCTTCACTTGCAAATACAGAGAAAAAATTAGCAGTTATAACTTCCAGAACAGTTATCCATTCCCCTACACATTTTGAATCTGTGTAGATTTGTACTGGTCTTTGTGTGCAGCAGTGCTTTGCTAAAACCTGATCATCAACATCAACATGAAAGTTCAATAGAGCAAGAACGTCACAAGGTTTCACAATGGCAGGATGATAAGCAAGCCCTTTGAGTGGAGTATTTTGTTTCCCACAAAATATATCGGCTTTTAAAATAGAGGAGAATTTCTGTGGAGAATTTCTGTCTATGTTTATACAACAAATCACATTCTGGCAACAACTTGAAACAAAATCCTTTTCTCAAAGCAAAGATTCAATTGTACCTTCAGAAGCCAACCTGTGGGAGGACTGTTTGTCATGCTCAACCAAAGTAGCTTTATAAAACTTGTGGTGTAATTAAATTAGGGTATTGCTTTGCAAAAAGGACAAAGTTCATACTATTGCGTAGCCAGGCCAGAAACTCTCTGATCCAGGCATGCAGAAATGACTTGTTTTCTCCTCTATTCCATCTTTGCTATCAGTACATCTAAACACATTCCTTAAAAGTATTTTCTGATCTGTGGGACTGTCAATATAATTATAACAATATACAAAGGAGTGGCTCACTATATAGTAGAATGGAGCAAGTACCGACTCAATGAGTTGCCAGAGTTAATCTGCTTTATAACCAATCAGTCCACCACAAGTTCAGCGGGAGATCACCGACATAAAACAATTATTTAAAGTAAATAAAACTGATGCGTGCCACTACTGTTAATTAAACATTTGCATATGTAATATATAGCTCCACCTTCCATTCAGGTATGGGAGAGGGGAGGCTTCTATATAGGCAACCAGAAGATATACCACATAGCTAGAAAATTTGGAGGGAATTAATAGATTGCTGGCCAAATGCAATGAAAGGTGTGGTCATGTCCAGCGCTACTCTGGTGCTAAGTATACTGGCAGGTACTCGTGAATTTGAGATAAAGGATGATCAAGAACTGTTGTTGAGGGTGGCATCACACATTTATAAGATGAGATAGCTCGTAGAAAGATCGAGAACACTGTTGTTGGGGGCAATTTTATAAGATTGTATTGATAAGATAGCTCATATATAGATGATCAAGAACATTATTGTTGGGGTATATACCACACACTTATATGAATGTTTTTGGAATCTGAGACTAATGAAGAACTCCTGTGGGAGAGAGTGGCAACGATATATAGTGCCATTGTTGTGTAGGAATGCCAACGTTAATCATGTACTTCAGAAGATGGTTGTCAACAGCAAAAGAACCTGTTGGAAGCCTTCTGTCCCTGTTGAAGCCTTCTGTCCCTGTTGGAAGCCTTGTCCTTGTTGGAAGCTGTTGGAAGCCTTCTGCATATTATTCTTACAGACAATTAGCAGAACTGCTAAGACAATATTGACAGAATTTAATTTGGTGCCTCCATCAATCCACCAACACCAATTCTGCACCAAAATATGACGATATTCTCACTAAAGACACACTGTGTTATAGAAACACATTTTTTCATGATATAATATCCTAAGAATACAAATACCAAAACAATAGATTTTGTGACAGACCAAACTCTCTACAGTCGGTATATATGCTGGGCATAATCGCATATTATCAACTTACAAGAAATGCAAGTTCACAATATGAAGGCAATCCATTGCAGGTGTCTGATCCATTGCATTGATATTGTGAACAGGTAACACAGACTGTGGAGCATATGAAATGTAATGAATACGAAACGCAAGAGTACGATTTGGTTCAACTCTAGCTAACACCCACCTGAATCTAGAACATATCATGTGTTAAACTTTGCACTCTTTCTACAGAAGAGAATCTTATTGAAGCGGCGAGGACCTTTCCAAGCCTCTAAAAGCCAAAGGCCTCAGGGTGAAGGGAAATAAATTCCTCTAAGAAAGTGGCTAATTATTATCAGACAAAAAAGTTAAGCTAGAGGGAAGCTTTCATGGATTGCATATTTACAATCTATGCTATAACTATCTTTCTAGGATGATGATCAGTGCTCATCCAACTCCCTCCTCATCCTGGGGTATATAGCAGAAATCGTACTCTGTGTCAGATAGCTTCCATTTCATGTAGTTACTTGCCCGATGTCAGTGGAGGTGAAAGACAAATCACACCCACATCTTCCTTTTCCTCTCTCTATGCCTCTTCCTGATAGGCAATAGAAAAATAAATCCGATTCTTCTTCACCTCGTACTGCAGTCCTTGTCAAAAGTTGACTGCAATTATATTGTGAATCATAGAATCCAATGGAATTGAGTATGCAACACAAGCAATGGAAACAGATTCAATGGAATGGATTTCCTTCCATCATATTGTGAACTGGCCTTCAGGGAAGACAAAGCCAGGGGGAAAAATCTCTTTATATATAGTAGCATGGCCTAGTATGAAGTTCAGCATTTACATGCGGTTTGAGATTAATGTCGTTCAGGTATATACACCCAGATAAAATTGCCTCTAAAACATGCATGCAATGCATGTCACTGACCTAATATTTTTATGTATTTTTAAAGTGCTCAGAGAGATCTGTCTAAAAATAGTTTGTAATCTAGGTATATATATATGAGGAAGATTCGTGGGGCTCTGAACACGGAAGATTCATTCGACCTTTAGGGATCCCTTAATTTTCCCAAAGTTAAGAAGCTTGGGCAACATGTTCAAATTTCTTTGAGCTGAACTGTCCCAACAGTTGCGTCAACTAGAATATGTCACAAAAAATTGTTGTGCTATATACTTCAAGCAGCTACTGCTATATATATATATACTACAAACCAAAAGCAAATTCTTGGCCAGATGCACAGTATTATGATAAAAAATAAGTAGTATTCGAGTTATATCTATCAGGCTTCAATTGGTATGATTCCTGTTATATAGACATCATAAAACTTCAATGTTTTACGCGGCAATAGCAACATTTCCTTGTGGAGTGGAAGTTTCCATTTGGAACAAACGTCAATTATCTATATATATATCAGCAAATCAAGATACCTTTATGATAATACATAGCAAACTCAAGATACCTTTATGATAATACATAGCAAACTACCTGGATGTTTCTTTTGTGTTAATGTACAGTGTCAGCACTCTTCATTTGAATGTCTGGAAACTAGTCTTTTTGCTTGCATAAAAACTGTTGTGTAATGAGTAAATTTCTCACATTTCCGCTCGTCTACAAAGATGTCTTTTAAGTGTTCTCCATGCCTTGGCCAACTACCTATACATGTTGGAAGTACTGTAGTGTGTGTGGATCAGTTATTGGATCAAACAAGTCTCGAAGACTACATTCAATACAGGTGCAAAAACTCAACAGGGAGGGATGTAAGTCCAATACAATAATTGAGAATTTGATTTTATGAGAGAAGAGCTTGATTATGCAATTTGTTGTAGGATGAGGAAGATTCATTTTGTGTGGTAGACCTTGGCAGAGTGATGGATGTGCATGCAAGATGGGAGGCAGCTCTACCGAACATTCAACCCTTCTATGCTGTGAAATGCAATGATGACATGATGCTGCTCAAGACACTGGCTGCCTTGGGTACAGGATTTGACTGTGCAAGCAAGGTAATATACCTAGCAATCGTAAATACTGGTAACTGGTGCAAACTATGTGGCTGTTTTTGTAGAACGAGATAGCACAAATCCTTGAACTTGGAGTTGGTCCTGAACGTATCATTTATGGAAACACTTGCAAGCAGATCTCCCATCTCAAATATGCTGCCAAGAAAAGAGTGGACCTCATGACTTTTGACAGCGAGCTAGAACTGCATAAAGTTAAGGAGCATTTTCCCACTGCAAGGTATATTGCAAATCTATCTCTGCACTTTCTCCACTTACCCTCCACATTAGATTGGTTCTACGCATCCTGCCGAACAGTTGTCCCTCAAACGACGCCCTTGTAGAGAGCAAGTATGGTGCTACAATACCTGAAGCTAAAAACTTACTCCACACTGCTTCTTACCTTGGCTTGACTATTGTGGGAGTGAGGCAGGTTTACAAACATATAATATTTATTACATTAGCTAAAGTATGTATAATATATATATATATATATATAGTAGTAGTAGTATAGTATTCAATAGCTCTGCTTTAACACAGCATTGAGCACTATTTGTAGCCTTCATCAGCAAACTACCTTCTAAGTATATATAATATATATGGACTGTTGCTGTTGTTCAAAAAAGCTTCCATGTGGGAGATGGTTGCAAGGACTCATCATCTTACCAGCATGCAGTGGAACTGGCCTCCGAGGTATTCCACTATGCTGCAACTATGGGCTACCACCTGACACTCCTAGACATAGGAGGAGGCTATCCTGGCAGCAAGACCAATGACAGCAGCAAACTCTTTGAAGAGATAGCCTCATCTGTCAACAAAGCACTGGAGACATATGATGTCAACATCATTGCAGAGCCAGGTGATTGGAATATCTTGAAATATATCGACTTGGCATAATCTTCGTGCATGCAATACAGGAGCGTTCTTTGCCTGCTCTACAACTGCTATTGCCGTGAATGTCATCAGCAAGAAGTTGGTAGCCGTAAATGGAGACACCGAGAAAATCTTTATGTATTACGTGAACAATGGTGTGTATGGGTCCTTCAACTGTTCCTTGTATGAGCCTCTCTCCACTCCTCCACCAACCCTCCTCAAGGTGTGCACACAATCTGAATTATGTGATGTCTACCAGGGGGCTCCAAAAATAAATGTCCTGAAAGAGAAGACAGATTCCCAGGAATTAGTTAGACAACCTCGCATCAAGGTGGCCATGTTACAGTTGCCATGGCTTAGCAGTTCAGTATTTCCTTGGCATTTCTGTGCCCCCTTAGGTTAAAATTATTTAAATAATTTAAAAATGTACACACTATATACCATACTAGATGTGATAATACCAAGTACTATACAGGATACTTCTTGCTATGGACAGCATCACAAAGCTATTATTTGGGGCCCCACTTGTGACAATCTGGACAAGATCTGCGAGACGTGCATGCCTGAAGCAAACATTGGAGACTGGATCTGCTACGATGACATGGGAGCCTATTCCGTGAGCATGCAGTCTGCCTTCAATGGATTCAACAGGCCTGAAGTATACTACTACATCAGGGAATCCATAAAGTAAGGGAACCTCAACCTCATGTCAACAATCACCCAGACCCCATCCATAGCCCTAGGACCAACATAACCACACCTTATATCATCATTCATATCATTAAATCAACATATGGCACACGAACAGCTTAAATCATCACTGATCATGCCACAAAACTTTCTACAATACACAAGGACATAATCAATTACTGGAGTAGGCCTTGGGCTCTATATAGGGCTAGGGAAATGTATGGGCAAGCGAGTAATCTGACTAGGTTATTATACAGCATTGAAGTTGTTGTCGTGAAGGTGAATGCAATAGTTGTCATTACACGTTGGTCTTGTTTGTAAATCCAGTGCAAGGTTTGAGTCCCTACATGATCCTGAGCTCAACAAAACTATCAAAAATGATGTTTAATACTGTTTGTATGTATGTACGTATGTATGTATATATATATATGTACTTATATATATATTATGGTATAACTTCTGCCACGCATTACATCATTCTGTATTTCTCATATCACAAAATACATACAATTACAATTAAATTAACATCACCAAAAGACATTGACACAGAGTTACTCGTGATGGTCTAGGAAAGAAAACGTGAGAGATGCTTATATAGTAGTCTTTGCACAGCCATACACAGCATGCTGGGCATAGAGTTGAGCTGTGAGGACATGATAATAATACACACACAATTTGTTATTTGGTTTGTACCATGCAGAATGCACCAAGCAAGCATCTATTATGTATATAAATGGTTCATATTAGATGTTAACACTGCCATAGTTCTGGTGGACATGCTAAAATGGCATTTACCTTATGAGATATTGAGTACAGACAGATGTAGTCAACTCTAGACAAACTTACCAAGTCCTTTTATAAACATGACCAAGTTTTGGTAATTTTGTCCACCATCACAATGGCTACCTTCACTCCCAGAAACGGAAAAACCCTGCAATCAAATCAGTGTGGTGCAGTCATTAGGAGAAGAATAAACACAAACACTAGGGAAAATCCCCTAACATAACTTTTTCATGGCTGGATTTAGGAGAGAATGTGATCCCACATAAACTTTTTAAAAAATCATAATTCACAGGATCATTGAACTCCATATGTAGCAACCATATCCTATGTTCTTGTACCGGGTTAGATGCGCATTGCGGTAAAGGTTGGATGTCATGGAAACTAACTACACTGTTATTGTACTAATCGAACCAAGAATGTTGCGTAATGTGGCATGTATCAGGATAATTAAAATGTTGTTCTACTTTTTCCTAGCTACAGTTTGTGGAGGGTTAAATGGGAGCTTGCCAGAGATTGCCACTGCATACTTGACTCTGATAATCATACTTGCTTTATCAATCAACCACCCAGAAAGAATTTATAATTTTATTTTACAGCTCACCAACTACCTGGGAAGAAGTAGCTAAAAAATTCCGGTATCGTTTTTATCTCTGCTAACATTTTATTTGGGGGGGGGGGGGGGGGGGGGGCTAGCTACACTACACTCGCTTTGTTCCTCACTGGTATCCTCCATACCATTCATGAAATTGGAGAGAATATAGGTAGGTCTGCCGCCACAACTCTGCCTATTGACAGGACTGTGTTCGCTGTCCCCAATCTATGAAGAGATGCCATCTCCTCTTCACTTGTTTCTCCCACAGACAGGCCAAAGTTGTCGTCCAACACTCACTAAAGAACCTTGTCCAAACTTAGTCTGACGGGCATTGTGAACGGATCATCTGGAGTGAGTGGTCTGGATACTTCTCAAAAGTTTGCTTAGTTTTATCAATGTCCAATTTTCTACATGTTGCATAGAGGAACATTTAACTTAACTTGCCATATCCAGTTCACGTGTTGGACGTGTGTGTCAGTGTGTGGTTCAAATCACGTGGTGGAGAGCTAGCTACAGTATATAACCAGCTCATGTGAATCCTTGCATGACATTATTCCTGATGAAGGCTAGAGCATCTAGCATCATTGTAACATGCATAGTTTGATGCAAAACTCAATGATCGATTTTTTACAAAGTGCATGGATACTTACAGCCATGAAATGTACGCTGCTATTGGAACAGGAATTACCACAGCTGCTGGCATCATCTTATAATCAAATAGCCTGCTAATTACTTTTCCAATTATGACTTATCACCAAAAGCTTCTACCATCATGGCCAGGACAATGGCTAAGGTTAAGACTAGGTTCAATGGTAGGGGATGGGTCCAGGGCAGTGGCTAGTGTTAGGGATAAGGCAAAGACCACAGCAATCTGAAATGTCATATGCTCATGATGCAAGGATTGGGACACAAAGAACCAGCTGATATTCCCTAGTTATCCAGCACTAATGGCTGACAACTAAACTTTGGACGAAGCACTCTACCAGGTGACAAAGAGAAAATAGCTTGGCTGAGTCTGTGCTGGCACCTGCAGCAAGGAGAAGTCTAAGGAGGTGTACTATACGTGTAGCCTAGCATGGAAAGCTGGAGTCTCTGATGGCACCTGCAGCAAGGAGAAGTCTAAGGCAGTCTACTGTACACATAGCCTAGCATGGAAAGCTGGAGTCTCTGATGGCACCTGCAGCAAGGAGAAGTCTAAGGCAATGGACTGTACAAGTAGCCTAGCATAGCCTAGCATGGGAAGCTGAAGATGCATGCTGAAGATTTGGACTCGTTAACCAATTAACCCCTTGCATTAGATCCACCAAAAGTTAATTATCTTCTCTGATAAAAATGAGACGGATAATGATAGCGTGAGTGCTCTGATAAAAACAAGACAGATCAAGATAGCTATAAGCAAAATATTCTGTGCAGACACAATATTCCTTGCTTGGCAAGCTTTAATACACTCAGTATATTGTGGTGTGTGTGTTGTGTGTGTACATGAGTTGGTATGTGTATGTGAGTTTGTGCAGTGTGTGATGTGTACATTTCTGCCTCCTCTATAATTTCATGTCAGGATAACAAATATAGCATCTCTGTTCTTCAATCTTGGCTATATTATACTATTTTTATGCACATTTTGTAGTGAATTTCTGCTATATTGTAGAGGGAGAGAGTACAATATGAACTAGGGCTGTTTCACACCAATTCTTACTAGACATGATGTAATAACTTCACGTGCATAAAAGAAAACGTGAGAAGGTTGACTATTTCTCACATAGTTATGCGCAGTTAATTGCCGTTACCCACATCATTACGCACCGTTAAACAGCGACACATTGTTTACATGCGTTGCATTATGTGTCGAGGTAAAGCAGCCAGCAACTTCTCACCTTCACGAAGGTGGTATCGGACTGACTGGAAATGACAGCCATGTTGATGAAGTCCAGGTGGCTGGGGGTGTGGCTAGTCAAGTGTGAGGCTTGCACGGCGTATTGGGTGCCATCTGAATACTTGCAGCTGCGGAGGTCAGAGCTGTTGATAAACTTATATCTCTTGTCCACTCCTCCTGCAGGAAAGGTTTAAGGAATGGAGTACATACACACACACATACTCATACATATAGTGAAATGCTCTTCTCAAGGTAGCTAGGGACCGAGATATTCCCAGCAACTAACAGCAACTAACAACTCTGCTGCAGCTTTAAAAAAAATTAATTGCACTTTATAGTTATACACAAATACTGCAAAAACTCATCACTGACTGCAAATACGAGTGCACAATGTTTTGGGGCTAATTGATCTTGGCATGCATGTCTAAAAAGCTAATCTAGATCCTCTCTTTTTCCGTTTCGAAATTTACCCTTTTCTGTTTCATAGAACACAAATTCTGTTTTGTGAACCAATTTTAAACTTTTCCCCGTTTTCAATATAAATTATTTATATATATGAAGAATGCTACCATTTGCTACATGTATATTGCAATGACCTCAATAATCAACTTGAACTTTACTCTCTCAACATTTCGACTAGATGCTCTAGCCTCCATCATTATGTCAACTGAGAGTTCGTTGAGAGCACATGTATATTGTTGATATTTATCGTTGATATTCACTAAACTGCCTTCAACGTCTCCATTGTAATACAGCACAAGTAATCATTTATCTGCGAGGCTCTTCCTCCAGTTGTTCAGGACATATTTATACTAGGAGAAACTCCTCTCCACATCAACAGAACTGACAGGCATCCAGATTATAGCATCTGAAGCTTCAGCAGCAAGCTGTGGAAGCCGATCTCTCATACCATGCAAGAATTTAGGGAGATCTAAGGGGGTGAGGATAGCATCTTCCTTAAACGGGGTATAAATCGACCACTTCTCTACTTGGTGGAAGGTTGTGGAGAGCTTTGATTTCATCATCATAGTCACTGATGTCATGTCCAACGATAAGTAGCTGGCGAGGGTCAACTATACCAACAGATTTGTAGAAATTGTATGGGTCCAAATGACCTTCCACTGCCTTGACTGCAAGGTTGAAGACACCTTGAAAGGACTTGATGCTTTCTTCTTCTCAGCTTGAGAGAGCTGGATAGATATCGATCTGTGTCAGTCCCAAAGCTCGTCAGGACCCCGAGATCTTCTAATAGTTTATAGACAGAGCATGCCAAAGGAATCTCCTTGACTTCAAGTGAGGTAAGTATACTCATCAGCAGGTGGCAATTATCTTTGATAAAATTCAACTGCATGCGTGTCTCTGAAAATACTGTTTTGTGAGTGACCAATTAGATGGTATGCTCTACAGCTACGCAAACAGAACTAGTGCGTAGACTCAAGCTTTAACCTTAGCTCACCTCTCTCAGCTTTATAGAATCCTTCATAAACATGCACTCTGGATGAATGATATAGAAGGTTGCCTCAAACCAAGAGCTCCATCGTGTAGATACAGACACTGGAGGAGGCTTAACCTCAGTTACAGGAAGATAATCATCCAGGTATTTCAGGAAGCGACTCTTCCTTCATGTCTTCTTGTGGAAGGAAGAAATGAGGTCTACAGTATGCTTGAAGCAAGAATGATGACGAATTTCAGCTGCAAGGTTTACTATATGTGCCCAGGGTTTCATCCAGGATTTTTCAACTGGAGGAGGGGGGAGGCGCGCGGTTCAGCGGGAATGGTGTGTAGATAGATTAGTCGGTGTTACTGTGCAACCACCCACATTACACGATGGGGGGGGGGGGGGATATTATGCAGGCTTGATTGGATGATGAAAGGTTTGACCACATGGTTTTATTATAAAATTATAAAATGGTCCTAATTCATATACCAATATGTAGCCCATTCAATATGCTTTCTAATGGTAATTTATAATTAATAGTTCACTATCACAGTGAAGATATGCCCTTCATTGTGGTAAACTGAAAAATAGAGTTACTGTTGTTAATGTGTTGCTGTAAACTTACTGTGTAACCATTTGTCTTTTCTCTATATATGAATGCAACTAGTTGTAGCAAGGAGGGTGGAGCAGCAATACGTCAGCTAGGGAGGCATGCAATACGGCAGCTAGGGAGGCATGCAGCATGGCTCGGACCTACATCAGCATCACAACTTTTCACAATATTGCGGGGACATTCAGTGCCTTGAGTTAGGTTTCGGGGTATATACAGCAAGGAGTTGGAATCTAGTCGAAGATGTCAGCGAGTTGCAACCACTTGACCTCTCGCTGAATAAACCACTACAAGACCACTTGGAAACCAAGTGTACCCAGTGGTGCACTGATCAGGTCCATTGTCAGCTGGCAGGGCATTCAGGCAGTCCAAGTCCCTACCATCAAGCATGCAAGTACTAATGGATTACACTTGCTTATGACTACACGCAGGCTGTACCTGAAGTTATAAGTAACGATTTCTCTAAAGCTGACTGTTGATGCCTTGAAAGATAAATATAGCCTGTAATTCGAAATTGCACAAATTAATTGCATAGACATCTGGGCTTTAAAAATTGCATGATTTCATCTTTCATCGCCACACTAATAATTCCTTTTACAGTAATAAATAAAAGAGCAGGAAAAAGCAATAATACCAACAACAACAACAACAATGACAACAACAACAATGTATCATACATGCTAGTATATAGAAAAGGGGTGGGCAATTATTTTTTCCATGGGGCCACATGAGAAACAGAAAATATTGTGGAGGGCCGGGCCAAAAGGCTTAACTCAATTCTGCATAATATTCATTGTATTTCTTTATAAAAAGCATTGTTTTGACAAGCTGGTAAGACTGGTAAGAGAGTATGTGATGATTAAACAAGTTGCCTTGCCTTACAAAAAATGTCATTTATTCAATCAAATTTCCCAAAACAATGGTAAACAAAATGTGAAAATTTTTAACATTTGTGACTCATTATATATATTAGTGATCATTTTCAGTCTCATTTTCAGTCACATTCACCCCAAAACACATTTTGAGTTTTATATACAGTTGGAAAGAGGTTCTTAGCTTTCTCAAGACATCACAATATTGTCTTTGTACTCCAATATTAAGCAAGATTTATACAACATATTATATTAATGATTGTCGCTGAACTGTGATTTTGAGAAAAAGGCCTCCAAAGAAAGTGTTCCAGTTCACTGCTAGTTGGTGCCTAGTCTAAACACCTCATTTGGTCTTGTTCAGTGAGAGAAATCTAGTCTCTGTTGGGCTTTAACGAGTGCATCAAAGTCAGGTTGAATGTCTGAGGTGGAGATGCGAAGCAAAGCTGACAGATGATCATCAGTGAGAGAGGATCTATACCTGGATTTGGTAAACTTCATCACTGAGAATGTTTGTTCACATATGTAGGTAGAGCCAAAGAGAACCAACATCTTCTGAGCACGTCTCCTCACATTTGGAAAGTTCTCCTCCTTGAGAGAAGAGTAAAAATCCAGCAGTGATCCTGACTTAAAGTTCTCTGCCAGTACCGCATCAGACTGCAGGTCAATGAGTTCCAGCTGAACATCACTGGGTGCATTATCCACACTGCAGGTAAAGGGAGAGGAAATCAAGTGCATTTCATCCTCGATTGTTCTGAGATCTTCAAATCGCCTTGAAAACTCACCATGCAGTGCTCCTAAGATGGATGAGTACCTGCGGAGGTGATCAGCTGATGGTGTGACTTCCTTTAGGGTTTGCATGTGAGTGAGAATGTTGCTCTCCAGTTGGCTTGATAGAAACTGCATCTTTCTCATGAAAGCCTTCACCAGGCTGTACATTTCATGAACAAAAAGGCCCTTGCCTTGCAGTTTGGTGTTCAGTTCATTCATCAGTGCAGTCACATCAACAGCAAATGCAAAATCTGCCATCCAGTCGTCATCTGAGAGCTCTGGGATGTCTTTGCCTTTCTTCTCACAAAACTCTCGAATCTCTGCTTTCAGGTCCCAAACTCTTTTTAGCACTTTGCCCAGGCTGAGCCATCTGCCAGCTGTGTGGTAGCCGATGTCACAAGGCTCAGTCTCATGCTCCTCCAAAAGTGCAACAAACTGCCTATGATTCAATGCTCGTGCCCTGATGAAGTTTACTATTCTAGTTACAACATCAATAACATGGTTAATTTTTAGCACTGACTTGCACAACACATGCTGGTGTATAATACAATGCAAAAATACCAATTTCAGATCTGAGTCGATTTCCGTCACTTTATCTTGCATGCGTTTCAAAAGTCCGAAATTTTTCCCTATAAGATTTGGACAACCGTCCGTTGTGACACCTCGGTCCCATTTCAGTCCCAGCGTATCCATGCACGCATTTACCTCCGTGAACAGATCGCTCCCTGTCGTTGTCCCTTTCATTGACCGCATTGCAGCCAGCTCCTCCGTAATCTTGAAATCCTTGATCCCACGGACAAATACGAGTAACTGGGCTGTGTCACGGACATCACAGCTCTCGTCCAAAGCCAAGGAGAAAAGGTCAAAACTTGCCACTTCACATTGCAGCTGAAGCTCCAGATTCCCCGCAATGTCCTCAATCCTTCTCGTCACCGTTCGCCTGGACAGCGGGACTTGCTCAAATGCTTTTTTTTCTTCAGGGCATATTAGTTCTGCTGAGTCCACCAAGCACTCTTTGACAAACTCCCCCTCCGAGAATGGCTTACTGTTTTTAGCGATTTTGTGGGATATCACAAAGCTAGTCTTGGTTGCTGCATCCCTGGATGTGTGAAGCTTGGTAAAAATGCCTTGCTGCTTTTGTAGCTTAGCTAGCAAAGCTTCCGATGTCCGCGCCCTTTCAGCATCAGTCAAGTTTTTGTATTTTTCCACGTGTTTCGTCTCGTAATGCCGACTCAAATTGTAATCCTTAAACATGGCGATCTGCTCTCCGCAAACTAAACACACCGCTTTACCTCCGACTTCAGTAAATAAATACTTAGCAGTCCATTTTTTGTTGAAAACCTTGCATTCAGCATCTACCTTTTTTTTAGCATGAGTGACCTGCTTGTGACAACGATTCAATCACGTGCACGTCTTGATTTACGTATTGCGTCATTTTGTAGAAGTACCTTCAAAAAAAATTACTTTAAAAAAAAAAAATTTTAAATTTTTTAATTTTAAGCAATGCAGCTTTAGTCCCTTCACGGGCCGGTCAGAGTCAACCAAAGGGACGTATGTGGCCCGGGGGCCGTAAAATGCCCAGGTCTAATATAGAAGGTCCAAGTCATACACAACAGCTGTCAAAGATTGAGTATTGCTAGACAGTGGTCGAAAAAATGCTAAGTAAAGAGCATGTGCTTATGACCTCACTACTATGGAATGTGCAGTTGTTGTATCATTACTATAGTGGTATGAGAGTATTGGTCAGTGCTGCTGTTGCTTATGAATATTCATAGTATTTTTGGTTGCATCAGCAAAAGCATTGTGGCCACGTGGTGTATATTTCATCACTTTTTTAAGCTAGGCATACTCTTCAATATTTCCCTCAAAACAAACAAAACAAGGGAAGGAGCGATCCATCATCATGAGCTTCCCTAACCCTGCCATTGCCCTGTCCCTAACTGAGGGCCATATTCAGTATACTGCTCTGTCCAGCATTGATGTCGTGATGATGTCATGATGATAACAGGATGGAATTATGACATTAGGAAATAACCAGACATTAATGCCATTATTCCTGTATGCAAGTCCATATACTTGTGCATGCGTATATGTGTATATAATAGAATAATGCTCAAGAGGAATGCTAGGTCTAGGGCTAGGGCTAGAGTGTGGTGTCAGTGATGGTGGCAAAAGTCCTAACCCTGGTCGGGAAGACAGCTGGTAAAGGTGTCTGTCTAACATCGCAGTCGAAGTACATCATCACAATTGTTGAAAGAGTTCTTCAAGGAAGTGAAGAGGAAGGAAAAGTCAATCACAGGACAGAGAAAGAGGAGATTGGCAAAGGATCTCTCTCATCTGTGTGCACTTCCTTTTGGGTCCAAAAACTAGCTACAACTTCAGATGTCATTCCAAAAACTAGCTACAACTTCATTTCTCCAGATGTCATTCTAGCATAATTATGTTCATTTGTGTGTGAAATACATGTGTGGAATGTGTCTAATTGCACACAACAACAACATACTCCCTCTACTTCCACTTGGATTTTTTTCAGTTCCGATACTCTACATAATAGTGATCCACTACCGGCGCCTCTTCCCGCCACATTTTTCACACCCAGAAGATAAGGACTAAGCCTCTGTACTTGTATTACGAGTTCAAGATCCTCTTTGCTTGTGCGATGTGCTTTTATTGAGATATAGGCGTGCATTTATTGAGAGCTCGCCTATACCGCACACGTAATTCCTTGCGGTTGGTGGCACGCGTGTACTGTGCTTATGGTAGGTACAGCTAACTCTTTAAGTGTTTTCTAAACCGTTGAAGGAAGGGAAGGTCACAGCCAGCACACGAGCAGCATGATGGTCATAATTTTTTTTTGAATAAGAGTAGATATTTATAAAGTTATTCTAACTGACAAGTGAGTGTGAATGGACTAGCTTCAAGAATATAAATTGTTTGCCAACAGCTGCTACACCACATTCGCTTGAATAGATGTCGCACACTGAATAGAAGTCGCTCTTGAAAATGGGAGTTCTCCATTGTAGCTCACCTATTGATTACCAATTTACTACGACAGTGCACAGTCAGTAAATCTCGTGCACTACACTACAAAAGCAGCCGAGTTGATAAAGAAATCCTTCTGTGCTTGCATCATATCCGTGAAGATGGGACAGATCTGAAAACGGAGAGATTCACTGTCTCAGAGGTGATAGAGTACCAACTTTCCAGGCCATTGCAGAAGTTACTCGCCAGCTGTTGGAAGAGAATGGCAGTAGTGGAGAGGATCCGTTCGCCTCCCTGGAGGAAGACGATGAAGAAGAGATTGAACAGAACAAACTCTTCATTGACACTGATAGCAACTAGAAACTCGGTAACCGGCTGCTTTTAGCTCTACGTCTATGGCCTTTATAGACACACAGCCACAACGAATCAACTGCTTTTAGCTCTACGTCTATGGACTTTATAGACACACAGCCACAACGAATCAGCTGCTTTTAGCTCTACGTCTATAGCCTTTATAGACACACAGCCACAACGAATCAGCCAAAAAAAATGTGCTAGCACAATGCCCTTTAGCCCTAGCCCTGATTCAGCATATCAGCAGCAAAAGGCTGGCTTTCTGGTTTTCAACAGGAAACAAAGGAGGACTATGTCAAGCATTACAATGAAGTGCGTGTGTGGCCGTTGCATAGTTGCAACCTCGTCAGGCTGAAATAATTAGGGGTCGCGACCCATATTCTGGTATTTTTGTGAAGCTGCCTCCTCTACATTCAAGCCAGTTTCTTGCTCAATAGCAATAGCAGAGACAAAAATATGATGAGCTTCACAATGTGCTTTCAATTGAAATTCAGAATAGTACTTGCGGCATAAACTATAGCAAAAAGTCAAGTTGAGTAGCAAGCACCCTTGAATTCAATTAGGTCTTAAAGATGCCTGGCTGCATTTCCAAAAGGAATCAATTACATACCCTTATGCAGGGTTTCATCTAGTGGGGGGGGCGGGGGGGAAGCTTCCCCCCCAAACACTCCAGCTTCCCCCCCAAACATTCCAGCTTCCCCCTCCCCAAAATAATCATGACTTTTACAATAAAAAAAGAATTATTATATTAAAGTAAGATTTATAAATTGAGTTTACGTTGTTTCTGTTCTTTCCAGTGATCTATAGTCACTTCCAGTTCTTCATCACTCAAATGTTCAGGACCCTCGATACACACTCGCATAGCTTGGTCTAAAGTGTCCTCACCAAGTCTGCTTCTCATCCTCATTTTTATTAGTTTCATATCACTGAAGCTTCTTTCAACTGTAGCTGTAGTGATAGGCAGGACCAAGGAGAGATTGAAGCAAGACGTTCAAGATTTGGAAAGCCTGCTTTTAGAGTGTCATTTGTTAAAAGGCTAGTAAGAACATCAGAATTAGAAGCATTACGAAAATTCATGAACAATATGCGCCGAAAGATTTTCCACTCAGCCTCAGTTTGTTGTGTGTCTACATCAGGTATTGAGAATCTTGTCTGCCCCTGAAATGTAAGTTGTTGTGGACTGCCGTAGAAGTTGGTCAGTTTTTGTAGCTTTTCTTCACCATATGAAGACAGGGAATCTTCTTTTGGGGGTAAATGGGATGGATTAAACACTGAAAATGCTGAGTAAACATCAGAGGAGCTTAACCTACTAGTAATATGGTCAATTACACTCTGAATGTAGGGACGATAAATCTTTGAGATAAAGAATTCTTTATCGGTTTGATGAACAATGATGTTTCGCTCACCAAGTGCTGCCTCATATAAAATACCATTGTGTGGTCTTTAAACCAGGTAGTAATTAGTGGGCACTCTTTAAACTCAGATAGTCTGTCAACAGTGCTTTTAACCATCACAGGAACGATAGCAAGATCAAGATTCTTAGCTTGAAGGCTTCCTTGAAGTTTGAGCAATTGTATGGAGTACACACTCCCCCACCCATTAAAAAAAAATTGGAATTGTCCATATATATAATCTGTCTTTGAAGGTGTAAGCAAGCGCTGCAGGCTGCAGCTAACAACTTTTAAGGTTGTGCATTCAACATATCATTTCATTTTGAAAGCACAAGCAACAATTTACAAATTTGTTACTTTTTTATGTTGTTTTGAGGTGTACTGATTTTTGAAGCAGAAATATTTGGGGAATTAGAGCATAGCATAAATGGTTATTTTTAAAAGAAATGCACAATAGTCTCAGCCTACCAAAGCCAAGCTCTACCGGATTTTATCAGTCCAATGAGGATCTGAGCAGTAAAAAGTGGGCATTGCCAGTAAAAGTGGGCATGGTGAGGTGACAGAAGGGTTCAAAGGTCATGTGTTTTCTTCCCCCCCAAATACAAAATCCTAGATGAAACCCTGCTTATGGTCATACATTTATGCACACCACCTGACACTGATATTTGCAAAGGGTTCTTGTTCAGCTGTGTCTAGTCTAGCGAAGTTAATTCCACAGACTATTAGAGAAGTGATATAGTCACAATTCTTGCTGGCTTGATAAACCGCCAGCAACAGAGGGTGGTCAAACGCAAAGTTAGCCCTCCTAGATGACCCAAACACCAATAAAATATACATTCTGTATGTGCTTATCAGCATTCCTAAACTGGACAAGTTTGTCCTCTCCCTCTGCTCTCCTCTCTGCTCTCCAAACAACAAAAGCACAAAGACTCATTCATAAAAACATGGTCCCCAGCTCGGGATGTGTGGATTAACTTTTCCAGCCATCTGGGTCCTGCTGCTATACATTTGGAATTCTTTGTTGTTCAAATTTTTTTGTAGTCCTACTAATCCACGAAAATTAAAAATGGGGAAAAGTTTCAATGTTAAATTAATAATATATAAAATAGATTATGCATTAGCTATGGCTCATGCAAACACACCAGGTGGGGAAGAGGAGAGAACTTGCTTTTAGAAATGCTGGAAATCTCTCTCCTAAGATATTTGAAGTTCAGAGAGAAGTGAACACAGCTTTGACAATTTCTTAAATACGTGTCCAATTATTGATGGCCCACTGCTAGCTATTGCGTAGCGATTGGCTTCCATATATATATATATATATGCCTCTTTCAAGAATGGTCTAGCAATCGCGGCCATAGCTTTCAGCTGGTTTCTCTTCAGAAGTCAACTGCGTATCTATTCACAGCCACTCACGCCTTAAAAAAATCCTAGACCACGATTTCCATGAAAATATAGTGAAATATATTTTCCTACGGATTATTTTAAACATGAAGTATTCCAGATTAACAGCAGCCTTGATAAGTGCTTGACAAAGAACTAATTGGCAGCGACTCAAGTTGTTCAATTTGTGCAGGCTCACCCCTAGAGTGGACAGAGCCAATTCCTACAATTACAGTTTCACAGAGCAAAATAGTTTTTCAGCAATTGGGACTAGATGAAATGCCTTAGGGTGAAATGTCTAGGGTGAAATGACTAGGGTGAAATGCCTAGGGTGAAATGCCTAGGGTGAAATGCCTAGGGTGAAATGCCTAGGGTGAAATGCCTAGGGTGAAATGCCTATGGTGAAATGCCTATGGTGAAATGGCTATTGTGAAATGGCTATGGTGAAATGTCTACGGTGAAATGCCTATGGTGAAATGCCTAGGGTGAAATGCCTAGGATGAAATGCCTAGGGTGAAATGCCTATGGTGAAATGCCTATGGTGAAATGGCTATGGTGAAATGGCTATGGTGAAATGCCTATGGTGAAATGCCTATTGTGAAATGGCTATGGTGAAATGTCTACGGTGAAATGCCTATGGTGAAATGCCTAGGGTGAAATGCCTAGGGTGAAATGCCTAGGGTGAAATGCCTAGGGTGAAATGCCTAGGGTGAAATGGCCATGGTGAAATGCCTAGAGTGAAATGCCTAGGGTGAAATGCCTAGGGTGAAATTCCTATGGTGAATGACGGTGAAATTCCTATGGTGAATGACGGTGAAATGCCTATGGTGAAATGCCTATGGTGAAATGCCTAGGGTGAAATGCCTATGGTGAATGGCAGTGAAATGCCTAGGGTGAAATGCCTAGGGTGAAATGCCTAGGGTGAAATGCTTATGGTGAATGACGGTGAAATGCCTATGGTGAAATGGCTACAGTGAAATGTCTATGGTGAAATGCCTATGGTGAAATATCTGTAGTGAAATGCCTATGGTGAAAGGCCACAAAGCCTCCCAAAGTGTTTTTCTTCTGGCTAATTTGTTTTCTGTAACAAAGGTCAACAGTAGAGAGTTTGTGGTTCACATACACTGATACACAACTTGATTACTTAACCTGCTTTAGCGCAAGGGGAAGGAATAGACAATGACCTTGTACCTGCTTTTAGGCTTCCAACAATTGCTTGGTGCACCAAATAAGGGGAGCTCGCTGAAATGTGAAGCAAAAAAATTAGTTCATAAGCAGATTGTGTGAATAACATCTGGCTAGTTACTCACAAAACTTGAACTCCAGTATGCAGCATGCATTACCTACAATGAAAAATGGTAAAATGAAGACCCCTAATACCACTCGCTGTATGAATGTAAAAGGGCAAATTGATTTTTTTAAATCTGTGTATGAAATGCTAGACATGCTCACTTCTTTTCTAGGCCAGAAATTCCTAAATGCTAACAAATCCAAATCTAGAACCTTCGAACCAAGCACAAAAAAAATGTTGCCCCAGACTACAAGTACGTGTACATATAAAAGCTATAGCTAGGCTGTAACACGTAGTAAAGAACTGACTAACCGCACGATCCACAGTCAGAATTGTCGCCGTCAGAGCGATGACTCGATGTTACCTTGTAGGCGCCGAGAAGGAAAAACAGAAAATTTACATACAGCTTCATTTCTGCATTAGAATATGCAGTTTCGACCCTTTACTTTTTACTTTATACTCGTCGCGTATCGGTCACGTCCATATCATGTGACCATGCTTGGATTTTTATTTGTTATCACTATAGTAACTAGGTGCTGTGTGCAAATCTGCTAGCGTAAAGTACCTTGTGAGTGTGTTATGCAAAGATGGACTACATCTATGATTTCAAACTATATGAGAGGAAAGGATCTCTGCTACTACGGTCAGATAACATGAAATATAGCAGATGCACTCTGAATACAGACTGGTAAGACTTGAAGCACTCCTGGTATATATATTGTAATAGAGATAATATGGATACAGGCATGCAAATCGTGAAGCTGAACCCAAGGATTATGATGTCTGTGGATTCGATGAAGTAAAAGATAGAAACCTCCATAGGTCGACCTACAATCGAGTGGGTGGCGTTGAAGAAGGGGTAAGTTCTCTCATTAGATCACTAGACAAGCATACTGTGTAAGCAAAAGTGCAAGTACCTTTGAGTATTTTTCAAGTTATTCTTGTTTTGCTAGCCACGTGAGGGTTGCCTCTGTGTTCGCCATAGCACGATCTAGTTGATACAGACACCATTTCTCTGTCATAATAAGTAGTTTGTCGGTCTAACTGTCTTGTGTATCCGCGATCATAAAGTGACCTCTCGGACGACCCGCCATGTCAATTAATTTACGCCTAAGCCCTAGCTCTAGACCTCAGGAGCACGGCACAGTTATTTTCCACTTGAAATTTTTTTTTTGATGGACTGATAATCTACGTCATTATGGTTTGAATAGGCAGTGGTGGGTCCGGCCGGTCCGACCAAAGCCACACTTTTTCCAATACATTATTAATATTATGGGTGTGGTCATTAGGAGGTGCATGCACATTTTCGTGCTATTTATGCCATGACTATGAACAGCACCAGTGAACGACATCGAGTGAAATTTTGCCTGCGTTGCTTGTCACAAGAAAGATTGAACAACTTGATGTTCCTAAGGATTTCACAGATTAACTTATTGACTCGAGTATGCTCTCCAATAGTAGGTGCTGCTAGGCAGCTCATGAAATGAATAGAACGCTCCCTCAAATAGTAAGCACAACTCGGCAGCGAATAGAACCAGGCCTCAAATAGTAAGTGCAGCTAAGAAGTGTGATTGAGGAAATAATTTGATGTAGACAATGACTTTGTAGGTAAAGTAAACGAAGACAGGAATTTTCTTAACTTTCTGTAGTGTAATATTATGTTGGCAATTTTACATGCAATAATTACATAACTGCATCTATTTACTTCGTTAACTTTGATACATGCATATTTTAATTTAATATTTTAATTTAATAAATAAAAAAATATACAATTTATTTTTATTTTTATTAATCTAAAGTCACACCCAGATCACACACACCTTCTGGTGACTACTTTCTAATCGACCGAGTTGTATCTAGGTTCCTAATTCACTCTGCTAAACTTACTAGCATCTATTTAAAATGAAGGCTAGAGCATCTAGTCAAAACGTTGAGAGAGTAAAATTCAAGTTGATTATTAAGGTCACTGTAGTAATCTATTTACGTATTGTACTTGTAGGATGTATATATTTATAGTGAAAGAGAATGAGGAGTAGTATGTGTTTGGTTCAAATTCAAGACATCTATGTTTGTCTTCAAAGACAAAGCATTGCTCATTAGTTAGTTCTATTTTCTTGTTGCAGACCTACAAAGACATCCAGTCCACACAGCATGAAGCCATGAGTGAAGTGTGCAGATTGAAAGAAGTATTCGAGGAGAGAGACATTCACAAATCCATGCTGGGTCCAGACAACTTTGCTGCTGGCAGCTCTTCCATGGCTCTGAGAGAGGCACAGCTGGGGCGGCCATTGCAAGGGTACGGCAGCATTCTTCCTCGTCACACAGCAGGGCATGGGAAGATGAATCACAACACAACCCACAGGATCAACTACCAATACCCTTTCCAGTGGACACCTCGCACACCACCACCTGTGAGCCATGCTCGTGTTGCTGACGTTGTTTTCCTACTGACACATACATGTATGTGACAAATGTGCAGGAAGATATGTCACAGCCTCGATTCCCTCGAAGTGTGTCAGAATTCACAGATAATGATGGCTACAAGCGGACAGGAGTGAACACATTCAGAGATTGCTATGGCAGTGTTGATGAAACTCTCACCTAAGGTCTTGCTCGTCCTGCAGTTCAACCATTGCAAGCATGTAAATAGCACACATCACACACTGGCCGTGTTGGAGATCACAACAAAATGTCATCACTATTGTAATGAAAAATATTTGAATGCACATACTTAATGTCAAGGTGCTATTCTTCAAAACCTTACAATTATCAAAAATCTTTCTCGAAAGTGTTCTCACAATAAATAGCTCTCATTAAACAGTTTTGTGATTACAAAACAAGGGAATTTTTTTTGATTTCTCCTTCTTTACGATGTGGAGAAGGAAAAGATGGTCTCAAAATCAGCGATCCTAAAAATGTTTTTGTGAATGATCTGGAGAATGTTCTTGAAATTACTGTCAAAAGTTATAGTCATGACAATAAGAATAATTGATGACGACGACAACGAAGAAGAAGACGACGATGAAATCATATAATTGGAAATTAGTCTAGTGTCCTGGGACCAGCACTGCAGCTGCATTGTTGTTGCCACCAAAATTCTCTGGAGCAGGAATGGGAATGCCCTCTCCTCTTGTTTTGTAGAATTTGGGACCAAAAAGGCGCTTCCCTCAGCAAACTGCTTGCATTATTTGAACTCTAACGTATCTTCAACAACTAGAAAGGAACAGTCTCCATGCTGTATATAGCTAGGTGCAATAGATCCTACCAATGCAGGAAATATGTCTGTGTCAAGGCTGGGAAACGGTGCCTAACCCATCTTCCTATCCCCCAGTGTCACCTGTCAAATTCCAACACACTGCCAGCTCACTATTAATACCTGCCTTCCTAGTGCCAGCAGCCACCACTCTGTTTTCGACAGCTCCCAACCGCCCCTCCCTTTTCCAACGCGACCTCATCTGCTTCCAATTCTACCCTTCACTCGCTGGGTCCTAACTCCAGATCCCCATTAGATCCCCATTGGGATCTGTCTCCATACCCGCAATGCATTCCGTTCTTTGTGTAAGGTACCTACTCCCAACGATGTAACTAAAGGTGCCAGGAATGCTTGGATTAGTTTTAGTGTTGTGAAGGTTATTAATGCCACTGTTCAACACCCTTCCTGCTTAGAACCCTGGTGTAAAGTTTCAATGCTTGCCCATTGCTTCCTCACTAACCACAGTGAAGGGTGTCTGTAAACAGCTGACGGGACATGGACTGGTGATATTCTTGAACTCTGAAAGCTGAACGTTGACTCGAGATTAGCCGGGGAAGCAAAGAGCACACGCACACTTACCAGACATGCCAAGAGATGTATTGAAAATGGGCAACGGCAGAAGGGCAATGGCAGAAGGCTATGCAGACTTTGATCTGGCTAATCTGTGGGTGCAGTTCTGTGCCAGCTCACTTCAAAATGTGTCTCTCGAACTGTAGGTCAGAGGTCATCAATATCCTGTCCCCTCTCCAACTTAGCGTTGGTGCCAGGGATGGTTGTGAGGCCATTGCACATACCATCCCACACATACAGGAAGATCCTAGCATTCAGGCCAACAACAAATGGACCGTGCTCTTGGACTCCTCCAACATCAATCGACCATGCTGCCATGTTCATGTGAGGTCAGGTCCTCCTAATTCCCTCTATGTCTGCCTGGATTGAAAATTGTAAATGGAGCTCAAACACTCCTTCAGTTTGGTGAACACCATCCTCAGTTGCTATGGAGTCCAACAGGATGATCCCCTTGGCTTTCCTTTAGCCATCAGGCATGCTCAAGTACCCAACCTCCTTGGCACTTACATGATGGTACACTTTGTGATTCAGGTGGTGATCTACACACTGCTCTTTGCAATCATAGAGTGAGGTCTCTGCCCAACAGTCTTTAGTTAAACACATGCTATACACCCCCGAGAGCTGTTCTTCTGCTCATAACCCTCTTCCTGCAGGTATTCCCACCAACAGTGAATAACCCTCTGCCTGCAGGTATTCCCACCAACAGTGAGGGCTTTGTTCTATCTTGGTTCACCTATTGGCTGCCTCTTTTTGTGAAACCTTCCTTGAGTGATTAAAAAAGGGTACAGGAAGTACTTCACAAGCTGCCTAACCTCTAAGACTCTCAGACAGCTTCTTGTCCATTCTCTGCTCTTTCGCACCTGCCTTCCTCATTTCTCAGACAGGCCACTGTTACTTTTGACCTTACTTTGAGAAAACCTCTTTCAGTTAGTCCATTATTTAACTGCTTGGTCTTTCGCCAACTCCCTCAGCGGTCTTTCAATCCAGAGTGTTCCTTTGTGCCCCTGCACCCTTCCTGGGTTTCCTGGACCTAACTAATAAGAGCCTGGTTGCTAGCATCCTGGGGCAAGTCATAGGTTCACCTCCCTCACACCCTCCATGCTCAGCAGGTGTATTGATCAGAGGATGTTCCCTTATGTCACTCTATTGATAAGGCCTCATTTGATAAACTTCTGACTCTTTCTGTTAGTTCATGTTTTAAGGCCTTAGCCAAGTCTTCTGCTGGTGACTGGCTTAATGATATTTCCTCTACATCCCTTGGTCTTCACTTTTCAAATAGATAATTTCAACACCACCTGAAGTATTCCCTTAGGACGATGGAGGATGCTTCCTGTTGGTGATGGACTCCTTACTCCTTTGGTGACAACCATGTCGACTGTGGGGGTAATGGTGGTTCGTATTCACGCCACAATGTCATCAGGGATGTCATCTTCTCGGCCTCATAGTCTGCTGCCCTTGCATCCAGGAAGGAAATCCCCGCCCTCATCCCAGGTTCCCACCGTCCTGCAGATATCTTCCTTCGAGAAGCTGAGCTGGTGCCCTGGACGTCACTTTTTTCTACCCTCCAACACAGGAGTGTCAATGGGGCTGCTTACTCTCAGGGCCATGCTTCGACTTGTAGGCTGACCACAAGCTCGCTGCTCATTCTGCAGCTTGCCAGGCAGTGGGCGTCAACTTTATTACTCTTGTGGTAGCTGGATGAGGATGCACTTTGAACTCTCTCTGAGATCGGCAGCATCCAGGCTCAGAGACCAGGTATCTCTCCCTCTGAAGCTACTCACCGCCTCTACCAAAGACTCTCTGTCTGCCTGTAAGAGGCAATGCTACGTTGTGGCTCCATCGCTGCAGAGGTGGATGGAACTGTTCAGACTTCTCCTGTTCTATTGATTCCGCATGTGTTTTGGGGGGAGGGGTTTGTTTTGGTTCATTTGGTTTTGAATTTTTGGTAGTGATGGCATGCAGCGGTATTTGTGTGGCATCGTCGGAAACACGAAAAACGTATGCGCAGGTTATATCCCTAAATCAAAGATCCCAAATGCCGTGCACTTTTTGATGGTGGCGCTTGGACCAATGTCGCCGGCACAGGATGAATGTCTTGTCAGTTTTGATGTGTCTTCTTTTTTTTACCAATGTTCCCACAAAATGCAACGTAGCCTATGTTCACCCCAGTATGAAAATACACCTTGGTGTAAAATTAGCTTCAAAACTGTGGACAAACGTGCACACTATTTAGATTTTGTGACAATTTTCAAATTAACATAATTTGGTTTTCACTCGATGCATGTAAATAAATCATGCAGTACATGACAGAGTTAATTTAGCTCCCTATCATAGTGAAGATGTAACCGTAATGGTCAAGTTCAGACTCTTCCATGATAATAATTGGCCATGCACAAAATCTGTGCCAAGAGCCCTCTCTACCTTTCTTATATGTATATCTATATATACACCTATATATATATATACAGGGCTTGTTTGTTGTTTAGCATGAGATTATTATTATTATTATTATTTTATTTTTTTAAATAAGAGTGGAAGTGATGGACTTGATCAAACAATGTTCAAGATGGGCAGAGTACTGATGAAGGTTGAGGGCTGTCCTGGTCCTGACCAAGAAGGGCTTCTTGTTGTTGTTGTACTTCAGTGTTGCTGGTATGCCTTGCATCACCATTGGCAGCGACACTGTTACGCTCCCTGCAGAATAATTGGTATGAGAGTGAGTGAATGGGTGAGTGAGTCCAACACTAATACTTGGGACTTCATGGAGACAACTTAAATAACTCGGCACCAGAGGCCACTTAACCTTTCACTTCAAAAATCGGATGGGTGAGTGCTGGCTACATGTAGTGGGTGCTTGCCTCATGAAATTGGCACTGGGGATTCTAAATGACACATCCACATTATTCACATTTACATTCAGGATCATCTGATTATTATGGCACAACCAATACCTATGTTTTAGCTCTTCTTCCTAAAACTCAAGTCATCAGTTGCAAATGGATTGTCATCACTTTCCTTGTGACATGCATACTGGCTGCTTGTTACATGCATGTACACAGCCTAATCCTACATTGCCCATGTAACATGCATACTGGGTGCTTGTTACATGCATGTACACAGCCTAATCCTACATTGCCCATGTAACATGCATACTGGGTGCTTGTTACATGCATGTACACAGCCTAGCCCTACATTGCCCATGTAACATGCATATACTGGCTGCTTGTTACATGCATGTACACAGCCTAACCCTACATTGCCCATGTAACATGCATACTGGCTGCTTGTTACATGCATGTACACAGCCTAACCCTACATTGCCCATGTAACATGCATACTCGGTGTTTGTTACATGCATGTACACAGCCTAATCCTTCATTGCTGTGATATACATACTGGCTGCTTGTTACATGCATGTACCCAGCCTAATCCTACATTGCCCATGTGACATGCATACTCGGTAATGCATGTACACAGCCTAATCCTTCATTGCTGTGATATACATACTGCATGCTTGTTACATGCATGTACACAACCTAATCCTTCATTGCCCATGTAACATGTGAGTTTTTTTCCATTAGGCGCTGAGTACGTGGTCAAGCGCGTGGTTGGAAAATTAATTTCCTTAAAATTTATTTTCCAACTTTGACCACCAAGTTTTAGCACTTAATGAAAAAACTCGTTGTACATATGCAGTATGACCACTGCTGCTAATTTCAGCTGTCTAGCACTTGCTGTCTAGCACTTGACAAACTGGAATTAGACTTGTTGAGAAATCAGGCACTCAGTTTTGAGACCCCTCCAGTAACTTGGGTATACATGTAGTTATACCTATGAAAATGTTTTAGTAGTATCAAAGGAGAGTGCATAGAGAGACCATCTTTTAAGCTATACATCAAGTCCATACCATGAAGTGGCAGAATCTATGGAGCTATATATAAAGTGGTAACCACAAGTTTTTTAGCCACAAGGTCATGGTATAGCTCCCCTTTGAAGGGCCCACATGATGATCTCAAGCAACACTTTCCAGATTACAGTCCATTAACGGTTTGAGAGCCCACCGCTAGTACTAGGACCGCAACGCCTAGCTAAACAATAGGTTTTGCACTCATTGCTCATGTATTCACGAGTATGAGTTATTTGTTAGGCATATGACGTGTTCTTTGTCAGCCATGTGCTTCTTGTTAGGAGGTGGTGATTGTGTAAGTGCACCTGCCTATCAACCAGCCTTTATGATATTTTTTGACGACCACTACCAATAATAGTCAGCAAGTCCAACAGACTCTAGGAGCCAAGCTGCTCTTTGCTCAGGCAAGGTGTTCATACTGTTTCAAATGTTTGTCTGTAGCTAACTTTCTCACATAAATCCATCCATATCTGTTTGTTCTGATCAAGCCTACTGAGGACAGTAGAAGTTCCATTTATACATGGTGGGGAAATATTCTGTGATCATCTTCAACCTCACCTAAACCATGAGACAATAATGTCATACATTATGTGTCCAGTATTGCCATTGTCAATCCCGCGTCATCCATGGATGACCAAGTCACTAGGGATATCCAGGGTTCATCTGCGGATCACCAAGTCACTAGGGATATCCAGGGTTCATCCGCGGATCACCAAGTCACTAGGGATATCCACGGTTCATCCGTGGATCACCAAGTCACTAGGGATATCCAGGGTTCATCCGTGGATCACCAAGTCACTAGGGATATCCAGGGTTCATCCGCGGATCACCAAGTCACTAGGGATATCCAGGGTTCATCTGTGGATGACCAAGTCACTAGGGATATCCAGGGTTCATCCGTGGATCACCAAGTCACTAGGGATATCCAGTTCATCCGTGGATCACCAAGTCACCAGGGTTCATCTGTGGATGACCAAGTCACTAGGGATATCCAGGGTTCATCCACGGATCACCAAGTCACTAGGGATATCCAGGGTTCATCCGTGGATGACCAAGTCACTAGGGATATCCAGGGTTCATCTGCGGATCACCAAGTCACTAGGGATATCCAGGGTTCATCCGCGGATGTCTACATATACCCCATTGTTCACTGTCAGAGTATCTGCAGATAACCAATTTATTAGTCAATTTATTCAGAAAATGGCAGAGTTACTGGAGATATCCCGAGTGCATCTGTGGATGTCCACATAACCTAATGTCCTCTCTGTCAGAGTATCCATGAATGGAAGAGTTACTATAGACGTCCAGGGTTCGTGAGGGTTGATCCGTGGATGAACCCTGGATGTCCCTAGTAACTCTGCCTTCCACGAATAAACTGGATATCCCTAGTAACTTTTCCAACTGCGGATACTCCGACAGAGAGAGCATGTGGTATATGTGGACATCCACGGATGTACCGTGGATATCCCAGTAACTCTGCCATCTGTGGATGATCTGTAAGTATCCCTAGTAACTTGGTCCATGAATGACAAGGGATTGACGACAACATCAGAACACCCTAAAAAATGGAATGCGATGAACTTTATGAGCATCACACAAGTGCTGAGCTGCCCATGACTATGACAGTTATTGAGTGTTTGAAGAGCTCCTTTACTGGACTACCAAGACAACACACTGGCATCCAATTGGAAGCCTCAATAAACAAGGAGAATGAAAGAGAACCTAGAAGCTCTAAGTGGCAGCGCTACTACTCCCTCGCAAGCAATGGTTGCCATGGGTAAGTAGAACCCGTCTCTAAATGCCCATTTAATAAAGGCAAAACCTAATACTAAGCTGCACTGAATCTTCCTTTATAGCATCAACCTTTTATAGAGAAGAGTTGGCACTAGCCCTTATATTAAATGGAGATTAGCAATTAATATACATAGGATTGCCCAGTTCCAGGGAATAGGTTTGTACAGAAGTACCAACCCAAACAGGTTTGCTGGTGTGTATACAAGTTTTGTGGTGTGTATAAGCAAATCTAAATTTACAATACAGTGTACACTGCAAGCAAAGAAAGGACTGAAAGCCGGGGTGACATGTACACATGTAGTTACATGCACACATGTAGTTACATGCACACATGTAGTGACATGTACACATGTAGTTGCATGTACACATGCAGTACTGTATAGATTATTACTACTACAGTACAAATTATACAGTTTGAGTAATCCTAACAAATTCACCAATCCACACCCCTAATTAATTTAATTTCCCATATATATATATAGCACTACTACAGGTAAGATTTACCGCTATACCAAATCTTCCCTATTATAAAATAGGCAACATTCAGTGCCAGTTGCACTTTGCTTTCTCTATAATAGATTTTTTTCTTTCACAGGAACAAAGTAGCAAAGCTACATGCTGTCAACGTGGCAGTAACTAGTATGACAGGAATGGCGTGCGTCAAGGTTAGCATCTTAAGGACTGAACGTGTCTCAAGGTTTGTGGCCTGCTGCATTGGAATGGTGATTTTTTTAAGCTGACTGCATAAAAATTGTTTCAAAGGTTTATCTTTTATTCAGCACTTTTTCTTTTCTTTTATAACATTTCAACCAAACGCTTCAGTCTCCATCACCGAATGCTTCAGTCTTCATCACCGAATGCTTCAGTCTTCATCACCGAATGCTTCAGTCTTCATCACTGAATGCTTCAGTTCATCACCGAATGCTTCAGTCTTCATCACCGAATGCTTCAGTCTTCATCACCGAATGCTCCAGTCTTCATCACTGAATGCTTAAGTCTTCATTACCGAATGCTTCAGTCTTCATCACCGAATGCTTCAGTCTTCATCACCGAATGCTTAAGTCTTCATCACCGAATGCTTCAGTCTTCATCACCGAATGCTTCAGTCTTCATCACCGAATGCTCCAGTCTTCATCACTGAATGCTTAAGTCTTCATTACCGAATGCTTCAGTCTTCATCACCGAATGCTTCAGTCTTCATCACCGAATGCTTAAGTCTTCATCACCGAATGCTCCAGTCTTCATCACCGAATGCTCCAGTCTTCATCACTGAATGCTCCAGTCTTCATCACCGAATGCTTCAGTCTTCATCACCGAATGCTTCAGTCTTCATCACCGAATGCTTAAGTCTTCATCACCGAATGCTCCAGTCTTCATCACCGAATGCTCCAGTCTTCATCACCGAATGCTTCAGTCTTCATCACCGAATGCTTCAGTCTTCATCACCGAATGCTTAAGTCTTCATCACCGAATGCTCCAGTCTTCATCACCGAATGCTTCAGTCTTCATCACCGAATGCTTCAGTCTTCATCACCGAATGCTTAAGTCTTCATCACCGAATGCTCCAGTCTTCATCACCGAATGCTTCAGTCTTCATCACCTAATGCTTCAGTCTTCATCACCGAGTTCAGTCTTCATCACCGAATGCTTCAGTCTTCATCACCGAATGCTTCAGTCTTCATCACCGAATGCTCCAGTCTTCATCACCGAATGCTCCAGTCTTCATCACCGAATGCTCAAGTCTTCATCACCGAATGCTTCAGTCTTCATCACCGAATGCTTCAGTCTTCATCACCGAATGCTTCAGTCTTCATCACCGAATGCTTCAGTCTTCATCACCGAATGCTTCAGTCTTCATCACCGAATGCTTCAGTCTTCATCACCGAATGCTTCAGTCTTCATCACCGAATGCTTCAGTCTTCATCACCGAATGCTTCAGTCTTCATCACCGAATGCTTCAGTCTTCATCACCGAATGCTTCAGTCTTCATCACCGAATGCTTCAGTCTTCATCACCGAATGCTTCAGTCTTCATCACCGAATGCTTCAGTCTTCATCACCGAATGCTTCAGTCTTCATCACCGAATGCTTCAGTCTTCATCACCGAATGCTTCAGTCTTCATCACCGAATGCTTCAGTCTTCATCACCGAATACTTAAGTCTTCATCACCGAATGCTCCAGTCTTCATCACCGAATGCTTCAGTCTTCATCACCGAATGCTCCAGTCTTCATCACCGAATGCTTCAGTCTTCATCACCAAATGCTTCAGTCTTCATCACCGAATGCTTAAGTCTTCATCACCGAATGCTCCAGTCTTCATCACCGAATGCTTCAGTCTTCATCACCGAATGCTTCAGTCTTCATCACCGAATGCTTAAGTCTTCATCACCGAATGCTCCAGTCTTCATCACCGAATGCTTCAGTCTTCATCACCTAATGCTTCAGTCTTCATCACCGAATGCTTCAGTCTTCATCACCGAATGCTTCAGTCTTCATCACCGAATGCTTCAGTCTTCATCACCGAGTTCAGTCTTCATCACCGAATGCTTCAGTCTTCATCACCGAATGCTCCAGTCTTCATCACCGAATGCTCCAGTCTTCATCACCGAATGCTCCAGTCTTCATCACCGAATGCTCAAGTCTTCATCACCGAATGCTTCAGTCTTCATCACCGAATGCTTCAGTCTTCATCACCGAATGCTTCAGTCTTCATCACCGAATGCTTCAGTCTTCATCACCGAATGCTTCAGTCTTCATCACCGAATGCTTCAGTCTTCATCACCGAATGCTTCAGTCTTCATCACCGAATGCTTCAGTCTTCATCACCGAATGCTTCAGTCTTCATCACCGAATGCTTCAGTCTTCATCACCGAATGCTTCAGTCTTCATCACCGAATGCTTCAGTCTTCATCACCGAATGCTTCAGTCTTCATCACCGAATGCTTCAGTCTTCATCACCGAATGCTTCAGTCTTCATCACCGAATGCTTCAGTCTTCATCACCGAATGCTTCAGTCTTCATCACCGAATGCTTCAGTCTTCATCACCGAATGCTTCAGTCTTCATCACCGAATGCTTCAGTCTTCATCACCGAATGCTTCAGTCTTCATCACCGAATGCTTCAATCCTCATTACCGAATGCTTCGAACGGTCTTCATCACCGAACACCTCAATCTCCATGGAGTCAAAGACTGAAGCAATCGTGTAAAGATCGGAGGGAAACAAAAGCTGGCTAACAGGTAAAGCTTACAAGAAACAATAAGGTCTGCCTTACTCTCAACAATGTCTGTGCATCTTTTATGACGTTAAATGTGTTATAGCTGTGGAACATGACAAGGATTTGGCTTCTACCCCGTTTACATGGTTACATGGATGTAATTAATATATATTACATTATATATATAATACAGGAGTACATATATAAGTCAAGCAAACTCGAGTGTAATTGGTAGACTTTTGACCCTGTTCTCACTCCAGGAAGGTAAACAGCTTATTACCAAAGCAGTTATCTCCATTACTCCTCATTTCATAAACCCTCGCTGCAGGGTTGTCTTCGCAGAGAAAAGAAACAGAATATGCAATAGTGAAGCAGCAACAGTCTTTGGAGCACTTATGCAACTGGACACATGTCACCCTTACTACCTACTTTCTATATAGGACCGGCATCTGTTGCGTAGTTCTTTGTTGATGGTCGTCAGTTGAAGGGAATCAAAAAGGTAGACAACTTCTTTATGGTGTGATAGTACCCAGTGCTCATAATTTTTTTTAACAGGTCCATCTTCTGCTGTCTCTGGACGTTAGAAAGATACAGACCTTGAGAGCAATGCAGAACTTTAACACAAACCTCAAGACATATTGACACACACAGAGAGCTTGGAAACTTTAGTGCCACATCAGGACGATTTATATAAAAACATTATTATAGAGGTTTAGTGCGAGAGCCAATAAATCTTCTCTCCCTGAAAACTTCAACACTGTCATATACAGTGAACAATGCCTCTATTACTTCTACTAATGTACATGGAGGTGTACTAAGTCTCCCCTATATAAACACTAGCATGTTTTCTATTTAGTGAATGATCAATGGTATCTAACAATAATGTTGAAAAGAGAAGAAAACTCTAGCAACTTGCATCAGACGAATGTTCCAATCAATAATCTAGCAGCAACAGTCTCTGAACAGCACATGAATTGAAACTGAAATAGAATCAAGATGATTTGGCAACTAATGCTGATCTAACTAGCTGCAGATACTCATAAGCCTATAAGGAGGACTTCAGCTTAAAATGTTAAGGTTTCAGAAGGGTTCTTTCCCCCCCTTCAAATCCTCCCCCCCCCCGTGTGTGTAAGTTCCAGCTCATTGTTTCTTCTTTAGCTATATACTGTACATACATATACACACACACAATATTCCTTCTTGTTGACTGAACTACCTCAGTACAACACCACCTACAACTGCCACTGGCAAGACTCCTCTGGAAGTTTTGCAGTCATCAGAACTTATGTGGGAATAGAGGTCCGAAGAAATAATTATTTGGGACAATGATGGCTTGACAGCGGCACAACCATGATATTGACTCTGCTCATGAACTCCACCTACCTACTGATTGACTCTAGTCCAGATATTTTGAATTCATAACAAGTTGTCCATACAAATGTGAACAAAGTTTTATACCTCAAACTTTCAACTTGCACTGGCAAAGATGGTATGCATGCTACATGCATCCAAGAGTGTTTTTATTTTTGTCGACCATTACCAACAACAATTTATAGAACCTCCTCCCCCCCCCCATACGCGACTCCTTCAATCAGGCAACATAATACCTCTACAGTGTGATCTACTACTTCACTCTGTCTTAACTAAGCGTCTGCTTGTGCCATGCATCAAAGCTGAGCAATATGGCAACTCCATTCTCCCTCAAGTTCTGACTACACCATATGTACTAAAGCTCATTGTATGCAACCAAATGCAGACATCTCATGAGCAAAGCATAAAATCGCGTTTCTGCTACGACAGAGCAGAACATGCGAACCTTCCTCTATCCAGCAAGTGTTTTGTCCTCTCTCTGGTCGCCTGAGTAATGGGGTAGTACCAGAGGAAAGCGAGGGACGTGAGGATGAAGAAGACGGGAGGAACAGTCACCAGCAGCTTCAATGTCAGCGAGACAGACCAGGGCTGCTCACACGTCATCTCATTGTAGCCTGCTACCCTGCAGTAATAGACACATCTAAACTAAAGGGAGAGAATAAAGGGTTAATCATGTATAAAACAAATAATTACAAAGTACACACTCTCAAGTCATATCACTGATGCCTGCCTTCAAACTTCTACATCGTTGGCTCGGGATGAATTTACGAGTTCATTCAAGTTTGCTATTGTGTGTGTTCTTATGAACTCATTATTCTGTACTACCATCAACCTTCCTCAGCCCCTATCAGATATTTCTGCCACAGCTAGTTTGTATGTGCAGTATACAGGACCCCAAGATATGGTCGCCAGTTGTGCATGCATACCAGCCTGAGCCAGTAAGTAAAGGTTCTTTACAAACCTCTCATTCATTACACACGTACTGCTGATTTCATGAGCTGTTAATCTACACATCTAGGGCACGCAAACGCTACTATTTGATCACGAGTTACAACCACAGGCGGCATGGGCGTAAAAGATCAACTGATCTAGATCCCTGATGGAGGGGACACTAGCTATTAATTGTGTGACTAATCCTCTAACGGAGTTTCCTCTTCTTCCAGGTTAGCTTCTACTGCCAGTTAGCTTCCGAGCCATCCATCACCTTTACTGAATTATCAAAACTCTTGAAGGGTTTGACACTCACATATATATTATTCAAATCACCTCTTCAATAAACTTCAAATTGTATTCACTCGACGTTTCGACTCGATGCTCTAGCCTTCATCAGCATCTAGTTGAAACGTCGAGTGAATACAATTTATTGAGAAGGTGATATTAATGTTATTATGTCAACTGATAGTTCATTGAGAATCACATATTAGCTTGATGCACTTGAGGTTCGTCTAGGCATTTCGCTTGATGGCATCAGCACCCGTGCTTCACTTATGAGCACGGGCACTGCCATGCACAATTTTAAAGATATCAAGGGCGGTAATCTGAGGGTGTGGTCTACCCAACAGTACGTCATACCATGGCTAAAACAAATGGACCAAGAACTTTTGATAGCACTTAGCAGGTCTGAAAAAAATTAATTGAATGCACAACAAGCAAAGTCATACAGTTCTTTATTACCAACGACTACACCACAACACCACACAACAAAATTAATTGGAGGAATTAAATACCACACCTTACAAATTTAAATGACTAAACTTAGCCACACTGGAACGCACTTCAAGATGGCCGTGGAGATGGCCAGAGTGATGCCATTGCCGAACTTATTCCCCAGCACAAAGTAGGCGTAAAACAGTTCTTCGTGACGGATGGTGCTCTTTAATAAGGACTCATCGATCACGTCAGGAAGCATAGACCTGAAATGATGTGGGGGGAGGACAGTATGAGCTCCAACATTTGACTGTCACAAATACTGGTATTATAACAACATTTAAGGGCTTTTCTTCTTACGAGTGTGCTGAAAACTTCCCGATTAAATACTTAAGCGAATAGCAGTGAAGTTGTAAACCTCACACATGTATACTGAAGGAGGACTTTAAAACCTGAACATTGAAAATGCCATCCCCGTTCAAGTTTGTTGTTCCTGTTAAAAAACTCGAACTTTAATCCACAGCACCCACGGCCCGAAAGGAGACTCATGTGTGGCGTGATTTAAAAAGGTATAAAATATTGGGCAGCTAAAATAAGATATCGAGTCAGTGTCACATGACAAATGAGTGGACATCCCCCATCCCCCCTAGCTCTGGGCATTATTTAGACTGTAGGAAATGCCTGAAGAGCAATCAACGTTAAATAGCTGGAGAGTGCATCTCAGGTATCCAGCCTGTTTATGGCTGACCAAACTTTGTGGACACTGTTAATTGCTGACCCTATTTTGCTACTGCTCTACTGAGCAAGCGAATAGCCTTAGAAGAGACTTAAAATTGATTTCGCTTTGCTACTGCAACACTATAGCTCTGCTGAGCAAGAGAATAGCCTTAGAAGAGACTTAAAATTGATTTCGCTTTGCTACTGCTAACTATAGCTCTACTGAGCAAGAGAATAGGCTGTACAGCCTTAAAACAGATTTAAAATTGATTTTCGCTTAGTTCCTTTTGAAGTATCACAACCACCGAAATAAAGAGCTGAATATTTCAAATATCGAAAATAATCTTGGTTCATGTTGGACCCAACTTGAACTTCTGCCTTTGCTCATACTAACAAAAGGTGGCCAAACCACCTAACAGCATTTCACTAGACCTTTCCCAATAAGGAGCCGTGATTATTTTTTCCATACATGGACACACAGAAGTGCATTTGCATTAACCCCATGCAAGATGGCCAGCCAATCTTACCAAGGTAATAGGTAAGCTGTAGCCACGCCAAACCCAGCGAAACCGTACACTGCATAGACAAATCTGGGAAGCCGATCGACGTAAAGTTGAGCCAGCAGCACGGGCATCAGTGCCCACATCCCAGCAAAGAATGCCGTCTTCTTGCCAAATCTGTTAATGATATATTGCCAGAAAAACATGGAGATGATGGTAGATAGCAAGAGGACAGTGATGACGTAAGGGTATTCATCCGGAAGGCCGACGGCATACTTGACATAGAGTGCAGCGTTGCCCTGAATAAACTACGCCACACATAAAAAAGTGAAATTCCATAATACTTGTAGAAGATAAGGAAATAGGAAGCCGGATTCCCAAACTTCACTCATCTGAACACAGCTGATAAATGGACGCCACATGAAACCACACACACAGCAATGCTAGCCACAGCTGCAGGAAGGGGGGAAATATCTGAACACAGCTGACAAATGGACGCCACTTGAAACCACACACACAGCAATGCTAGCCACAGCTGCAGGAAGGGGAAAAATATCTGAACACAGCTGACAAATGGACGCCACATGAATCCACACACACGGCAATGCTAGCAACGGCTGTAGGAAGGGGCAAATGGACGCCACATGAAACCACACACACAGCAATGCTAGCCACAGCTGCAGGAAGGGGGGAAATATCTGAACACAGCTGACAAACGGACGCCACATGAAACCACACACACACAGCAATGCTAGCCATAGCTGCAGGAAGGAGAAAGATTCTTCACATGCTATTTTTTCCACCATTCTCGCAACACGGCTGTTAGCTGTTTCCTTTCGCTCTATTTCAAAAGAGATAGCACAGCCACAGCTACATATTCAGAGGAGGAAGAGAGTTGTCATTAACAAGGAGTGTAAGCTGTGAAGGTCTGCGCTATTGTGAAGAGGAGGAAAAAATAACTTGGTTCAGTGAAGCACCTGAATTCAACGTCGGAAAGTCGACAGTTCTCACACACAGTACGATATTATAAGGCACAAGGACAAGCTGCACTCCTTCCACACTGGAGTTCAGAACACTGCCTGCCTGCACAAGAAGAGAAGGGTGTCTTTGAGATGGCTTTCACATGCCTGCCTAGTGACTGGATGTGTGTGTGTGTATGCGTGGACTGCAGTTCTCCAGACACACTCTGCTCCCAATACTATAGGAGAACTGACTTCCTACTTTACATATAGTACAACACATACTAAATACGTACATGTACCCAACAAGGAGCCAGAATGGTGGGTGGGGGGGGGAGAAAGGGGTGCTAAGGGTGCTGAATAGTTTTATAAATGTTTAGTTCACACTTTGTAGGACTTGCCCTTTGCACCTAATGTTCATTTTGGAGGGCAGGCACACACAACACAAAAATTCGGCTTCACCTACAACCCGTTCATAACACATATATAGTTACTCACTTGTAGTCCTAGCCACCCAAACACTGCCAACATCACCAGTAGAAAGTATGGCTTGAAACACCACGTCTCCTTCAAACCTCTGAAGAAACCAATCCGCTTGTCTACTTTAATGTCAGCTGTTCAAACACCAAAGAGGCAGGGGTTAACTCCTCGCAAGCAACCGGTGTCAACATTAGATGGCAATTAATGCGTGCAATAACACACACTTAAAAAATGAGTTAGGACATTGTTGGCACACACCACATCACAACAGCGACAATGAATGTATACATAACAACAGTATACATAGCAACATTGCATACATAACAACAGTATACACAGCAACATTGCATACATAACAACAGTATACACAGCAACATTGCATACATAACAACAGTATACACAGCAACATTGCATACATAACAACAGTATACACAGCAACATTGCATACATAACAACAGTATACACAGCAACATTGCATACATAACAACAGCATATATAGAATTAAAAAACTTCAAACAACAAAACAACAACAAAGCAACACAACATAACAATAACATAACAGCAACAACACAACAACAAAACAACAGTATAACAGCAACAACAACAGTATAACAGCAACAACAACAGTATAACAGCAACAACAACAGTATAACAGAAACAACAACAGTATAACAGCAACAACAACAGTATAACAGCAACAACAACAGTATAACAGCAACAACAACAGTATAACAGCAACAACAACAGTATAACAGCAGCAACAACAGTATAACAGCAACAACAACAGTATAACAGCAACAACAACAGTATAACAGCAACAACAACAGTATAACAGCAACAACAACAGTATAACAGCAACAACAGTATAACAGCAACAACAACAGTATAACAGCAACAACAACAGTATAACAGCAACAACAACAGTATAACAGCAACAACAACAGTATAACAGCAGCAACAACAGTATAACAGCAACAACAACAGTATAACAGCAACAACAACAGTATAACAGCAACAACAACAGTATAACAGCAACAACAACAGTATAACAGCAACAACAACAGTATAACAGCAACAACAACAGTATAACAGCAACAACAGCAGTATAACAGCAACAACAACAGTATAACAGCAACAACAACATAATTGCACAACAACAACAGACCTGCCTGTTCCCTGACCCCAAAAACTGTAACGCTGACAAACACAAGAGTCATGATGCTGATGGTGAGAGCGTGCCAGCGGAAGGCAGCCCTGTGTGACTCATTGGGCACTCGTACGGAGTTGTTGCAGTCATCAACTTTATTTCTGACCAGAAGCAAGTAGAAAAACGTGTACACAAGAATGCCCACTAGAGTTCCGGCTACTTCAAAGCACATCCCTAGCAACATCACACCATGCTTTTTATATGAGGGTTATTATTATGAAGCTGATGGGGTTATTATTAAGGAGCTGATGGGGGCTATTATTATGAAGCTGATGGTGTATGGAGCTGATGGGGTTATTATTATGGAGCTGATGGGGTTATTATTATGGAGCTGATGGGGTTATTATTAAGAAGCTGATATGGAGCTGATGGGGTTATTATTAGGGGTTATTATTATGGAGCTGATGGGGTTATTATTAGGGGTTATTATTAGGGGTTATTATTATGGAGCTGATGGGGTGTTTATTATTATGGAGCTGACAGGGTTATTATTAGGGAGCAGATGGGGTTACCATTATGAAGCTGATGGAGTTATTATTATGGAGCTGATGGGGTTATTATTAGGGAGCTGATGGGGTTATTATTAGGGAGCTGATGGGGTTATTATTAGGGAGCTGATGGGGTTATTATTAGGGGTTATTATTATGGAGCTGACGGGGTTATTATTATGGAGCTGATGGGGTTATTATTAGGGAGCTGATGGGGTTATTATTAGGGGTTATTATTATGGAGCTGACAGGGTTATTATTAGGGAGAAGATGGGGTTACCATTATGAAGCTGATGGAGTTATTATTATGGAGCTGATGGGGTTATTATTAGGGGTTATTATTATGGAGCTGATGGGGTTATTATTAGGGGTTATTATTATGGAGCTGATGGGGTTATTATTAGGGGTTATTATTATGGAGCTGATGGGGTTGGAGCTGATGGGGTTATTATTATGGAGCTGATGGGGTTATTATTAGGGGTTATTATTAAGGAGCTGATGGGGTTATTAGGGGTTATTAGGGGTTATTATTATGGAGCTGATGGGGTTATTATTAGGGGTTATTATTATGGAGCTGATGGGGTTATTATTAGGGAGCAGATGGGGTTACCATTATGAAGCTGATGGGGTTATTATTATGGAGCTGATGGGGTTATTATTAAGAAGCTAATGGGTTATTATTATGGAGCTGATGGAGTTATTATTATGGAGCTGATGGGGTTATTATTAGGGGTTATTATTATGGAGCTGATGGGGTTATTATTAGGGGTTATTATTATGGAGCTGATGGGGTTATTATTAGGGAGCAGATGGGGTTACCATTATGAAGCTGATGGGGTTATTATTTGGAGCTGATGGGGTATGGAGCTGATGGGGTTATTATTAGGGGAGCTGATGGGATTATTATTAAGGAGCTAATGGGTTATTATTATGGAGCTGATGGTGTGTGGAGTTGATGGGGTTATTATTATGGAGAGGATGGGGTTATTATGAAGCCGATAGGTTACTGGCTGATGCGGTTATTATGGAGCTAACGGGGGTATTATTATGGAGCTGATGGGGTTATTATTAAGAAACTAATGGATTATTTTATGGAGCTGATGGGGTTATTATTAAGGAGCTAACGGGTTGTTATTATGGAGCTGATGGGGTTATTATTAAGGAGCTAATGGGTTATTATTATGGAGCTGATGGGGTTATTATTAAGGAGATAATGGGTTATTATTATGGAGCTGATGGGGTTATTATTAAGGAGATAATGGGTTATTAAGGAGCTAATGGGTTATTATTATGGAGCTGAAGAAGTTATTTAAGAAGCTAATGGGTTATTATTATGGAACTGATGTGATGTACAGTGGGAAAATTTTGAAGGTTGATAAAAGTTAAACCAGCTTTAAAAAAAAAATTGTTGTTATTGTTTTGAGACTTCTGCCTGCATCATCAGCTGTCGTGGCACTGCTGGCAGCAACTGGGGCTCAGATACCACCCGTGCTTGTCTGTCAACACGAGTGCACACGCAAAAAAAGAATGGCAGGGAAATTTCCTGCTGCAGCATGAAGACTGATGGCTGTACACGTGCCAACGCGCTATACATTCACACTCTAGCTGAGAAGCTGCAGGATGCAGAGCACAACAACCACACCTCGCAAGAAGTCCGAGGAACGCACAAAATAAATTTGCGTAGACAGCAAAGGACCCTAAACAAAGAAAAAATGTCTGAGAAAGGAAAACAATAACACTATTTAAAAATTTTAAAAAAGAGCAAGAGAGAGAAAGGAAAGGAAGAAACAGTGGCAGCCATGTGAGAGGAGAAGTCCTGAGCTGCAAGCAACAACTAGTCAGCCAAGGAGAGAGCATAAAGCAGCAATATCAAGACGGGCCCGATGAGACAAAGTGGGGGAGCCTCACTAGCACAACCAGACACACACTGCAGCTGTGCAGTGGGTTGCAGTGGCATTAACAGCACGTGAACCTCTGGCTTTCAATACCAACACCAATGAACTGAAAGTCGCAGTCACTCCCCCCCCCCCCACGTCTAGGAAGGTCTTTAGATGCTTACAAAGAACTACACAGAAGAAGCAGTCTGCACATGCAGTCTGCACTATCTCTAGAAGGTGTGTGCACATAACACATCCTATCACTGCACACAAAACTCTCAATTAACTCTCTGTTAACAACAAATTGAAATGACTTCCTCAATAATCAACTTGAAATTTGCTCTCTCAACATTTCGGCTAAGTGCTCTAGCCTTCATCTCAGGCACAATTAGATATTCAAAATTCCCCAAGCTCTATTTAAGGGAGGTCTAAAGGTCAAACATCTTGTTTTTTAAATGTTGTGCTTTCTTCGACCTGTAACTTTCTTTTTCATACAACCTGTGCTAGCAAGTGATAGAACTTTTTATGGGCTGTTAATTATGTGCTAGCAAATTTTTATTGGCTGTTAATTAAAATAATATATGATATGAGGTGTGTGTGTGTGGGGGGGGGGGGGGAAGATGACGGGGAAAATAGTTGAGGTCATTCACTCTCTTGTGGGTAGGTCAAGTATCCTGCTACTACAACTTAAGTGTAACCTAAGAGGTGTCGGGCAACCCCAAGACACCATGTGTGGTCTACACATCAACCAATAAGTGGCGACTCACTGTAGAGGGTGACCGAGTCCCTCTGCTTGCTGTTGTTGGACAAGTGGACGGTAAGGGCTGTATAGGGCACGTGAATACACTTAGCAGTGAGACAGACACACAAGGGGGGGGGAGAAAAGAGGAAGACAGATCACATCAATGCAAGGATCCTTTGGAGCACAATGGAAAACAGCACAAGCCCATACACCCTTCGTCCATCATTCTGACCACACTTCCTCTGTCAGAGTACCATCCAAAAGTTCAAAGAGTGTGTGCTTCATATAATTATGCGTCCGTGTGTGGGTGGGTGTGTTTCCATGACTACTAGAACTGAATGCAAGGCATTGTCTGGCAAGCTGAAGAGCCGAGTACCGGCCAAGACTTTGTTGTGGCACCCCTTTTACCCATACATGGGAAGTGTACATGCCACTTGTGAAATGTGCATTCGTTCCAGCTTGGTCTGGACCAATGGTGACTCCTCCTCGAGCAATGGCCACCATCGAACTGTAGTCCTCCCACTTTCAGCAGATGAAATGGTTAGTGACTGCAGCTCCTCTTCAAGGCAGTGCAGTAACATCAAAACATTTGGACCACTTGACCCAACGGCTTGAGATTCCAAGCACAGAAGAACATTGCTTGGCCAAGTAATAATCAGTTACATACTTGTGAATATAAAATAAATCCACAGATGTAGAATGATAAAACAATAAACAATAAATATAAATACATAACTAAATAAATACAACAATAAATAAATATAACAATAAATATAACAATAAAACAATATAACAATAAAACAATTAAATAAATAAATAAATACAACAATAAAACAAATAAATAAATAAATAAATATAACAATAATATATGTATAAATAAATAAATATAAAAAATGATAAATAAATAAACATTAACATAAATGAAGAACAAACAAAAACAAATATAACACACGAGCAAAAGCCCCCAGGGCAGAGCTACAGAAAGTCTCTCTCAGATGCCAGAGCTTCCTGCTAAGAAGCAATTTGTCATGTAACAGGAGCAGAGGAAAAGCCCAGGACTGTTTAGATTCCAGTAATTCAAGGGATACTGCAGTCCATCCTTGGCCAGTATGCCAAGATTGAAGCCTCCTTCTTGCTGCCAGTGTAGATTGGACACAACACACAATTCAGTACATACGGCCATTTTCTCCGATCATATCACACAACCATATCACGTGGCTGTTTAGAGCCTGGCTTCCAGCCTAAATCTGAAGTACAGAAGTGCTTAACAGTTCAACAACATGGCTAAATAATTCTATACAGTGCTGTGCATAATATATTTCTAAACTGACAGAGAGCAAAGAATGAGTTACAAAGTCTCTGAGCCAACTTTAAAAAGGAGAGAGTTTCTCGAGGCGGACTAAACGATGCCTCTCGAGCATATCTTGCAACTGACCTTACTCCTCAAAATATGGTAGTTTAGAATGGAAGCCTTCATGGCGAGAAAATTTGCGACAGACACACACACGTTGACATCCTTCATGAGCCAGGTATGTCCTCGGTGGGCACCACCAAAAGTATTTTGATCTCCTTTTTCAACGACAGCAATACAAGCGCTTCAATGGCAGTGTGCCCAATTAGATTTGAAGGAGAGGCTGTTCGCAATGAAGCACGTCTGGGAGACATTGAAATGCTGAAGTAAAATTATTTCTATTTGAATGGGGGGAGGGTGTATGAAGGTACGTCATGTACAATGATGAATCCTGTGACTAATTTGTTCAAGACTAGAAGGTACTTTATTTCAATGAATGAGCAGGTACAGTTGTCATCCATTGAAAAAAAATCATTGTATCATTGGAGTACTTTCCAAGTGAGCATTTGCCAGACGATTCCTTTTTCTTGGACTTTGCAATTTTCAAAGTCGAGAAGAAATTCTCACAGCACTTAGTAATGGACTAAATTTCTAGCATGATTGCACAAAATCGGGAACAGGTTCTGTCCTGCCAGATGCTTGAAAGTGCAACCAGATTGTTGGAATCAAATCGTGCTCGGAGACTGTTGTCGGCCTGGAGAGCAAAGGAGTTCCTCCTGAAACTCGTGACTGGCTCCCGCAGGATCCACGTGAAATGTCATTCCCAACAACGGATCTTATTTTCTCGAAAAGTGGAACAATCGTCGTGTTGGTACTCATTCCAGAGATGGAGAATTTTGGCAGAGATTGAACCGTTGGAAAGTGACCAGTGTTTCCATTTGCTCGTAAAGTTGCCCATAATCCGAGATTGGCTTCGAATTCTTTCACACGAGAATACACTTGATGAGCGGTTGATTCTAGTCCTCCAGTGAGAGATCCAACGCATTCAAATGTTGAGTGATGTCGGTAAAGAAAACGAGATCACTCAGCCATTGATGATCTGAGAGCTGAGAGTTCTAGGATCTTGTAGTCCTTTATTTCAAAAGAAATGTTTTGATTTCCTCTTTCAGGTCCCATAACCTTTTCAAGGTCCTGCCTCAGCTGAGCAATCTCAGTTCTGCAAAGTAGAGAACATCACAGTAGCCATTTTCCTGACCCGACAGAAGGGCTTGAAAGTGTCTGTGCTTCAAACCACGACTTCAAATGAACTTAGTTGAGGAAACAGCTTATTATTATTATTATTATTATTATTATTATTATTATTATTATTATTATTATTATTATTATTATTATTATTATGTTTGCAAAAGGAAGATGGAATCTGGTCATTCGATGAAGTAGAGATGTGACCATTTTTCTTGAAAGTTGCGCTTTTTCAGCAGCATTTTCCGATGATGCCATGGGCCAAATTACACCAACAGATTTGCACCAACAAATTACTGAACTCCGGCTGACACAGGCAGAAGGTTTGACTGTTTACAAAAAAATGGATTCTGGGGAATTTTTTTTTACAATTTTGTAAGAAACACGATTTTTCATCTAAAACTATTTGAGAGACACTTTTTGAGGCTCAAAGAGACACTACCGACTTGTGAGACATCTTTTGGGGGCGTCCTGGCCATAAGGAGCGAGGAGCAAGGAGGCATAACGAAGCTAATTTCGAGGCTTTAACAAACCTGGGTCAAGACTAATTAAAGATGCACATGTATGTATGTACAGGTATGTGCATGTATGTGTGTACATGTGCATGCATGTATGTACGGGTGCATGCATGTAAGTGTGTGCATGTGCATGCATGTAATGTATGTGTGGTGTACATGTGCATGCATGTATGTACACATGGGGGTGCATGCATGTATGTATGTACGGGTGTGTGCATGCATGTACCATATTTCCTCGAATGGTTACTGCGGATTCAAATAGTTTCGGCGTCCTAACAGAGTGAAGACTAACCGAGGGTGTGAATAGTTCCTAACCCCAGGCTATAGGCAAGTGCATGCTCATTTAGCCTCGTGCAATGACTCCTCCCAGTCGTTGTTGTGCTCAAGCCAACAAAAGATACAGTGAGAGAAAATAGAAGCATGGCCCTACAAATCAAGTTGAAAACAAGATTAGCCAGTCCTCAGTCAACTAGCATTCCGTTAGTTACCAGTTCTTTGCTGCCATTGTCAAGGTCAGACAAAGGTCGCTAGAATCCTGATCTAGACTTTCCAGCTCAAATGTGAGCTCAGCAACTTGGAGTGTGGCTTCAGCTGCTTCCCACTTTGGGCAGTGAATTTTGTTGCCTTTGCTGCCATGCTCCTGACGTTCTGGACTTAGAGTTTGGAATTATCTGGTGCATTTGTGAGACGTGCACACATTGCGAATACGAATACCATCCGAGGGAGAACACTTTATTGTTCAGAACAATGGACTATTGAACAATGGACTATTCGAGAGAAAATACTACTGGAGGATGAATACCATCCGAGGAACTAGAGTATGTATGTATGTTTGTATGCATGTGTATGTGTGTGTGTGTAAGTATGTTTGCTTGTGTGCACATGTGCACTTCAGCTAATGTGTTTATGTTTGCAGGTCTTTGCTTACGGACAACGAGGCTTGAAAGAGAAGGTATATGATCTGGTAGTAGATGAACTTGAAGTACTGTGGTTGGTCGTCTAGAGGAGGCACGTAGAACAACAAGAAGTAGAACAGTCCTGTGGGCACCACGGACACCGCCAACCTGAGAGCAGCCAGCCAGTCACAAACACAAGCAAACAGCAATCAAACTTTCTAGCAACGCACCCACACACCCTTCACAAAGAATGAAACATGTTGTGTGTGTGTGTGTGTGTGTGTGTGTGTGTGTAGATGTGTAGGTGTGTGTGTGTAGATGTGTAGGTGTGTGTGTGTGTGTGTGTGTGTGTGTAGATGTGTAGGTGCGTGTGTGTGTTTGTGTGTGTGTAGATGTGTAGGTGTGTGTGTGTGTGTAGATGTGTAGGTGTGTGTGTGTGTGTGCAGGGAGAGGGGATAAAGACTGGGGAGAAAGGTTCTAGACAATTCTTGGAGTTTCAGATTTGCAGGGAGGGTGGCAATATATAATCTAGGGGGTTCATATTCGCAGATGGATAGGTGGGAGGGGTCCACATCCACATGAAGGGATTCTGTAGTAACACATACCAAGGTCTGAGCCGGCCGAATCTTGTTCTTGTCAAGGAGGTGAGGTATCCCACTAGAGGGTCAGTGATGGCGTCCCACACACGGCCAGAGAACACGATGACCAGAACAAAGATGGGATCAAGCTGCAAGTGGAAGGAAAATAAAACTATCGACACCATGGCAAATGATGACGGGGCTAAGTTGACGAGTGGGAGGACTATCTGTGTCTACTTCCATAGGAAGTTGAGGTTTGGTTTAACTGTCTACTTCCATAGGAAGTTGAGGTTTAACTGTCTACTTCCATAGGAAGTTGAGGTTTAACTGTCTACTTCCATAGGAAGTTGAGGTTTAACTGTCTACTTCCATAGGAAGTTGAGGTTTAACTGTCTACTTCCATAGGAAGTTGAGGTTTAACTGTCTACTTCCATAGGAAGTTGAGGTTTAACTGTCTACTTCCATAGGAAGTTGAGGTTTAACTGTCTACTTCCATAGGAAGTTGAGGTTTAACTGTCTACTTCCATAGGAAGTTGAGGTTTAACTGTCTACTTCCATAGGAAGTTGAGGTTTAACTGTCTACTTCCATAGGAAGTTGAGGTTTAACTGTCTACTTCCATAGGAAGTTGAGGTTTAACTGTCTACTTCCATAGGAAGTTGAGGTTTAACTGTCTACTTCCATAGGAAGTTGAGGTTTAACTGTCTACTTCCATAGGAAGTTGAGGTTTAACTGTCTACTTCCTATGAAGTTGAGATTTAACTGTCTATGGAAGTTGAGTGTCTACTTCCATAGGAAGTTGAGCATTTGTCATGCTGACTTGGTGGTCTATAGTTCCAGAGCAAGAACTGGAAGAACTGCACGCCACACTCAGCATTGCATCATCATGATGACATCAACAATAACACACAAAGCAAAACTGGATTAGGCCTCCAGGTAGGGCTAGGGCCAGGACAGTGCCTAGGGCTAGGGCCAGGGACTGCAGTACCTAGGGCGAGGGCCAGGGCAGTGGCTAGGGTTAGGGGCAGGGCAGTTGGGCTAGGGTTAGAAGCTGGGGAAAGTTACTACTGTTATGGCCAGGACAGATGTAGTTAGGGCCAGGACAGTGGCTAGGGTTAGGGCCAGGGCAGTGGCTAGGGTTAGAAGCTGGGGAAAGTTACTACTGTTAGGACCAGGACACGTTAGGGCCAGGGCAGTGGCTAGGGCTAGGGCTAGAGCAATAGGTAGAGCAATGTCATCACAAAGTTGCACAGCTAGCTAAACCAAGACTGTGAGGTGTGAGCATCACGTTCGTTCCTGTACTGGCCCCGTGGACAACAGGGCCGAGGACAGCTACAGAAGCTCTGCTTACAATGGGTGACATGACAACACCGAAATGACTGATCACAACACATGAGAACTTACAATGACATTCACTTTGAAATTTTCTCTCTCGACATTTGGACTAGACACTCTACCCCTTCATCAGGAAAGAGCATCTACTCGAAACATCATGAGAGTACATTTCAAGTTGATTATTGAGAAGGTCATTGTGATTTCGTTATGTCAACTGAGAGTTAGTTGAGAGTTTACGTGCAAACTTACAATGACCACTTCCAGCAAGAAGAAGCTGAAATAGAAGCCCACGATAGTGTTGCACATGGCATAGGGCATGGACCCAGTGGCATAGGCTAGCTTCTTCCACACAGACACCTTATCTTCACCATTCTTGAAAATCAAACAAGAACACAAACATTTGGGCATACTTTATATTCACTGTTTTCAGACTTTTGATGCACTCAACAAGAGACTGCATGAGGTAAGTTATTTACCATAGAGCAGGCTCGACATCATGCTACTTAGACACAATTAGCATGTTAATTCATAGGAACGGTTGCTCGGGTGAGTGTTGCATACCAAATGCACATGTACCCTGACACTGTGTGGCTTGACAAGGACCATACCCTAGTACCATTCCAATGTTTATGCTTAACTGGAGTACACATGTTCCAGCATGACCTTCCTCTTCGTCCAGAAGACAGCAGTTGTCCAGGAACACTTTGTGGGGCATATTGACAGCGATCGTTGCTGGAAGGCTAATTAGCTAAACGGTAATACTTTATACGATATTGGATTGACCTGATAAGCAAACCAAGACTGTACCCATGTTGACCACAAACAGTTAGATGACCCTTTACCATATTAAAATCACATGCATCAAATCATCACTACAATATTGGTGTACATGATTTTAAGCAGGTTGTGGTCGACATGGGCAGGGTTTCATATGGGGGGGGGCCATTGGAACCTTTTTGCCCCCCCCCCCTTGAAAATTGTATCATTAGAAACTTTGTCACATCTTTAACCATCATGCCCCTCCCTTAATATCCAGATTCCTCCAGTTGCCCCCCTTAATTTTCTAAATGAAACTCTGATGGGTACAGCCATTTTTTAACATGTCAATCCAAAGTAGTTGTGCTCATTTATTGTTTAAACAAAAACATTTTTGTCCTCATTTAAGTTGATTTTTAAATGTTTGTTTGTTTGTTTGTATGTATTCGTTTGTTTCTGTGCATTATGTTGTTTCTGTGCATTATAGTTGAGCGGTGCAGGTCCACACAGAGTTCTACAAATTCCAACTCAGGAGCTTTATTATCAGAGCACGTGCCTCCAGCAACTGTCCTGTTGCTTTCGTTGACTCTATCCATGTAGGGTCAGCTATAGCCTCCAAGGACCTCCACCAACCAAATTTGAATGTTTTGGCAGAAGGTCAGCCACGCCTCCTTTGGACTTGGTAACCGAAAAGTTGCCGAGGAGCAAGAAATGCCACAAACTGAATAGCAGAACTAAGCGCAGGTCTTTTGTTCTGCTTATAGCTTGAGGAAGATCCTTACCAATTCTGATTACAAAACAAAACCTGGGGTAGCTTCATGACCAACCACCGCCACCCATGTCTTTTCACACCACCTCAAGAACCAGAGTAGTCGCGGGAGTGCATTGGAACATTCGGAGTCTTCTGGTACTAAAGTGGTTTTTTTTATGAATGAACCTATTGGTCGCAAGTTATCTGAGGGGGAAAGGGAGAAAGAAACAGAGGAACATACACGAGATCCTGAAGATGAACTTCCAAGGTTTTTCACTTTCTACACTATTTTGTGCTACCTGTTCACCTCAGCGAAGGACTCAAGGCACGCTTGGAGTCTTCTTGGAGCTAAAATCGGCAAACCATCATTTAGGCAGTTAGGAAGCTGCCGATGCTGAGATATGAGTTTTAGGTGGGTTATTTGGGGGAGTGGGAGGGGAGGAGTTCTACCGTCTGCCATTTTGAAATAGTCCTGTTCTACTGGCTTCCACCTAGCTAAGCCACACGCAGACCACAGGCAGATGACTGACGACAATCATCACAATCTGTGAACTAGAAGGATCAGTGGAGATGTCTATTGTGAACACTCAGTGCTAAGTGGTCGTTTCTTCCTTGCATAGCCAGCAGGCTAGTAGCACTTAGTAAGGGCTAACACCAGAATCAGAAGAAAGCCTATTCTCACCACTTCTCCATAGCATCACAACACGATACTCATCAACCCTCTCACCTCCGGATTGCCATGAGATCCTAGGTGATAACGTATTGACCGCAACCTGATCACAAACACAAATATGATCATGCTAGCGATCAATATCAAGACACAATTAATGACGATATTCCTAATGCAGAACTCAAGTAATTAGCCGGCATCTGTTGCCCTTATTTGGTTCATCCATTTGTAGAATGTGACCACATGTAAACTCCCAATCAGTTTCCACTATAACTGCAACGTTTGCACGAGCCAGTCCTGTCAGTTTTGAAATGCTGCTGAGGAGCCAACTCACCTACTACTGTAGGGAACACTGCACATGAGCTTCTGTTTGACTGCATGTGGTTCACTGTCGACTGCATGTGGTTCACTGTTGACTGCATGTGGTTCACTGTCGACTGCATGTGGTTCACTGTCGACTGCATGTGGTTCACTGTCGACTGCATGTGGTTCACTGTCGACTGCATGTGGTTCACTGTCGACTGCATGTGGTTCACATGTGGTTCACTGTCGACTGCATGTGGTTCACTGTCGACTGCATGTGGTTCACTGTCGGCTGCATGTGGTTCGCTGTCGACTGCATGTGGTTCACTGTCGACTGCATGTGGTTCACTGTCGACTGCATGTGGTTCAATGTCGACTGCATGTGGTTCACTGTTGCCGTCTGATAACTGACACAGACAGGCTAATACTAAAGCTAGATCACTTCACAAACCTGACAAGCCTTCTTCCTTTCTGAAAGCATAACTTCTTTTTCCAAGGTTAGCCAAACCGTCCTTGGTTCCCTTGAATAGGAATTTTGATTTAGGGGGGGTAGGAAGACAACCTACATTCCCTTTGAAGGAGTCGTCCCCCAGGACATATTTTTACTTCACTTTCTACGAGACTGATTGTAATGCAATTTTGGGTTGAAAATTTGCCAAAGTGAATGTGAGAAGTAGATCAACAAGACTGAGCCTATAGAATCCTCTAGTGGACTCAACATAGCTATGGTAGTGTAATAACAAGCTGTATATATACTGTGCCCAGTACAGGATGTCTAGACCCGTCATGTAGAGGTACTAGGCGTTTGTTATGACTGCGCCAATGTCAGGCACTACATACCCACTTAGCATAATCTAGGACCATGTTCTTAGCTTGCTCTGCAAAAGAATAGCTACAGCTTGGCTGCAGTGTGATTTAAAAGATGGACAGCAGAAAGACTTTATATATATACAAGAAAATGTCCTTTGGAACCATCTATTGATGCTTGATATAGCATTGTGGCTTTCAAAAAAAAAGGGGGGGGAGAAATCTGGACTTTGGTGGAGAGAATATACCACTTCTGTAGGAAACACTGTATGGTGTCTGAATTTATTAAGCTATTAATTAATGGTATTAAACTGTGCTCATAGAGGATCGTTGAATGTTCTATGAATGTTTGGAAATGGGAGTGCCACATGGCGTGTGCAAGTGAGAGAGTCCAAGATGCTCTACCAAAATTCCATTAGCTTCTGAAAAACGGTAATTCCCTGCTAAATATAACATTTATTCTACTCCCTCCCAGCTCGTTAAACCACCCCCAATCAACCCCAGGCCAAGTTAGATGCACGTTTAGCAGTTATACTTCTTCCCCTTTGCTGTCGGCTGTCGGCAGTCTTCCCTACTACAATAAAACATTCGACAAATGTAATCTCGTGTTCAGATTGTGCTGAATAATGAGAAAACTACATGCTTTGGAGCTAGCTGATGATTCTTACTCAATTTAACACCAACCATCACTTATTACTGCGCACAGGCAGGAATGTCTAAACAGGGCAATTCTACTCTTTTTTTAATTGTATAACTCCAGGCAAATGGAGTCAGCCTTGAAGCTTGGTGCTGTTCTTACTTCAGACTCAAGACTATTACTACATACAGTTGCTTGGACATAGTAAATGTAAACAGCATCACTCCAACAAGCACATCACTCCAACAAGCACATCACTCCAACAAGCACATCACTCCAACAAGCACATCACTCCAACAAGCATCACAATTATATTAGCATGTAGGCTATTATGATAGTCTTGCTGTTGGGGCCAAACCCTCTGACAATCACCTAACAAATACTAGCTCTGTGTTGCTCTCTATTAGCACTGACCTTGTAAATATGAGTACAACCACCTCAAGTTACTTTTAACCTCCAAAGCTTACAAATAGGTCAGCAGCTTCTGAATGTGCAATTCCTTACGAGGTTGACTAAAATCCTTTGCTTGGTTCACACTAGGAGAAAATACATATGCATCGCACTGTGGGTGGGTCAGAATAGTCTATTCAGATGCACCCAACGTGTTTTCTCACATTGTGGACCCACCTTTAGTGTTACTATTAGGTGATAAAACGTTCGTTTATATAGCAACATTTCAAAAACTCAGCTGTTCATTCGTAAGGAGTTGGCCCTGGAGATCCAGAGATGAAAAATATGAGACTTATCCCTATTATAATACTGTATTGGACTAGCATGTCTATATAAACTTGGCATGCTATATCAAGCATGTAGCAAAACACCAACCATCACTCTCTCGTGTCCTGCTGTTCTATTTGGTAAACAACACTCCAAACGAATGCAAAAGCAATATGAAAACAAATGCATCTAACCAGATCTATATATCAGACTAGTTATCTACTACCTACATATAATGACCACACACAACACTTACTTCGCTCAACTTCATGTTACCCTCGCGCATCCAAACGATGGGGAAAGGACGAGATGTTAGCTATAAATTATGCTCAGTTTAGCGTAGACGACCCTTTACTAGATGGTCTGTGTAAATTTTTGTGGTCTGTGCATAATGTTTTTTTTGTTTTAATGCGCGTTTTCATCCGAAAAACATCAGATAGAACAACAATATAAACAAGGGGTTGTGGTTGGTTAATGTTCTATCTCAAGTTATTTGCTGTTTCCTTCCTCTGTTAGTGAGTCTGTGAAGCCCATTCTTTGATCCAGTCAGAACTGGGTGCTCCCATTGTTCATTTTGGTCTGGATGACATCACTGCAGTCATGGATATGTTGCCCCTCTTAGTTCCACCAGTTTTTGGGGAGGGATTTGGGTTTTTTTAATATTTTTTATACACTAGTCAATAGGGAGTGATGCAAATGCAGTAACAAAGAGTATTATCTTGATGCCGCTCATAGGTTACATGATTTTTATGGGGTTGGGCATGAAGACATCATTGATGTTAGTGTTACTGTTGATGGTACGTGGCATAGATGGGCCACAAATCAAATTATGGCTTGGTTGCTGTGATGTCATGGGACACTGGAGAAGTTTTAGATTATTCTGTCAAGCTTGCACGCGAATACCGAGTCGGAGGCAAGTTACAAAGAATTGTTTGAGGATCAAAGGTAAGTTGTGAAGCCAATTTTGAAGGCTGTTCTGGTTCCATGGAAGTTGTAGGAACACAAACTTTTGGGGCATTCAGTGGATAGACTGAAGCTTCAGGGAGGGGGGGGGTTCCTGTTGCCCAGAAACCCCCCCTGAGTATATATGAGCCACGCCCATAAGCCATTTGTCAGCTGCAGCTACTTGCTAATCCTACATATAAATTTGTTCTTTGTATTGCAAATTTAAGCCCTTAGAGGCTCATAAATTTACTTCTACAAACTACAACACTTTTAGTACAGTTCCTCAAGCAGCTGTTTTCTTGTAGAAAACTATTTGCTTGGAACTGGCAAGTCTATGAATATTAGTGAGTTTGTGCTAATCTCTTATAGGATTACCTTAGCCCAGCCCCTATTCCAGGAGGGTGCACTGTATTTGAGATTGAGATTGTACTGTAGTAAAGCTGTGACATGGCCAAGACGCAAATCCATTCTGTCATTTGGGGTGTCAGTGTCAAGCAGTGAGTATGACAGTAGCACTGCTACTGATCCTAAGAAAGTCAGAGTTCAAGATTAAAGGGAAGTAAGTCAGCCAAGTACTACTCAGTCTCTATCTCCTGATGATCTGGGAAATGCATCAGGCCAAGGGTGTGTATCAGCTGCTAGAGTGCATGCATGTCCTCCTGGGGCTGACTTAGGAAACTATTAACTTGAGGACATCAGAATTCCTAGCATTGACCAGAAGCTTTGGCTTCTGAAGAATGCCTTAGACCAGGGTGTGACTTTTGTACTCAAAGTCTAGATCCTTCCAGAACTCCTGGTTGAAAGAGTACTCTTGGTTGAGCTACTTTCATGCAATGGTGGCTTCTGTTTACTCTTCACCAAGAATCGATCTATTCTTGGACAGCTGGTCACCATTCCAATGACTAATTTGACTCGAGCACACTCAAGGAACACAGCTTGCAGAAATCACACAGAGCAGCTATGGATGATACTGTTACATTTACTGGGCAAATGGAAGGAGGCCAGCTTTCCATACAGCAACAGTTACATAGTCAAACATCTGCTCAAGTTTCGGGAAATTCTTAAGGCTATTCTCAAGACGATCATTTTTTGTGGTAAGCAAAACATAGCTCATCGTGGCCACCGAGAGGCTCTTTGGAGTGATGCAAATCCTGGAATTTTTTTAGCCTTTTCAATTTTGTGTTGAAGCAGGTGATGCAGTTGTGACAGACCACTTTGCTTCTGCAGCCAGAAATGCCTAATATCATGCCCCGATCATTCAAAATGAACTGATTGCAGCCATTAAGAGAGAAAATTCTACATGAGGTTAGGCTAGCAAAGTACTTTTCTGTGTGTGCTGATGAGGCTGCTGATGCATCTAATAAAGAGCAGCTTCCTCTAGTCCTACGATATGTTGACTCTGAAAATGTGGTGAGAGAAGAGTTTGTTGAATTTATTCTTTCCGGCACCACTGGAGTAGCTGTTTCTAAAACCATTCTAAATGCAATACAAAATTATGCCTTAGACCATTATGCCTTGGACCCCAATAATTTACGTGGGTAGGGCTATGATGGTGCCAGCAACATGGCTCGCATGTATCATGGGGTTGCTGCTCTAATCGAGAAACAATATCCAAAAGCAGTCTATGTTCACTGTGTGGCTCATACACTGAATCTTTGTGTTGTGGCAGCATGTAACATCCAAGCTATTCTAAATATATGCAAGGAACTCTTGTGGAGCTATATATGCCTTTTCTTTAGGTTTTCTCCCAAGAGGGAAGCAGAACTAGAAAAATGGATCAGTGAACTTCCACTGAGAACAACTAACGACAGAAACTGGTAAGCCTTTGCAAGAAGCTAGAATAGAGGCCTACGAAGTCTTTTCGAAGATGGTACCAGCTGTTATTACCTTGAAGACAATCAGTACTGAAGATGGGTGAAACAGAGAATCTGCTCAGAAAGCTGCATCACTTTTAACAGCTACAACTCAGTTTGAGTTTCTTATGGCATTTGAGGTGGTGTAGCATGGCCTAGGCTACATAAAAGGCTTAACAGTGTCTCTACAGAGCCATTGTCAAGATATTTGCAATGCTTATACTGAGGTAAATTTAGTCGAAACTACTTTACATGAAGTTCGTGACAGCATTGAATCTCATCACAAGAAATGGTTTAATTCTGCAGTCATTCTAGCACAAAAAAACCAATGCATCACAGCCATCTCTTCCACGTCAATGTGCAAGGCAAACAAGTACAAGCAATGTACCTGCTGACTCTGCTGAAGATTATTACAGAAGATCTATTTCTGTTCCATTTCTTGATGAGATGATATCACATATTCATCTGAAACACAAAAGAAAGCAGTACAAGCTTTGAGCATAGTTTCATTCATGGCCAATGCAGTCACTCAGAGTGAGTCTAATTTGATAAAGGAACTTTTGGATTTCTATGAAGATGATATGCCAAGTCCTTCATCTTTTGAACAGGAACTCCATTTGTGAAGATCTAAATGGAGGAGTTTCTCATCAGAATTGCCTAAAACTCCATCCCAGGCCTTGAACTGTGCAAATGAGAGCATGTTTCCGAATATTTACTGCTTGCTCCGTATTGTTTGTACTCTACCCATAACCAGTTGTGAATGTAAACGTAGTGTCAGTGTACTTAGAAGATTCAAAATCTACTTGTGTACTACTATGGGGCAGCAAAGGTTATCAGGACTGGCACTGATGCACATCCACTATGGCTTAAACTTTGACCTAGATGCTATTCTGAATAATTTTGCTTGTCAACACCCTCGAAGAATGTTACTCCAGGACATTTTGAGTCATTAACGTAACAATAATTATCATTTCTATAATTGTATGTTCTATAAACTATTGTGGGGCACAGTCAGATAAAAGTGGTTGTGGCCAGGTGATTTTTTTTACAAGCATCACATGCATGAGAAGGAAACCCCCCCTTTAAATTCCTAGATACGTCCCTGAGCTTAGGTACACACACATACCGGTAGTTAGTGATGGGAATAAAATGCACATAAACGGTTGTTGGATGTCAAGCCTTATGGTCCTAGTGTTGAAATAAGAGAAGGTAGAATGTATACCCTTCGCAAGCACTTTTTAAAGCATTTTGAGACATGCATATATAAATCAATCAGGTGACAAGTCTTCCGTCAAACTACAGGCCCATCTCGCTTCTAAGTACCATCTCCCTTATCTTCGAGAGACTAATATATAACAATAATAGCAACTACTTAAATATACTATTGCTCATTAAATGAAAAATCTCAAGGTGATGTTCCTGACATCTGTTGGACCACTTTGACTACATCCTCTAATTTATCTAATTTATTTTGCAAATTTGTTTTGAGTATATATAATCTTGAGCAACATGTAACATTCGTTAAAATTCCATAAAATTCATTTTCCAACCAAGGGCTTGACCATGTACTTATGTTTTAGCGCCTAATGGAAAAAACTCATTGCTAGATAGGACTTCCTCTAGCCACTGGTGCTAATTTCAACTCTCTAGCACTTGGCAATCTGGAGATATTTATGTGGGCATTCAGGTTTTGAGGTTCCCCTCACTTTAGCTCCAGTAACTCTGCTATAGCTGTATCTATGAAAAGTATTTTTGTATCAAAAGAGAGCACACGGAGAGACCTATCCTTTGAGCTATATACAAGGTCATATCATGAAGTTGGCGGACTCTATGGAGCTATAAAGTGGTAACCACAAGTTTTTGTAAAAAAAAAATTAATGGAGGCGTTCCCCCCCCCCTTAACTCTGTTCCCGGTGTAAGCGCCATATGGCGTAATTGCTTTTGAAAAATCATAAAAAATCAATCATTGGGTTGTTTTGCAAAACAAAAATATCATATATATATACATTCAAAATTATACGCCATGGTGACTAGGGAAATCCCGCCGTAAAGTTCAAGGGGCCCTAGAATTTAAAAGGCTGTCTTTTGATGAGGTGCTCACAGCGTTCCTGGACGACAACTTCGACGACTTCGGGTTATCTGACGATGAATCTGAGAAAGGGGAGAGTGAAGCCTACCGTGTACAGCCCAGTTTGGATCGTGACCAAGTAGAGCTACTCGGCAGAGACTTTTCCAATCGAAACCACCATGGCAGTATGGACGAAGCTATGGCTGTTGGAGGCGAAGGCATTGATCCTGGCAGTCCTCCTGGTAAGTCAATGTACTTTGCTAGCTATATATAAAGCCTGATAGTCTGAGGAGCTAGCTAAATCATGGTGTTAGCTACACCCATCTAATAGCCTACTTTCCTTTATAGTTCTAGCTGTACTTGATTCCTTGACTTGTCTAATAAGTTGACGAATAACAACTCTATCATGTTCAGGTTTGATGGAGCAAGTGATGGACCATGACCGAGATAATACCATGGCACAGCTTCCCCATGTTCAGATGAGTTCTGATAAAGATAGTGATGCAAACACACCTACCCCACTCTCTTCATCCATACTGCACGAGGATGCTCGTCTTGTAGACCTGCACGAGGACGTACTTTTCTCAGAAGTAGGAGTGTTCAACTCTCCCCCTTACCCTCATCCAGTGCTAGTCTTACTGCACTAGGACACTTGTATATCAGACTATGAGTATGTAATTACAGAGTATTGTATTGTCTTTGATTCTGTGTACATTCGATTGTATCAATATTATTGGTTATGGGAATTGTATCAATAATATTGGTGGGAATTCTATACAGTAGAAATTATGTCCTCTCTGTTATACAGGGAAATGTCTGTCATACCACAGCATATCTCAGTTGTTCCTAAAGTTAGCTGAAAATAGAAGGATATTTATAATCTACAATACAATAATATACAATTTTAATATTTATTTTATTTTTATTAAACAACATTATAATGATATTCATACATGTGTGAGTTTGGTTACCTAGCAACATGAATTGACCACGATAATGTCCAACAGTAGATGTGGTATATGGTTGCTAGGGACTATTGTTAACCTGATTTAATATCAATTTATTTGTACTTAATGGTCAATTTTTATTTTTTTCCCCAATAAACTCACCGGGAGGGCAATTATATGATTCCAAGATCAGATTCCAAGTTCAGTTGATATCAACCTCACAGCTCTAATGAGAATCATTGACTTTTGAGAATGAATATTTTTTCCTGTAGGCATGACACACCAATCTCTAATGATTTAATCTTGATATTGCTGAGCCTATTAAGGTCAACATGTTACAGCACAGTGTGGGACTATGTAGTAACTAACACTAATAACAATCTATATTAAAAATCAACTATACATAATTAATAAAAATATCCACAAAATTAAGTTATGAGTGTCCCGCTGCTCAAGGGTCAAGGAGGGGGGGGGGGGAGGATGAGAGGACACCAAAGATCATTCTCAGCTCACCATACAACAGTTCCTTTCTCCTCTCTGCAATCACTTACTCCCTCATCTTTCCCGAAAAGCAATACCACCTTTCCATCCTTACCCACTCTTCTAAATTCATCCAGCCACTGTCCTGCCCCTACAATTCTGCGCACCTCATCCATCAGGACCAGCTGATCCCCCGCACATCACCAAGAAATGTTCCACATCTTCCCCTGCTTCACTATCACACATTATACACCTCTCATCCCTAACTATCCCTCATCTCTTCTTATCCTCTACAACCAAGCTGAGCAGTCCTCAGTCGAAATTGCAACCGCACACCTTCCTGACCATGCATGGACCTCACATACCTCTCCACCCCTGCACCATTCTTTGCCGATTTATAAAAATCCAGGTACTCTTTCCGTTTATCTCCTCCTCCCAGTCCTTCTCATTTCTCAGACCCAAACCTCGTTGTTTATCTCGTATTTTCTCCTCAAGATCTCAAATTCTTCCCACCATCCGATTCCTCCATCCTCTCTTAATTTATTTACAACAATTTTTTACCAATCTGCTCTATTCCAACACCTCTAATCTCTTACCAAACAAAACCATCTCTTCCCTCCTCTCCTCAACCTTCCTCCACCCCATATCTCCCCGTGTTGATACTCCTGCTTATAGCTAGCGACAGTGAAGTTTTGGCCATTCGCGAGGCTTAAAATTGCATAGTGAACGCCCTCAATTGAGAGTTGGTTTCTGACAATAAATCAAGATCTTAATGGACTTAATTAACAAGCTCAGCAGTATCAATATTACCCCTGTAAGCTCTCCAAAAGTTTTAACCACCTCCCCCATAGGTCCTTATACAAATATGCTGCACAGAAAGTGAGAACGGGATGAATGGTGAAGAGGAAAGGATAACGGACATAGAACATGCTCTCTAGCTTTTCACTTTTTCTACATTCGCCACTTATAATGCGTAAACGATCGAGAGAACACCCTCGAGAGAACGCCCACGTCTGACAGCAGCTAGGCTATGCTAGGCTGCACCCAAGTGAGAATGCGCAGGCTGCAAGGTTAATAGCCGAGGCTGGGGCGAATCTAAGAAGGGGGGAAGGGGGGGGGGGGGTGTTGGAACTACTAGCAAGAATATTGTGGTCAACATGTATACGCAGGGGAAAACCCCAGATATTTGTGGTCACTTTTATTTGCTGGTTCTCATAAATGAGTTTCTTTATAACATGCAAACATTGGCAAATAAGAATGAAGGCTAGAACATCTAGCCGAAATGACTGAATGAGTAATAATCTTTGAGAAACTTGTAAGAATTTGTGATTTGGTGGGCATGAGACTAGCCAGACCTATCTTGGCATGTGATTAGCACAGTACTGTAATCAAGATCTAGTCCCAGGAACTTGCTATCTATATTTTCTGTCAACATGTCTGGAATGAAACTGGCTCAAGAGGATATAAGCAGCTCAACCGGCTATATTAAAAATTGATAACCCTGTGTGAGGTGTATATGCTGTATATTTTTCCTTCAAAATATACTTAAGATTCCATTCAAGAACCTCCACTGAAAAGAATCTGCTCTGAACCTGAACCGACACCTTCTTGTAGGGTGTGTTCAATGAAGGAAGTGTGCCAAGTTACTCTAGAAATAATAAATAATTGACCTGGAAATAGTTGTCAGAGCAGCACAAGGTTCCTAGACAGTTTAATTAAGGCATCTAGTTCAAGGTATTTCTGATGTTGAAAGATTCCAATACCTTACATCACATGTAGTTCCATCTCGATCTGAAGTACTTTACTCTCATCCAGTTACCAAACGGGATAAATCCTGGAAAGTGTCTTTCCAGTATCACTGGCTGCACCAATTCCCTCGGCTTTCATACACAGTAAAGTAATAGAAGGAGGATATTGTGTAGAACCACCAAACAGACTGAGAGATGGTGATCAAAGTGCAATACCTGGTTCATCCTCCTATCAAAAGTCAAATATTAAAGCACTAGGTAAAGGTGACATCCTTGTACATCATGAGCAGAGTGCTATGCTGCAGATCGTTCACTCAGATTGAAATATTAATCCTGACACCAGGGTAGACAGCATTCTTATGATGAGCAGGAAGAGAAATTCTTCTCCAAATTGTGTACGGTGTAGAGTTTTTAGCCGAACAAGGTTTGCCGTTCAGAAGCCATAGAGAAGAAAAGGTTAATGATTCTGTCAATACATGTAAATTTGTAGCTACCATGCAACTCCTAGGGAAAGGGAAAAGCACTCTACCGAAGAAACTATTTAGAAAATGCAAAATACCACCAAAACCATCCAGGGCCGTTCATATGCCTAAATAAGGAGATGTTAATTAAGGAGCTTAAACTTTAAGGGTTTGTCATTCACAATTATAGCAGATGAGGTCACTGATCTGCATGCAAACCAAGAGATCGTTTGGTTTGCTTATGATATGTGGATTTAACTTCACTCCAAACCCTTGAGATCAGTGAACCTTGAGAGAGAAAATGCTCCCAAGAAGATTTTTGAATCACTCACATCCTTTGATCTCTTTGGATCCACATTACACACATGGCTAAGCCTATGATGAGCTGCTGTGATGTCCTCTGAAAAAGCTGGTATCCAAGCAGCAACATTTAAAGAAATTTCTCTTTTAGCTATAATTATATGTTCACCCACTGTTCCTCTCACTGTCTTAACCTTTTTATTGCAGCTTCCTGCAAGGTCTCATAGCTTAACAAATTAATCTTATTTGTAATACATGTAGTCCAAAGTGACAAAAGTTTTTTGGGGGAAACATTGGCAGTATATGTACCTCAGTCTTCTCATTCTAAGCTTCCTGGACTATGTAAGACATGCTGGATGGAACGACACTAGAAGTGAGTGCTTAATGCCCTTCCTAGGTGCTATATATCCTCAGATGATAAAAACTGGAACTGTGACAGGGAAACAAAAGTGAGAGAATATGGACTGAAGTCATCACTTTCTTTTTATGGATTTATTTTTCAAAAAGTGTTCTTGATGAAGTTTGAATTTTGGCTTCTAAACTTCAGAAAAGAGACTAAGATATTGTTGATGCTTACAAGATGGTAGATAGTACTATAGAAAATATTAAGGCAATAAAAAATAACTATTTTGGGCTCCTGGTATAATGAGATTATAGTAGGGTCGAAATCATTGATTCCGTGACCAACCTCTGGCAAGTAAAGTTTCATGGTTGAATTTGGTACTTTAGGGCATTTGTCAAAAAATAAGCTCCTACGCCAGTCTTGGGAAACTCTCAGTAGAGCACGAAATCCAAAATGGCCACTGTCGGCCATTTTGAAAAATTAAGCTTTAAACCAACTGTCATAAAACCTCAGTAATATACTTTTTTTCAACTAATTGTAGGTCAAGGAATCCATTTCCAAGATTATTTTTGTGATCAAACGTCACCTTGACCACAAAATCAGCAATTACGTAACATGCATTCAATTCAAAACGATAAAATTATACTTACTACATTACAATGTTCCTATATATTATTCTGGGTACTTACATTAAATTAGGCCTAATACATGTAATGAAATAAGATAATCATTTTAGCAATTATCTATATACCAATAATGTCAAAAAAAAGAGAAACCAAAGTGACTTTACATTCAGTCCGATTCATCTGAAGAGTCTAGTGCATTGGATGACTCAGACTCAGCCTCTGAATCAGAATCCATGTCGTCAAACTGTGGAGGTAAGGGGACTGGAAGAACAAAGGGAAGGGCAGGTTGTGTGTGATGCACAGGTCTACAGTGGCCATTAACCAGTTCCCAGCCTTGACCAATAGGGGAAAGATGTCTTCTCAGCTCAGGGTGGCGCTGAATGTAGGCCAAGAAGTTGGCGCGCATGATGTGCTGCTTTAGACTATCATCATCGGGAGGCAGGTGCATCAGAGATTTCTTCTTCTGTTTCTTCCACTTGGCTGCACACGCCAGATCCAGAGAAGAACTCTGTACATCACTATACACATAGCGGATAACAGGACTTGAGGTCATCCATGACATCATCTTTCAGTGGAAGGCTTTCCCCACACTTTAAGAGGAGGCTACGTGCCTCATGACTCTTTGCCATTTTCTCAAATAGTAACTTTTTTGCCATGACCATAAAACTTTTATGGTCATGGCAAAAAAGTTACTATATAATAAAAGCAGCTGTTGGCATCACAATTCACAACCAGTCACAGGGGCAGATGTAGGATTCTAAAAAGGGGGTTTCCATTTCCAGTCACACCTGCTGACTCCTCCACAGTGAAGACACAGCTCCATAGTGGTGGCCTCTGGTCTGATATATAAACTAGAACATTTGTCCAGGCTCAAAGATTAGGCACCTCACCTGAAAACATTCGCCACCATTTTCAGTTATTCTCTGCCTGCCTTTGGAGAGGCAATACCACTCTATGGCTATATAGACCACCACCCTTCTGTTGCTCCAGAGGGAATAGGATTGTTTAGACTTGCATGTTGGTTTAAAACTTTCGATATTCATGTGTATGTGTAATTAATAGTAATAGGAACTGTATTTGCTGAGTTACTTGTGTTTACTGTTTATGACCATATTTCTTATATATATATATATATACTAGCTGTATAAAAATAATAATAAAATAATAAATATACTATTCGTCTGCAAGGATGAAGGGTAGTTTCATTCTTCGAGGATGTAGTGCCTAAAGGATTGCACAAGTTTCTTCAGTTTTGATGGAGATTGCTGGAGCATCTCACAATAAGGGCGGTTGATTTTCATTAGTGCCAGGCCACTCAGTTGGTCAGCAGCCATTGTTGAACGGTACTGTGTTTTTATTAACTTCAGCTGGCTAAAACTCCTTTCACTTACACAAGATGTGATAGGAAGAGTTAATGAAAGTTGAAAAAGCACCCATAGGTTAGGAAAGGATGTGTAGTCACAAGCAAGCAGAGCATCCACCGATTTTTTGGGAACATCATATCCACACAACTTCCACTTCCTAATCCACATACGATATTCTGGAGGAAACATCACTGCATGAGGTAGGTGATGTTGCTAAAAATCGACTGCCTGAACTAAATCTTCAGGTATAGCAGCTTCAAGATCATAGCGGCTTGGCAATAAATGCAAGAGCCCAACACCATGAATTTGATTATCAACAAATCTTTCCTGCAGCTCTGCAATTACATGAGAAAGGAATTCATTGTAGACTGTGATCCGATAGTACTCCTCTGCATCAGTTGTTTGAATATTGTTTCGTGTATTTGGCTCCTGATGACTCTAGGTTGGCTCAGCTCGAAATCCTCCCCATGGAGCTCTTTGCCAAGCTTCTTGGCCTCCGTATAGATCCTGTTGAACTCTTGCTCTGATCTTTCCCTCGTGTTCTTTAAAGTGGACAAAACAGAGTGCACCTTTTCGTATGCATGCATGACATCCGCAGCTTGTATCTGCAGCTTAAGGGTTAGCCCCCTTAGGCATGTCAAGACTTCAAGTAAGATCCTAAAACAGACCAAAAAGGAAGACCTAAACTGGAGAGAAATCCATTGGCTTTTGTAAGGGTCTCTCCATCCCATCTCCAATCTGTACCCAAGTTCACAAAATGACATGGACAGATCATGCTTGCAAAGTCATGTGAACGGCGGGAAGAAGCTCAAGAAATACTACGTAAGAATCAATACGTTGAACCCATCGAGTACGGCAGGCATCTTTTAGCTTCTTTACGGATGATGCTAGGCTTACCTGATCCACAGCTTTGTCAAGCAAACGTTGCCTTTTGCTGAAAATTTGAAAAATCTTGCAATCTCTCCAATACAGGATTCAACATTTTGGAAAGACTGGATCTTGCAAGCAGAAACAACTGCTAGATTCAGTTGATGTGAAGCACAGTGAGTGTGGATTGTCATTGGAGCCTGCTGTTGCACAATGGTCCTACATCCTGATCTAGCCCCCGACATATTTGATCTACCATCATTAACATTGACCTCTCAAATATGACAAAGACAGATCCCAAGCTGTCAAGCACTGTAAGATAGTGGCTGCAAGCACTTGTCCAGTAATCCTTTCTACTTCAACGAAGTCAATAAACACCTCTTTGACATGCTCATTATGGACATAACGTAGACAGAGTGAAAGCTGTTCTTTGTTGGCAACATCAACTACCTTGTCTGCAATAACTGTGTAGTATTTAGCCTTTTTTACTTCACTCAATATGTCAAGGCGAATGTGTTTGTAGACAACATCAATCAATTCATTCTGAATTGTTTTTGAAGTGTACAGTGCATTTTTTGGAGCACTTGCAAGATGTAGTCGTAGTACATGAAGCAGCTCGATAAAGTTACCTCTGTTTCTATATTGATCCACACACACTAACTGCTGGCCTTCATTAGATTGACCCACACACACTAACTGCTGGCCTTCATTAGATTGACACACACACACTACTAACTACTCTGTTTCTTGTCTTCTGTTCAGTCCAATCAATTTGATCATCCCGATGGCCACGGAGGGCAAGTCCTTGCTTGCCACACAGCATTATGACCTGCAGCAGGGACTCTATGACCTTCTGGTTATCCTCCAACCTTTTCCTTGCCTCATTGTTCAGCTTTAAATTGATTGCTTCAGATGGATGTTTGAATCTGGCCAAAAACTCATTTGTTTTTGTTGTGCACATCAGATGATAATCTTGCTTAGCATGAGAAATCATTTTCCGTGATTTATTCACCCAACAATTGAAGGGTTTGTTGACAAAGACACCCGGAGCTTGCCCTCCAATCTTATCTGGTGCAAACTGCGCACAGGCACGGCAGAATACACCACCCACGTGTCGACTGTAGTGAAGCCAGGGATATTGTGCTAACCAGGCTGGTTGGAATTGGCGAAAAGATGCAGATCCATACAGTTGGCTGCGTGGATAGGTGGATGGATCATGATTTGGTTCCTTCGTCAAAATGTTGTACTTGTGTTCCCTGCTAAGATTATGCAAATTGACATTGGAATTCAAGAGTTTACCAATATCACAATCAACACTGTTACTTGAGGTACTATCATCAGAGAGAGTTGCAGACCCTATCATACAATAATTATAAATACACTGGTAAGAATGTCAGTTGTTGTGCACAAAGTGTTTGGCATCAGGCTTACCACTGAGGGATAGAGCCAAGGTGTCATTAGTAGTGTCATTAGTAGTGTCAGTACCAGACGAAGTGTGGATGCTTTCTGAAAGATTGCTGCTGTTTGTGGCATTTGGTAGCACATCACTGTCAGAACCATGTGTGTGTATGCCATCTCCAGTGTCTGTATTATTAGTAAAATATTGGCACACCACACACACACTTATTACTGACAGCATAGATTAAAACTACAGCCACTAGCTGTTCATGATTCACTAACACGTGGCACTGACCCACATGTGAAGCAACTGGAGGCGGCGCAGACTACAGTTCACAAACACTACTTACCACATGCTGGTCTACTTTTCTTTGAAAAAAAGCATGATTGCTGCAACCTCTTTCTGAGGTTACCAACACCTTCACTCTCGCTGCTATCCATGATGAACTTCAGTTTCTAAATAATGCACATTATTGATACCTTATGTGCACATTCGTTTGAGTGAGAATTGTCCGGTTATGTCAAAAAGGGTGCTTCCATGGAAACCATGGAAATGTACGTAGATCCGCCCCCGAGTCATGACATGAAATGGGATAAGACATTTGCGATGTCCTCATCAGTGCACATGTCTCTGCAGAAAAGCAGTTCTTTCTTTTTCTTGATGCAGATAATACCAGTGATATCATATGAAATGGCAGCTGCCTGAATGTACACGTCTGTGTCCTCTGCATCGATGACCACAGGGTCACTGTAGCCAGATGACCTCAGAGCTGTGTAGAATGACAGCATAATGGTGTCAGCTTCACACCGATTGAATCCCAGGTCATCTTTAACATTTCCAGTTGACAGGTTCACACACTCCTCACCGACTGAGTACAGCATCTCCTGATTGATGGACTGCGAAATTTCAGAGAGACAAGCCTTGATCAGGGTCTGGAGACGCTTCTTATTGCTATTGCTGCACAGAATGGTCTTAAACTCACTGGTTGAGGGAAACTGGTTACCTGACTTCATGAAGACATTGGTGATGTGACCTTGACCCTGGATGCGCAACTCATGCTCATCATCTTTGATGGACTCGGTGTGGTCATAGGGATCATTGACACAGATGATGGTAGTAGCATCCACATGATCACAGAGGCAATTTTGCTGGTGTAGTCACCCCACGTGTAAGGAGACCCATCACCTTTCTCCCTGTCCTCTGCTGTAGAGATGCAAGCCGTCAGATCATGCCCATGTCAACTAATGCCGTGTAGGATGAGACATCAAGTGGCTGTTGTGTCAGTTTCTGAAGAAGTATGCTCTTCTGAGTTTTCCTGAAGAGTGTCTGACATTGAAGTGTCAGACACTCTTCAGTCAGGCCATGTTTAATGATGTCAGAGAGTGACATCAGACCACTGACGTCAACAACATTGACCACAGAGGCCAGTGCCATGCTCTCCATTGCCCTTTGCTTCACCTTGAGGTCCTCTCCAGTAGCTTTGTTAACTGAGGAATTGGCGAAAGTGAGACGAGAGTTGCGCTTGATGCGATCATGGAGAGACTTTTCCTTCAAGTAGACACGCTCATCCTAAAGCTTTCAACTTGTATTAACCATCTCGCTTGGCAGTATTGAAATCGCGAATCAACTCTGGGGGAGCTGATTGCGAGTTGGTGATGCGGGTTCAAATGGGTGTCAGCGATCAGCTGCTTCTCATTTCAAGCCATCCAGCCTTCCATCTTTGAACCCTTATTCATAGTCATCTCGATCCACATGTCCCAAGGGATGGATGAGTATGGATTACCTGTCATAGACTGGGCAAAGTTTGAGCTGAAGAAATGTGTCTGGTCAGCAGGAAGTGATGAGAGCATGGCCCAGAAATGTGGGAGCCAGTTGGTCTGGTCGTAGATCACCATGCATCATTTCCTGCAGCGAGGTAAGATACTCTTCCCAGTTGCATATGTGAATGGCATGTACATTCATCATCAAAGCCTCAACCATTGCCATAAAGTTGAGCCAGTAGTTTGCCAATGAGCACATCTATGCTGGATCATTCTCTCGAGCTCCTCATGGGCAGTGGTTAGAGACTCCTTGGAGTTCATCTTTGGGTCACGGAGCACAGTAAGCTGTGCTCTTGTGGAAGCCTCAAGCTCTGACCCAGCAAGATACCTGTGTAGAAGAAGATGCATGAGTGTCTCATTCATTAGCATAAGGCAGTGCAAGGCTCGCCTATAGTCTTAAAGCATGATCCACTAAACCCTTAGCTATGACACCAGCATCAACCAGAACCTCAGCGATCTTACTTCCTTTATGGTGCTTGTAGATAGCATATATCATGCAACCTTGAGTATGGAAGGGTACGAGGAATGGAATGATTTTCTCATACGTCTGCTGTGGATGCTCACTCTTGATCTCAACAAGCAGTGTGTATGCTGGCTGATCACCGACAACTACTGTAAAGGGCACGCGTTTTCTCTTGATTGCACTATTTACCTTCAGAAAAACATCATGAGAACTGACTTTTTGGGAGGATCAGGGTAGGTCATAAAGTAGTATGCCTTGCTCCTCTCTATGGGGGCTGAGATCAAAGCCTGTAAGCCAGAGAAACCGGGAACGTTCTGATCAACATCTGCAGGCCGCTCACCAGTAGCAGCTGCACGTGAATAATACTGCGCTTCCTTTGGGGCTCAATACTCCCAACTGCAGGCTGCACCTTTTTACTGACTGGCGGCTCTCCCCGCTTGTAGGTAACGTAACGGTCATGGCTCTGCATTCCTGTCACTATCTCCTTTAGTGTTAATGTTAGGGCTTTAGCATCCTCAACACGTTCACCACACTGAGGATCACAATATTCAAGGGAGACCTTCTGAACATACATCACATTTGTGCGATGTGATGTGTTCTCACAAGTCAATGTATCATTCCGAAAATCATTGTTGTCAACTACGATGACACCAGGCACATCCTCAGTGATCTCATCAGGACAGTCAGTGCAGAGCTGGAGGTCATGCACTGCCCATGCATCTCGCAGGAGGAGCACTAATGCATATCAATGCAAACACCCCCTTTGTGAAATATATTGACAAGCTCCTTACTCAGAGTTAATCCGTGCAAATGCATTCCCAGGTTGATTGAGGCAGTTGTTGGACTGCCTGCGACATAGTATGTGAGTATTGAAGCTAGAGTGTGTGCTTTGGCATCAGGCTCAACCTGACCAGGTTTTTTGAGTGAAGAGATAAATTGAACAAGAAGAGGAGAAAGATCTTCCTCCTTCTCAAGCTCACCAACATGTGAGGGCCAGGGGACTGTCGTTGTTTTTCTGGTTTCATCACTCAACCTGCTCGCCACATTCAGCACTAGTTGCTCAATGCTAATCCCCAGTGAAGAGATAGTGGCCTCAATGTATGAACCACCTCTGCTGGTATCATACACAACCTCACTCTGATTCTTCTGAGAACAAGAATTAAAGCCTATGCCAGTCCCAAATTCTCGTACCAATAACTCCTTCACATATCGACTTGATCCCTGATGTTGGGAAGCCATAAGTTCCCACAATGCTTTGATAATCACGCAGCAGATTCCTGATCTCATGGTCAGTGAAAATGACCTGACGAACGTGGTCTATGAACATAGTCTGTGCCTTCCGAAAAGTTAGTTCGTGTAAGGAGAGGGACTTTTGTTCAACCGACATATTTTGATAGGTAACAATGTACTTAAGCCAACACTTATGGTGGTACCTTATCTCAGTTGAAAATGGGTCAGTGATTGAATCGATAAGGCAGTTAATTCGGTCCCTCATGGCATCATCTTGAGTGCTATGGTGTGGCTTCTAAAGACATTCATGCAGCCATGTAAGAAATGAGAAGCCATTTTCCTGTCCTTTCAGGATGTTTAGTGTTTTCAGGTTTCATACACCATACACACAGATGTTTGTCATGCACAATACCTATGCATGATCGGACATAATCCTGATCATGTTTAGATGTAGAATCATAGGTTTGATCAAGGGATGCTGATTCTCTCTTCCGTTTTTGCTGTCTTATCTTAGATCTATTCAGCTTTTCCAAGCTTGATTCGAATCGACAGTTAGTGTGTACATATTTGCTACAGGGGCCCAGTTCCCAATCCACAGTATCATACACATTTCCAAACCTATCAAGTCCTTTCCAATAGATTTGAGTTTGTCCCATGTTTCTTTGGTGATGTTGTAGATTGAATCTGATGACTCACATGGTTTTCTACATTGAAAAAGACACTCAAACTGTGTAGAAGACATAAGTATTCTCCTGTGAGGTGGTGTCCTGTCTGATTATTCACCAACACCCTGCAGTCTCTAGAATCTGAATGAATGAATATTTTTTCTAAAACATGCACATTACTTTAAAAGTCCAATGATCTTCTGACTCCTGGGATGAGGAATTTGGTGGAAGGTGTAGATAGGCACACTGGGCTACCTTTATATTACATGCATGGTTATCCAGTGCAGTGGGTTTGCTATATAACATCATGAATATTATTTAACTACATGATTGTGAAGATCACTTCATACTTCATTTTAACAGTGCATTTCTCAGTTTACCCATATTAGAGGTATTATTCATTAATTGGTATCAGATATTGACTATGATTTGGTGATCTCCGTAGATTTCTTAGTCAAGATGACCTCTGATCACAAAAATAACCTTGGAAATGAATTCCTTGCCCTTAAATTAGTTGAAAAAGACAGTTTCTAGAGTGTTAGGTTGAAAAGATAATTTTTCAAAATGGCCATTTTGGATTTCGTGCTCTACCGAGAGTTGCCTAAACTTTCAAGACCGGTGTATATAGGAGCTAATTTTTTTGACAAATACCCTAAAGTGACAAATACCCTAAAGTACCAAATTCAACCATCAAACTTTACTTGCCAGAGGTTGGTCACGGAATCAATAATTTTGACCCTGCTATTATTTAACTTGCTGACAATGGTGGAACTTCTCCAGAAAGACTAACCTTCAGAGCAACAGAACCAATCTTCCGAGTAATAGTCCACAAGAGCACTACAAGAGAGCAGTTGCCATCACACTTTTAGACCTCCTGGGTCAGATGAGTGAAAGATTTTTACTCTATCTTCTACCCCTTATTGGGGCATGAGATGCAAATTCTACTGACTTCTCAGCAAGTTTGCTATATTGGGAATGTGACCTTCCTTTTTCCATGTCACTTGGAAATAAGCTTAGGAAGCAGAAAATTCTTTGGCAAGCAAAAAATTAATGAGCTTCACTCTAGTGATGAGGCTCTTGGGGCATGCAGTAAGGATCCTTTCCCCTTCTCTCCTAAAATATCCATTGCCTTCTAATTAGCATGCACACTACTATCTATCACTAGTGCTAAAACTGAGGTCCTTTTCTTTATCAAGACACACTTGATGTTTACAATGAATAAGGAACGTTTGTCAGATCTTGCAGTTATTGTTATGAAATAGTTTCTGCTGGTGAAGTCTGTCAAGTATTTGTTTAAGCACATCCAAGGAGGCTCTCCGAAGCTTCCCTTTTAGAATAAACAAACTAACACTCATAACATTATTGTCATGTCAAATAATATTATACTAATGCAGTTTTTGCTATAATTAGAGAACACACCTAAACCACTATGTTTTAAGATTTACCTTTAAGTCTTTTTGAAGCCAATGTTTCAACCGAAACACTTCAGTCTTCATCAGAGCAAATTAAAAATCGAAAACAGTGCAATGCATAGACACTCACTGGCAGCATGTTTCACACAAAAGATGCACACGATTCATGAATTGTCCAAATAACAGCACAGGAATACATCATACAGACAAAAATGGGCATAATTTTACATGCATAGTCTTGAGAGTTGAAACTCAGCAATCAGCCCTACATCTCGATTAAAGCACTTATCCCTCAGTGTAAGATGGATGTGCAGTCCTCCTTCACAAACAACTCTCTCCATTTGCTGGCTTTATCGATCACAGAGGTATTTTCCCACAAGATTTGGTGGTGTTGGTTCAGGCATATGACCCATTCATCGGCGGCAAAACAAGCCCTCAGTAAGGAGTTGGATGAAAACTTGATACTGCCACACATGGTGTATCTACCTACGTATCTATGTATTCACCGTACGTTCACCCGTAAAACATATGAACAGGTCAGCTACCTTTAATTAAGGGGGGCACTATAGGTCAAAACTATTTAAAAAAACACAAAAGTTGTTTGTTACAATCGCCATAACTTTTTTAGTTTGCATCTTTCCTCCATGCAAATAATTTTGGTATCAAACTGTTGTTTATTCTGTGTGCTTTGAAAGTTATCTTAACTTTCTTTTTCATATAGAAACATTTTCTTAGAGGATATATAATGTAACACCAAGTTCACGCAGGTATAAGAATGCTAATTCTACCCTTACCAGTAGCAGAGCAAGCAAGCCAGAAATAGGATAAACAACAAACCAAGACACCAATAAATCTTGGCAAACCCTCCAAAACCACCTCCTCATAAGCCTGTCACCAAAAAAATGCTGCATATATTTGTGGGTGGGAACAGGCTGCATGGTTAATAGCTGACAGGAAAGGATGATGGGAACATAGTTACTGGTTCATCATCATGCTGTAGCTTTTTACCGAGGCCCTTACTCCATGCAGCCGTCAAACTTACCTGGAAAATCCTTGAGATTTTCCTGGCGACTCTTGTTGACAATGTTGCTTGTGATTTTTCATTTTCTGCCCTCAGGCAACTGAAAAACGGAGGGCGTCAATGAGACTGAATGGTTTGGCATTGCCATCTAAAATCCCTTCACCAAGGGCAAGAAAGCCATTGGAGACTCAAATGCCACTGACAGTTGATGGTGGTGCTGGAAGAGTGTACAGTAATTGATGCATCCATTTTTGTGACAGTAATCCCCTTTGGCAAAGGTGCCTTCCCCCCGTGTACTTCCCTCCCAGCAATTTTTTTTAAGTGTTTATCTGCTGGCTTGGTCCATTGATACATTGGTTGCCATTTTATAATCCATCTGATGACATTTTCCTCGAGCCCTTGACCTAGCCTAGACCAAGACCTAATCCAGTATTGCTGTAAAAGCCAAATCAGATCCAGATGGGTGCGGTGTGGCTGGCCTGTCCCCTGTCTGCCAGATGGTACACATAAGGTGTGATGCTGCTGCAAGGGGTAAGCCTGATTGGTGTGTGTTGCACCTATCATTTCATATTAGCTATATATATAGCTGTGGTGAGATAGGTGCCCCTTTGGAGTTACTGAATAATGGTGATTTGAATATTTGATTTGTATCATCTGAACTTTGTTTCCTGTAAAAAAATTGTTATTGTGTGTTGTGTTTCTTTTCTATGTGTTCCTGTATATTTCTTGAATCCATAGTCAGGAGATGATTGCCTCTCTGACGGAACTCTAGTTCTTTGGGGATTTCCGGTACAGGAGAAGCCATATAATACATTATACATTCTCAATGAACTCTCAGTTGAAACGAAATTACAATGACCTTCTCAGTAATCAACTTGGATTTTACTCTCTCGCTGTTTCGACTAGATGCTCTAGTCTTCACCAGGAATACTATATACATTAAATTGTATATATTCATGCCAAGGGGGGTTGGATGTCCTCTTATTACAGCACCTTTTCTCTTTTCTTGGAAATCAATTACCTGCTAAATGATTTATTGCACATGTATTCTTTCTTCCTAAATAGGCTCTAATCTCCATATATGGATTAGAGTCGCCTTGTTGATACTGTTGACAATCTGAATGGTGGTATGTATAGCTAGAAGTTGGTTCCCATGCAATGATGATTTTTGGTACCAAGTTTATCGGTGTCTTCTCCTCCGGACTAGCTCAAAGACACCTTAGGTTTTCTGTAAATACAGGACAATAAAACAAGAGAAGGGGAGGAAGGGATTACTGTCTGCATCATCAATGGCTTCCTCACCTCTCACTCTCTCACCTTTTATTGACCAGGAAAAGTCTTGTTTTCTCTCTAGAAGCTTCATTGATGGGGTAGTGCCAGTGGAAAAGGAGAGAGAGAAGGATGAAGAAGATGGGAGGCACGGTCATAAGCAGCTTCAGTGTCAATGGGAAATACCATGGCTGCTCGCATGCACCCTTATTGTAGCCAGCTATCCTGCAACAATATAGAGGTCTTTGTTACAAGAGCCAATCATCGTTGCTGAGTATGGGGGGGGGAATGACCACAGCCTACCCTGCCATTTCAGTAAATGTAAACATTAGTAAAGATTGGTTCACAATACAGTGCAAGGAAATTTGTTGCATAATGTTGCAAGACATTGTTCAATGAACCGCAACCATATGAAACAGAACATATTGAGTAGGATTTGGTTAAACTCTTGTTTTCACTGTGCTATCTCAGATCAATCCAAATGCTAGAATCTAAAATGTGATGAACTACATCAAGTTAGTTAGCTTTCAATATAAATATTATGACTGAGCTCATTAGAGCCGTGAGAGCTTCCCCTGCTTATGGGCCGGTATCTGAGAAATCATACAAGAATATCAGGTGGTAGTTAGAGTTTGAGAGCTGGAGTAGTAGCAATATATATATATATATATATAGCTAGTCAGTTAATAACGATTGTTTTCTAGCAGCTGATTTACCTGATCAGCTAATAGCAATAGTTTACTAGAAGTTGATACACCTGGCTATAGCGGAGTCAATTTCTCATCCAAAATGTGATGTGTAGATGTGACCCCATATGAAACTGCACTTTGAATCTTTTCCACATTTTTCTACACATTTTATTGAAATGGATTGAAGTGCAACATGTCCACAATGGATGGATCACCTTGATCACGTTGGGAACTCGCCTTAAGAGTGGAGGATAAGCACACCCTTTATCTCCACTACTAGTCGCATCCCACTGCTTCTGGTCTTAATTTTAATTCTAATTCTTCTTCTTTTTTTGTTATGACAAACACAATCATTTGGAGTGATGTCACTTGAAACCACTGACATAATTAATACAGCAAATTTCTTGTAGGCACAATAGCAGTGTCCTTTGGCCTTGAGCTACACCTGCAACAATGTCCTATACAATTAACATGTCCAACGACTTTGCATATTAATATTCCCTTACTTGTAAACTGCTGTGGATATTGCCAGTGTCATACCACCCGCCAACTTGTTACCAAACACAAAGAATGCATAGAATATTTCTTCTCGCCGAGCACAACCATTCAGTGTAGCTTCATCTATTACATCTGGCAACATCGACCTGTATAATATTCACAGAGATAGAAAATGTTAACACACAGAATAATCTTATACTGCTTAATTTATGCTGCATATAAATTTTGCACTCTTTTTAAGATGAAATCTCAACACTGTTTAAAAACACTTCAGTGTGCAGCAGTTGTATTAAAAAAATTTATCATAAGTAGGCCCCTTATCCGAATGTTACTCATCCCAACACACCGGTCAACAGAATGGTTATTCCCACGACAATACTAGCTGCATGCAGAAATGCTGGCTACATTTTGGTGTAATTCTCCTTCATTTTGTGGGTAAATTCCTTCATGCATGTGCACAATGAATATATACCTAATGTGGAACTTTGTCTAGAAGTTCCTTTCAATTCTTCTCGCTCGGTGTCAGCATGGCTACACCTATTCAAAAGTGATAAAAAGCTGTCCTTAAAATCTATGTAAGCTCGAGATCTGTGATATTTTGAAGAATGAGAGAATTTAGCTAGAGTACTGGTGGAATACGATGTTGGAAAGTTGACTGTCATGATTTTATGAGGAGCAAGCACAAGCTGAAGACCTGAATTCAGTAATTTGAACATTTCAGTTATCCGAACATCCTCTGGTCCCAACATGTTCGGATAAGTAGCTTCCTACTGTATATACATATACTGTGTCCTCAATTGGAACACACCCTCAATACCATTCACTACTAGATATTATTGAGCTTGCTTAGAGTTCATAGTATACTTTCACACCAGATAAAGTTTCTTTCTCCCCTTCACACTGGTGCAAGTCACATGACAAAATCATTGCAGTATTTCCAGGTCTCTAGATTAGGTCTTAACTACACTAGGAATTCATAATTACTCATAACTTCACCATGGAATCAAGAAGGCACAAGACAGTCCCATTGCCACGAAGACTGCTACCACGTACGAACCCATCGGGAAGTAGCTGACAAAGAGAAAGCTAATCAAGATGGGCAAGGTTGCCCACATCCCGATTAGGAATCCAGTTTTCTTTCCGAAGTGTGAAATAAACCACTGCCAGAAGATTGTCCACGGGATGGCAGTGATTAGAACCACTGCTATGATGTAAGGGTATTGGTCATCCAGTCCGGCAGAATACTTGATGTAGAGGGCAATGTTGCCTTGAAGAAACTAAAATGTTTGCAGTAAGGAGAAAAGAGTTATAATAAGTGGGATGGGCAGCATGCAACAACTCATTAGCACATCCTTTATTCATTTTTCTCTCATTGAAACTAATAGGGCAAATTAAAACTGTCATAAGCGATAGAAGGCACTCGATATTTGTAGCTACACAGAATAGATCTCCAGCCCCCCCCCATCTCGATTTCCCCTAGGGGTAAAAAGTCCTTTGTTATGATAAGTTTTTTCTTTCTTGGTCAATTTAAAGTGAATGATAGCAAACCAGCTAGCAAATTTCACCAGTTAAATATTCTGTTTAGTGATTAGTGACAGATTGATTCAGGAATTCTTCAGTCTCACCTGAAAACCAAGCCAAGAGCAAATATTCAGCATCAGCAGATAGAAGAATGGTCTGAAGCCAAGTGTATCCTTCAGCCCTTCCAAGAAACCCACTCTCCTAGTTATCTTTGCATCACCTTGAGTACACAAAGGAAAAATCATCATTGAAGGAAGGCTTCCTAGCATTGTCCTGCATGTTTCATATTTGTAATTATATGCTTCATATCAGTAATTGCATGCAAGGCATTGTGTGGTGATGCCCTTTTCCCCTTGTGCCCTTCATTTGTCTTTTAATGTATATGATTATGTGAAAAAATATGGATGTGCATAATTTTAAATGGTAAAGAACGTTTGCTATCTACAGGCATGTGCAAGGGTATTTGAGTTAGTAATACTAATAATTATAATACTAAAACTAACAATAGCATAAACTAAGAGAGGATGGAGGAATTGGATGGTGGGAAGAATATGAGTTCTTGAGGAGAAAGTACGAGATAGCTAATAATAATAGCTAATATTAATAACACAACAACAACAACAACAATAATATCAACAATAATAATAATAGCAAGGCATGGACTATTAGACTGCTTTTTATCTCATATTTTCAACATCACTGTGTCTATGCGCTAAATGTGTGACCGGAGCATATACTTGGTGTCAATTATATTCTGTAATTAGACATCTAATCTATATGTGGTAATTGCGGTTTGTAATCAGAAGATTGTTGACCTTTGTTTGTTTTTGCGTGCAGTTCGATGAAGACTACTGTGTTGTTCAAGTGCAGTGATTTTGTTAATTAATTAAGTAACTATAGCTGGCTATTGTTTGGGAAGTTGTGGAAGTTGAAGGCCATTGGGGACAACACCTGGAAAGAGTATAACTGACCATTATACCCACAGTGAGCACAAGTCATGTTAGAAATTAGCTAGCACTCCAATTAACGCACACATCAGGCAGACAAATGTGCCTCATGTATGCCTCGTGTGCTATGTACTATATGGTAGAGTAACAATATCTTCTCAAGCTCAATATTCATCACAATCCGGGCCTTTAAATGGGCAGCCTCGCCCCCACTGTCACCTTTACCATGGTGTTGAGTATGGACATGATTTCTATTTCGAGCTAAACCTCCAATTTCTATATACTGGGTGTTTGACTCATTCACGGCCTCAATTATGCTGGAGATTTACTGCCATTCCAAACACTACAAGCTAAATGCTTATTTATGTGCATTGTGAAGCCCCTCAAACATTTAGTTCTAGTTCAACATGGTCGATAATTACATGGTGAAATTACACACACCTTCTTGCTCCTTTACGCTGACAACAGTGATGCTTCCACAGATCACTACCAACACTGCCACCATGGCTGCATGCCACTGATAGGCAGTCTTCAAGTTGGGATCCGACAGCCTTTGGCCATGATTGTCACAGTCTGTGTCGGAAGAGTGCACTAGTCCCACATAACATGCAGTGTAGATGCAGACTGCAAGCACAGTGCCCATCATTTCAAAGCATGCCCCTAGACCACAAATATGCATGTCAAACATTAACCCTTTCATTGGTAACTTTTACATGGTGCATAAAACCACTAGCAACCAGATAAGAATGTGCACTGACAAATATCTTTAGTCAAAAATGGCTGCTAGACAAAGCAAACTCATGGATGCCGACCAAAACACACTATCTCATAAGCATGCCTGCAATGAAAGAGTTAAAGGAGGTGGGATGCAGCTAGTGATAAATAGGTGGGCCAAGTTCAAGGATCCATAACCCCTCCCATGCATGTCATTCCTCATATTTCTATGCATGTGATTCTTCATGCCTCACATGCATGTGATTCTTCATGCCTCCCATGCATGTGATTCCTCACGCCTCCCATGCATGTGATTCCTCACGCCTCCCGTGCATGTGATTCCTCATGCTTCTATGCATGTGATTTCGCATGCCTCCCATGCATGTGATTCCTGCATGTGATTCCTCATGCCTCCCATGCATGTGATTCCTCACGCCTCCCGTGCATGTGATTCCTCATACATCACATGTACTTGCTTTTAGTGGCAAAAGGTTTGATCTCACTATGTGCTTTAATTAAAATGGGCAGAGGTACCCAACATTGCTCCAGGACATTGGCTAGGCTCCTGGAAGGTCAGTTAGTGTTATTTTCAGCTTTATTCTGGTGTTGTATGTGTTTGCACCTTCATATAAGGCATCACAAGATGTGCAGTATCAGCACTCACGCATAGCATAATTTAATCAAAACTAGTGCAGTGGTTGTACAGGCAGCAGTGTTGTACAGGCAGCAGTGGTGGTACAGGTAGCAGTGGTGGTACAGGTAGCAGTGGTGGTACAGGTAGCAGTGGTGGTACAGGTAGCAGTGGTGGTACAGGTAGCAGTGGTGGTACAGGTAGCAGTGGTGGTACAGGTAGCAGTGGTGGTACAGGTAGCAGTGGTGGTACAGGTAGCAGTGGTGGTACAGGTAGCAGTGGTGGTACAGGTAGCAGTGGTGGTACAGGTAGCAGTGGTGGTACAGGTAGCAGTGGTGGTACAGGTAGCAGTGGTGGTACAGGTAGCAGTGGTGGTACAGGTAGCAGTGGTGGTACAGGTAGCAGTGGTGGTACAGGTAGCAGTGGTGGTACAGGTAGCAGTGGTGGTACAGGTAGCAGTGGTGGTACAGGTAGCAGTGGTGGTACAGGTAGCAGTGGTGGTACAGGTAGCAGTGGTGGTACAGGTAGCAGTGGTGGTACAGGTAGCAGTGGTGGTACAGGTAGCAGTGGTGGTACAGGTAGCAGTGGTGGTACAGGTAGCAGTGGTGGTACAGGTAGCAGTGGTGGTACAGGTAGCAGGGGTTGTACAGGTAGCAGTGGTGGTATAGGTAGCAGTGGTGGTACAGGTAGCAGTGGTGGTACAGGTAGTAGGGGTTGTACAGGTAGCAGTGGTGGTACAGGTAGCAGTGGTGGTACAGGTAGCAGTGGTGGTACAGGTAGTAGGGGTTGTACAGGTAGCAGTGGTGGTACAGGTAGCAGTGGTGGTACAGGTAGCAGTGGTGGTACAGGTAGCAGTGGTGGTACAGGTAGTAGGGGTTGTACAGGTAGCAGTGGTGGTACAGGTAGCAGTGGTGGTACAGGTAGCAGTGGTGGTACAGGTAGCAGTGGTGGTACAGGTAGTAGGGGTTGTACAGGTAGCAGTGGTGGTACAGGTAGCAGTGGTGGTACAGGTAGCAGTGGTGGTACAGGTAGTAGGGGTTGTATAGGTAGCAGTGGTGGTACAGGTAGCAGTGGTGGTACAGGTAGCAGCACTTGGTGGTACAGGTAGCAGTGGTGGTACAGGTAGCAGTGGTGGTACAGGTAGTAGTGGTGGTACAGGTAGCAGTGGTGGTACAGGTAGCAGTGGTGGTACAGGTAGTAGGGGTTGTATAGGTAGCAGTGGTGGTACAGGTAGCAGTGGTGGTACAGGTAGCAGCACTTGGTGGTACAGGTAGCAGTGGTGGTACAGGTAGCAGTGGTGGTACAGGTAGCAGTGGTGGTACAGGTAGCAGTGGTGGTGCAGGTAGCAGTGGTTGTACAGGGTAGCAGTGGTGGTACAGGTAGCAGTGGTGGTACAGGTAGCAGCACTTGGTGGTACAGGTAGCAGTGGTGGTACAGGTAGCAGTGGTGGTACAGGTAGTAGTGGTGGTACAGGTAGCAGTGGTGGTACAGGTAGTAGGGGTTGTATAGGTAGCAGTGGTGGTACAGGTAGCAGTGGTGGTACAGGTAGCAGCACTTGGTGGTACAGGTAGCAGTGGTGGTACAGGTAGCAGTGGTGGTACAGGTAGCAGTGGTGGTACAGGTAGCAGTGGTGGTGCAGGTAGCAGTGGTTGTACAGGGTAGCAATGGTTGTACAGGTCAGTGGCTGTACGGCTAACCAGGTAGCATTACTACTAGTCTAGTATGTATTAATTGACACTGCATATTTTGTGATTGTGTTTCTTATAAGAAAGTATAACCTCATCTATTATTAGAAATGTGAAAATCCATGCACAGATATACCCATTATCACCCCTAAGGAGTTTTAAAATGGCCAACAAAATTGCAACTGCTGTTCGTTCTTGGAGCCCAACGTCACTAAGCTTATAACTATCCTTTGGGGTGGAGGTCATCTCCATAGAAATGTTCAGGTAAGTGGTTTTCCCACCCCACCCCATATATACACACATACATATAGTTATTCAAGCCATGTATCAAGCCATGTAGAAGTGTTGAGATATATTTGGCAATATGTAACCATGAGCACTAATAGGTTGAAGATAGATAAGTGTTAATGGGTTTTACATGAGGTGTGAAGTAAGGTGATTCAAAACAGTTATTTTTACAAGGACTGATGACCCAAAACAATCATATTTACAAGTGGCTGTGTTGACCAAACAAGTGTTTGAAATGAAGGGAACACAGGATATACATTTAGAGACTGCCTTCCAATCCACATTAAGGTCTCTCAAAAGAGGTGGCTTGGCACTAAAGGTAAGTGGAGCAATAGCCAGGATAAATAAATAAACTCACAGGGAGTCTGAAACTTATTACTGAGATAAACCAGGCTTGAAAAAAGTTGTAAAAAAAAACACCCACTCTTCACATTCCATTACCCAATACCTGAATATGTTGGTACATTTTAAAGCATACAGGGAGATCTATCTTTTGCCATCAGAGTCACTTGAATAGGAGTTAGGGAGCAAGGCAGAACTAAAAATGCATAGCATTGTAAGACAATTATATGCACAAAAACAAGAAACTGTCGTCATAGGGGGAAAACATCAAACCTAATCAATGAAACAAACGTACCAATCCCCATTTCAATTACTATGTGGGCTACCTGCATTATAAATTTAATTTATCATAGTTAAACATGTACGACGGGATTCACACGTACTATAAAATGTCACAGAATCTCTTTCCTTGTTGTCATCCGTTAAATGCATGGTGAGAGCAGTATAAGGCACATGCAGACACTGCACACACACACAAAAAGACAAGTCACTATTGTAAGTTACAACAAGACACAACAGCTAGCCCCTCTTACTCACTGTCAGGATGGAGTTGAAGATCAGGTAACAGAACAAGTAGTAAACAAACTTGGCACAATCAGGTGAGCTGTCCAGAGGCACAAACCACAGAAAGAAATAGAGCACAGCAGCTGGCAAAATGGCAGCAGCCATCCTGAAGTAAGGAAGTAAGAAGTCGTGACTTCAACATGTTTCACTCTGGCCAGCAGACAAGATACACACAACATAGGAAAATCATTTCGTCCCATTCAAAAATTAAGTAAAGGCTGCACTATAGTTGTGTGTAGTCGCTGTTGTTCCTTGTAAAAATATGGTACGCAAAGAAGTCATTTCCCAGATGTGCCACTCTTGTCAGCTTTGGCCTAGAGAACGTATTCTTGAAGTCAATGATTACATACCAAGGTCTGAGCCGGCCAAATCTTGTTCTTGTGAAGTTTATGAGGTAGCCCACTAGAGGGTCTGTAATGGCATCCCACACGCGCCCAGAGAACACGATGACCAGAACATAGACTGGATCAAGCTGCAAGTTAAACACAGACACACACACAACACACACACACAACACAACACACACACACAACACACACACACAAATAATATATATATATATATATATATATATATATGAACTTGCTGGCCAAAATAAAATTAATTCTCTCAAATGCTTGCACGTCTGCATGCCACCCTTGAGTCCCATTTCCCCCATCATGACTCTTGAACTCCACTCAGACTGTGCATGCATGCTGTGTAATTTTCTTTCCTAGCTGTTGTCTACATTTCTGGCACTTATTGTAATACCAAGTGTGATTCTATCTAGGCTGGTTGGGTAGTAAGCTCTAGTAACAACTTCTACTATGCACAGTAGGCACAATGACTTGAGTGTAACAACTAATGATGATGATCCTGGTAATTTTGAACTATTGCAATGCTAGTCGGTGCAGTTGCAGCTACAGGAATTAAATTTAATATGCACCTCAAGTCTCAGATCAGTGGTTGAGGCTGTAGAGACTATCTAGTCCGAGTGAAATTATGTTCACTCTCTAGTTCAACTTCACCCTCAATTTCTATATGGACAAATATAGTATTGCCAGACTAGTTTATCCAGCATGGTTCTAAAACAATCCATTCTTCAAAAATGTACCAAGCAAATATATGAATTCGGGGTCAGGTTTCACAAAATGTGTATTGAATAGGCTCTGAATGACTTCTGTGAGTGCATACAACCTGTGCTGCAACTTCACAGCTTCAACAACTCCATTGATGCAACCCAGCCTTTAACCAGTATGTCTGCCAACATTCTGATCAGTGCTTCTGGATTATCCAGACCCACCATCATTGGGGGTGAATTACGGAGGGTCTGGTTGACATTCTCCACTTTGTTGGTACTTTTGGAATGTGATTATTGTAAGCATAATCCATATTCTCCTTAAGGGGGGACTATACCTGAAACTGGGAGAAAAACGTCTGTTGATTTGGACTGCCCATAACTTTTTTTTATAATTACTCTGTCCAAATAATATTATGGTCATATTGTTCCTTGGTCTATGTGCTTTCCAATGATATAAAAGATTAGTCTATAGGCATATTTTCTCAGAAGATACATGCAGAAATATCAAGGCATTCCAAAAAACTAAACACTTCTGCCCCAACACTTCCCACTCACCCATACTTACAAACCAAAAGCTGTAAATTGGTCTGTGGTTTGCCTTAGCTATTATATGGCGGCGACAAAAATTCAATAACTAAACTGGGGGGAGTGGCGCATCCTGCCGTATTAGTGAATACGCGATCTTAACGATAAATCTGCAAAGGTCACCTCTTCTAATCACCATAACTTGACAACCCATCAAGTTAAAAAAAAATTGTCTCGCTCATATAATAGCTATTAGCTTAGGCAAACCACAGACCAATTTACAGCTTTTGGTTTGTAAGTATGGGTGAGAGGGAAGTGTGGGGGCAGAAGTGGTCAGTTTTTTGGAATGCCTTGATATTTCTGCATGTATCTTCTGAGAAAATATGCCTATAGACTAATCTTTTATATCATTGGAAAGCACATAGACCAAGGAACAATATGACCATAATATTATTTGGACAGAGAAATTATAAAAAAAAGTTATGGGCAGTCCAAATCAACAGACGTTTTTCTCCCAGTTTCAGGTATAGTCCCCCCTTAAATAAAGTAAAACAAATGGTGCCCAGACAATGTCACAAAGAATTTCTCTCTGAACTTTCCCTCTATCCCTCTAATATGAACTTACAAGGACCACTTCCAGAAGGAAGATGCTGAAGTATAGACCAATGACTGTGTTGCACATAGCATAGGGAATAGAGCCAACAGCATACGCCAGCTTCTTCCATAACGGGACTCGGTGAATATTTTTTCTCTTAACTTCGCTCTCAGAGATCTCTGAAGAACATGTGACGGTAAGATTCATTAGGACCAGATAAAAAGAAATAGGCAATGGCTAAGGAGAAGGGCAGCAAGCAGCATTTTCAACTTCTCAGCATTGTGTCGAAGTCATAGTGGACTGAGCGCGCCTCGGACTGAGCGCGCCTTCAAAAGAGGGAGGGGCTATATGTAGTTGCCCCGCTTACTTTAGGATCATTATCAGCAATGGGACTTATATATATTTTTTTTTTAATGAAACAATTACTTTTAGGATAAAAGGTCATTTGTTTAATTTCTTTTTTGATTGAATAAATATATTATATAGTTTTTGTCTTGTTTCTATTTCTTCGTGTAGCTATACGTGTAGCCAACAGCTACTCAGTACATATAACACCAGAACTTATTTTTACCCTACATAGATACATGAATAACTAAGTAGTCATTATCATATCAGTTCAGTAAGAGCTTCTGTCCAGTATGAAAGACCTTTCTGTGTGAGTGGCTATCACGTTTACAAGGATTATGGATTGCAGCTATTGGAGAACTACTGATGTGTGAAACCAATTCCAGCAATAGATAAGCAGTGGCTATATTAAATTCTCTATTAGATGCTGATAAGGATCCTTTAGGATCAGGGAGTCTACCATTTGGCTTCAAATTCTTGCGAAAAGCATCAGTGGGCTCCAAAGAACATAGTCCGTATGACCATGTGTGGGGTAGTTCATGACTGAGGGCCTGTCCACACTGCACATGTATTCCCATTTGCCAAGGAAGCTGCTAAGTAAACTAGTTACACTTGGCCCTAACTCTAACTGAGTTTTGCTGGTTACCTAGTTTGTTGTTAGCATTTTTGTTATGGTCTGTTGTCATGCAACCGTAGTGGTCGCTGCATTAGCTGTGCCTGTTGTCAGTCGAAGATATCCTGTATTAACTGCCTGTCCTCCCGTATCAGTTATTGCCAGAATGCAGCTCTTTCTTGCACTGGACTACAGCCCTCCACCAATACCAACTCCATTCCCACCTCTGTCCTTGCCTCTGGCCTTAATTCCTCCAATTTTGTCTTGTTCGCTCACCACATGGCATCTGATGATGACACCGTTCTATCCCCCACTAAAAGCCCAGGGCCTTCAGTGAGCTTGGATCCAATTCAACCCCGGCTAAAGCTTCCACTGAAGTACCTCCCTTTGTTTCCCACCCTTTACTCAGGCCTGTCTCTCTCCCCTTCCTTCTGTCAGGGATGCTTGGACCAGCCTTGTGGGTGAAGTCTTCAGTGCCTTCATTGTAGACCCCTCTGCCCTGGACCTCTGGATAAAAAAAATTATGTTACATCGGCGCATCCTTTCCAAATCCGGGAGGGGAAGCCAGTGCCATTGGCGTGAGACAGAGAACCATCAAGGCTTGGATGAGGAGGCAGAGAGCTGGTGATTTTCTGGGTCTATGGTCGAGGTTGAGTTGGCAGAGGGCCTGCTTCAACTTTGCCATGAGACCAATGAAGATGACGCAGAGTCTTTGCAGCAGTCCGATGTCAGATGTGCTCACAGGGCAATGGAGGATAACCAATACAAGAAGACCATCAGGCCCTGATCTTTAGGTAAAAATGAGTGGGAAAATAGTATGCTGAATAATGTTAAAGCATTTTTGTGGAGCAGCATGTGGCAGGAGAGGGTGTCGGTGTTGACTCTAATGACAAGAATTTATTGTTCTTATTCCATCGTTGACTGAAAAGTGTATGATGTTATTTTTTTATAATAAATGTGTTATGTATTAATTCTTATTCTACATTATCAATTTATATCTGACAGAGGATTCCATGCTAGAAGCCATGGGCTGGCAAGGGATTAGAATTACCCAAACTTCCTGCATTCCTTCTGCTGTCTGACTCTGAATGATGTGAAGCACATGCTTTGTTTTTCTCTATATATATACAAAATGTGCAGAAGAATAACATTGCTATGTTTAAAATATTAAAAGTGCAACAAAAATCACTTCAATATTTAGAGGCATGCCTCCCCTAAAAGGTTTTCTACGTCTACAGCCAGTGTAGTAAAAGAACTGCCATTTTAGAAATTCTGGATCTGATCTGCCCCTGTACTGGTATTATTAATAAATATGATATTAATTTTGTTCATTTGCAACAAAAAAAGAAGCCTCTCTTGTTGGATGATTTGATGAAACAAGCTCTACCTTGTCTGAAACATGCTATATCAGTGTGCACTGGACAATTAATACACAAATTATTAACAAATCAATGCCTGCATGAAGCTCACAGTCTTTTAAGATTGTACTTAACAATTCCTACATTACATTAGAACAATCTTTTTTACCTATTTACATTCATCTAAGTCTGAGCAAAAACGTAACATCTGTATGCTACCAAACAATCGACTGACTCTTGTGATCTATTGGAAATTGTGAAAGTTGTTGCAGCTTAAATAGAAAGAAAGAATTATTTCGGTACATTTAACACACTGAATTATCTTGGACAAAATAGTTGACTTACTTGAGTCTGTATTCCTTTTTTTATCAAATTCCATCTTCTAATCCAAAAGCTGTCATGTCAGGTGCTATATATACAATTTAGCTTCTGTGCCTTGTGCAGGAGGAGAATGTCCCCCACTGCTGATAGCTCCCCCATTATAAAAAAGAAGCAAGAATTTACCAATGTAAACAGCAAACATTTATAGGATCCTCTACGTATGTATTAATAATGTTACAAGCATGAAGTCCAAATATAATACAATTTTTTTTAAAGCATTATTAGATTGATCAGTTGAAATTGAAATGAAACAAGAATTCACCAATGTAGACAACAAACATTTCCTTTACCTATTAATATAAAGAAGACCAATATTATAATTTAAAAAAAAATTGCCTCATTTCTATTGTATCAGTCACCTACAAGAAATTACTCAATACCTATAACATAGAGATACATGCCAATGTGTTAATATACATAACTATATACATACATAGACACATGCATCTGGTTTTGTTATCTGTATAAGCATGTTTATGATGTTGATATATACCCCTTTACTGATTTTTAGGTGTTTTCTTGATGATTAGCGCTGAATCAAGAAATAGATTAGTCATTGCGGTGCACCAAGTTATGTATGGATAGACACAGATAGATACAGGTTTGTATCTAGAAAAAATAGCTTGGGAGAGAGGGCAGTGAATGTGGATAGTATGGCTCTTTTGATAGCAACAGGATGTGAGATACATTTAACTCAATTGAATATAGATTCAAGAATCATTATATTAGAACATTAAGAGTCAAATTAATTTGTCTCTTAACTATCTTCAGTTAGTCTTTCTTAGATAAATTTCCTCTGGTGAAGGTAGCTATATAATCATTTTAAATGTCAAGCGTAGCTTGTCATCATAAGATAATGGATTCTTTCCAACCCAAGTGCTAGATCATTAGGATCAGCACATCAATAGTAGCATCACTTGCTGGATTATACAGAAGCACATCTTCATCTCCTACTTGGGACTTGTGAGGACCTTGAACTTCTCCTTCCCAGCGTGAGAATGAAAGAGTATTCTGAGGTTATTTTCTAGATAATATGCAATCAGCTAACTCAGATGTAAATTAAGAGAGTCTAGGGGGAAATGATCTTGCCACATTTTGTTTTTGGCTTTAGGAAGCCCTCTTGAATCAGATACAATGTTATGTCCATTGTAAATCTGCTGACTATTTTTTATTCACTGCTAAGCAGCTGCTGAATAGTATAGTTATTCTTTTATCTATAGAAATCATAGGCATCAGTTCGGTCTTTTCTACAAAGGTACCTGTCCCAAATTGACGGGCAAGAAGTGCTCTCACTATATACCACCACCTAAATAAGGCCATGAGATATATAGACAAGACAAAAAAATTACAGGACCATTTATGTAATAAACTCCAATTTTTTTAGGTATTATAATATTGGTCTCTATTATAATTATAGCTTCTGCAGATGTTTCTCGTAAATTCTTGTATTCTGACTTAGTCATAATATATTTTTGTTACAATGACTTTCTCCATAATCATCCTATACATCAAGAAAGGTATAGCTAGCTACATGTCAACTGAGAGCTTCTTTTTTTAAGTAAAACATTTTGGTCTTGCTTCTATTTAAAAACTTTTATACATAATCAAGTAAGAAAATTACTCAGTATACACCAGCTGTATTATTGTTTATTACTAAAATAGGTGCTTATGTATTCATATATACTCATATAAGCACATGCATCATAAACAGTTAGCAGGTTTTAAGGTATGTGTATTAACCACTTAAAGGTGGTCATGATCTTGACAACTTTTTGTCGATTTTCTGGTATTTGGCTGAACCAGGAAAACAGATAGTGCTGGATTGAGAAATATATTAGTCGCTGCAATGCAGTTGATAGTTTGGAGTCTTCTGGTAGTAATGCTAGTTATTGTAGGTGGAAAAGTAGATAGATACAAACTCTTGAAGATGAATTTAATGTTTTGGGGGTTGTCAATCTTTGCAAAAGATTTAAAGCAGGCTCTAAATACTTTTGCGGTCAAAATCAGCTGAAGTCACCATTTAGGATACTAAGAAGCTACAACAATTACAAAGACCTTCTCAATAAGCAACTTAAAATTCACTCTGTCGACATTTCAGTTTGACACTCTAGGCCTTATCAGGAATAATGAGATCTATTATTTCTGATAAAGGCTAGTCGAAACGTCAAGAGAGTAAATTTGATGTTAATTATTGAGTAGGTTATTGTAACTTTGTTATGTCAGCCAAGAGTTCATTGAGAGTTTACTAAGAAGTGAGTTCTTGCTGAAATATAAATATATGGGAAGACGGAACATGGAAGTAGTCATTCAGGTGGAGAATGCTGTTGACTGGCAATGACCATGGGACCTTGCATTAGACAATGGTCATAAATGTGTTCACAGCCTTAAAAATATGGAAATGCGGTGAGAGGTTACTTATCCATCCTGGCTCCTTGCCCATTGTGTTTGCTTTCCTGCCCCACATGCTGCAGGCCCGTACGCAGGGGGGGTTCGAGGGTTCGTTCGAACCCTCCTGTAAAAAAAAATAATAATAATAATAATAATTAAAAAATTGCAGAAAAGCTGGTAAGGTACGTTACTTCACGTGTGTTTTTCTTGGCAGCTGATAATGGCGAGCAAGAGAAAGTTACCGTTTGGCAACCCTAGCGGGCTTCTGAAATATTTCAAAAGGGTGGTAGAAGTCGAAGAAGAGCGGAGTGAACCAGGACAGAACCCCGTTGGGCAGGAAGACAATGCGTATTCACATTTCTATGGATGTTATGTCACTGCTTTCAAGGAATAGGGCTTGGATTCACATTGATACATTCACTGCTAATTTTAGTAATGCTGTGTGGGATTATGCTGTGTGGGATTATGAGTCAAGAAGCAAAGCCACTTCTCTTCTGCATGCTCTCAGAATTTGAGTTCATTATTGTTTTGCTGATTATTTATCAGTTTCTTTCACATGTGGCTGGCATTACAGTGAAGTTACAGAGTACAACATTCGATGTAGTTCAGGCATTTCAGCAGATTGATAGTGTTTTATCATATTACAAGGTAATGAGGACTAATATATTTAATGAATTTCATAAAATATATATACATGCTGAAAGAATGGCAGCCCAGGAGCTGGAGAAACAGGCCTAATGTAGTGACAAGTATAATTGAGGAGTGGCTTAAAATAAATGTGGCTCTCCCCTTTGTTGACAATATAATAATTATGTGACTTAGAGACTCGATTCTCACCATTATCCAAAACTTCATCCTCTTTGCTATGTCTTGTCCCTTCTATTTTGTGTACGAAGAATGATGTAAATTTTTCTGATAGTGTGGATGTTTATTTTAGTGATTTGCCATCACCTGAGCTTTTTGACTTTTTGACCAAGGATTTGGCCGTTGGAAACAAAGTTTTGTCTGCATGCTTGCTTCAGAAAGGCCCAGTACTTGTGCTATATTATACTGTCCTGAAAGAGTGTGATCAACTTTTGTTCCCCAATGTATATATACACCTTATTGAAGATTGCTTGCACCATACCCGTCACTTCCTGTGAATGTGAACGAAATGCTAGTACTGTACGCAGATTACGTAATTTTATGAGATGTAGTATGACCGAAGATCGATTGACATCTCTGGCATTGATGCATATACATTACCAGCATCACATTGATCTAGATCAGGTTGTGGATCTTTTTTCCAGGCTGCACCCAAGGCGGTTGCACTTGAGCAGTGTATTTCTGGATTGATCACACAGCTATTCCATAATAAACTCTATATTGAGCCATTTTACCTGAGGCTCCTGTACCCGAGCTGCTGCTGAACTTCATGATGAACTTCATGATGATAATTTCAATGTTTTGCAATTGACATCATATAAGTGTTTACATGCATTTATATTGAACAAGATCAATTTATTTGTATATTAATATATAGAAGGAAAGAAAGAAAATATATAATTATATAGTTGTGACTGGCCATCATTTGTTTTTTTTGTTTATTATTATTATTATTATTATTACTAATTTTTTATTTAATTATGATAGTATTTCAATTTTAATTACTTAATTCTAATTTAATGTTTGTGGCAGACTCCATCAACACTGAAGTACTTTTGTTGTATATATCCATAGTAATATGTATATTTTTTGTTAATTAAGTATATAATTAACAAAATAATATATATTTTTTTTAAATAATAACATAATATCTTATATAATATAAAAAGTAGGACCTCAGAGTTATGGACCCCTTGGGAAACTGGGTGTTCCGTAACCGAAACGGTTCTTCAATAGAGTTGTGGTCAGAAAACATAATGTAGCATACAAAATCCTGATACGAGGCAGCTATATATAGGCTATACTGTAAATTTACGGTAAAGATTACAAAACACCAGTGATGGAACCCCCCTTTACGGAAGTCTGGGTACGGGCCTGGCAAGTACACTTAACCACATGTGAACAGCTTATATCAGAATTGTGTGCTGTAAAACATTCAAGACTCAATCTTCTTGGAACATCTGTACTTTCTGGATAACCTCTTGAAGTTGTTACTCATCATTTCTCTCTATTGTAATGTCATCATGTCCTCTGGGCCTTGGCAATGAAACCTTGTACCTTTTCTCGCGCCCATGCAAGTTAGATTACCATTGCCATAATACTCTTTTAGTCATTGCCAATACCATTGCTATTGTAATTTCCTTGCCATAAAGATGCCAGAGCTATTTCCAACACCATTGATGTTTCCATTTCACTGCCAGATAGACAATGCAGTAAGTAGTATTTGACATAGCTGCTTCATTTATGGTGTCTTCAATTTCATTCAATCTCACAAGAGGCAATAGGATCACTACAAAGCACAAGGTGGAAACACTGGAAAAAATTGCACAACCGCAGCAGTTTAAAGCTGCTGATGAAGTGTCTGGTATTTCATCCTCTATTCATGACAAACTTATATCTCCAGCGATGCAGTTCTGTTGTCAAAAAAGGTGAAGAAGTCAGATCAGTACTATAAAGAGATGCTAATCTTCAAAAATTTGCTTTCCAATCTTCTTTCTTCATCGTAACACTTGACCTATATCTAGCCCAAGTGCTGCTATTTTGGCGATTACTTTTGAAGGTGATCTATGAAAAGGATTGTTAGCACTCTTTGGTAATAAGTTTCAGTGAATTAGCTTCAATATTATATCACTGAGTTTTTGTCTTCTTTGTGGGTTTGTGGGTTTTTGTAATGTGAGAATAGAAAATGTAACCATTTCTTGTGTGTCAATCTTCAACTTCATCTCTAACTGCTCTTTTACTGCATGTATAGTTCAATGCCTTTAATGATGTTAGTGGTCTTTGTTGAAGCAATAGAGTTACCTCCTTTCCAAGAACACTATTAGAGGAGGGCAAAAAGAAAAAAATTTCTAGCATGTAATCAACATCACTTATTCTCTGTGTACTCCACATCACAGCATCTTTTATAAAAGCTGTGATGTAAAACATCAATAATGGTTGAATCATGTCGCTCTATCCATAGAATTTGACAAAGTTGCTTCACACTTTTCTTCACTTCAGCAGATCAATCAATTTATCTTGCCTTTTGCCATGATTAAAAAATTCCATACTTCACTGACAGTACCCATCAAGTTTCTAACCAAAAATTCACTTCATGAACTGGTATAGAGTATATATAATATATATTATTATAGTGAACAAAAGTTGCTGGGGGGCAGGGGATTTCTCTAATATCATAGTTCTTGTCCACTTCTAATGCTAGCCATTGAAACACACCCTGGCCATGCATGATCCAGTCCAGGGCCAAGCATGGATCCAGTCCAGGGCCAAGCATGATCCAGTCCAGCGACATGCATGATCCAGTCCAGGGCCATGCATGATCCAGTCCAGGGCCATGCATGATCCAGTCCAGAGCCAAGCATGATCCAGTCCAGGGTCATGCATGATCCAGTCCAGGGCCAAGCATGATCCAGTCCAGCGACATGCATGATCCAGTCCAGGGCCATGCATGATCCAGTCCAAGGCCAAGCATGATCCAGTCCAGGGCCATGCATGATCCAGTCCAGGGCCATGCATGATCCAGTCCATGGCCAAGCATGATCCAGTCCAGGGCCAAGCATGATCCAGTACAGGGCCAAGCATGATCCAGTCCAGGGCCAAGCATGATCCAGTCTAGGGCCAAGCATGATCCAGTACAGGGCCATGCATGATCCAGTCCAGGGCCAAGCATGATCCAGTCCAGGGCCAAGCATGATCCAGTCCAGGGCCAAGCATGATCCAGTCCAGGGCCAAGCATGATCCAGTCCAGGGCCAAGCATGATCCAGTCCAGGGCCATGCATGATCCAGTCCAGGGCCAAGCATGATCCAGTCCAGGGCCATGCATGATCCAGTCCAGGGCCAAGCATGATCCAGTCTAGGACCATGCATGATCCAGTGCATGATCCAGTCCATGGCCAAGCATGATCCAGTCCAGGGCCAAGCATGATCCAGTCCAGGGCCATGCATGATCCAGTCCAGGGCCAGCATGATCCAGTCCAGGGCCAAGCATGATCCAGTACAGGGCCATGCATGATCCAGTCTAGGACCAAGCATGATCCAGTCCAGGGCCAAGCATGATCCAGTACAGGGCCATGCATGATCCAGTCTAGGACCAAGTATGATCCAGTCCAGGGCCATGCATGATCCAGTCCAGGGCCAAGCATGATCCAGTCCAGGGCCATGCATGATCCAGTCCAGGGCCAAGCATGATCCAGTACAGGGCCAAGCATGATCCAGTACAGGGCCAAGCATGATCCAGTCCAGGGCCAAGCATGATCCAGTCCAGGGCCATGCATGATCCAGTCCAGGGCCAAGCATGATCCAGTCCAGGGCCAAGCATGATCCAGTCCAGGGCCATGCATGATCCAGTCCAGGGCCAAGCATGATCCAGTCCAGGGCCAAGCATGATCCAGTCTAGGACCAAGCATGATCCAGTCAAGGGCCATGCATGATCCAGTCCAGGGCCAAGCATGATCCAGTCCAGGGCCATGTATGATCCAGTCCAGGGCCAAGCATGATCCAGTCCAGGGCCAAGCATGATCCAGTCCAGGGCCATGCATGATCCAGTCCAGGGCCAAGCATGATCCAGTCCAGGGCCAAGCATGATCCAGTCCAGGGCCAAGCATGATCCAGTCCAGGGCCAAGCATGATCCAGTCCAGGGCCAAGCATGATCCAGTCCAGGGCCCAAGCATGATCCAGTCTAGGACCAAGCATGATCCAGTCCAGGGCCAAGCATGATCCAGTCCAGGGCCAAGCATGATCCAGTCCAGGGCCATGCATGATCCAGTCCAGGGCCAAGCATGATCCAGCCCAGGGTCATCCAATTATTCAATCAGCTTGTGAGGTTCCCTATACCCCAACTAATTTTTTTTTGGATAGAAAATCTATATATAACTGTCCCAGAGTACATTCCATCCCACAAAGGTGACCTGTTTCATCACAATTAAGATTTTGCTATTTTTACTCGTGATAAATGAGCATAACTCATTTTGGGTAGTCTTGATCGGTAAGAGGCATTTTTGGCAAAGGAACTGATTGATTCTCTCATACCAAAATTTAAAAGGTCTGGAAGTTGCCAGCAGCATTATTAGCATCATCATAATATTTCAAATCATCTCAATGTCGACTACAGAATCTCTGCAGGTGCAATAATTGACTTCTGTTTTGTTGAACTTGTGTGGCACATGAACTGCTCAGCTGTACTGCAACATTATTTCTGATGAAGGCTAGAGCACTCTAGTCGAAACGTCAAGAAGATACAATTTCAAGTTGATTATTGAGAAGGATATTGTAATTTTAACCCTGTTACTTGAGCGAACACCTCGTAGAAAAACATATGCTATCAAGTGCTGATTGCCACTATGAAAAGTTTGAACCAACTCAACTGAAAGCTTAGCTGCCAATAAAAATGTACTTCAGAACACTGGTCATTGCCAGAATTCCATTTTATGTGAAACTTTTTTTTTAATGTTTTCAAGAAAAGCATCCATTTTCACTACTGCATTTTATGAGCTTGAATTCTTTCATGTGATGACAAAGTTTCTAAAGCCTTTCAAAACTTAACAAGTGGACTTCCAACCAAAACACCATGGGCATTTTCTGTCTTAACAACAGGCACAGTACTACTACTAGTATGTAGCTTGCTGAAAGACCAAGTGTCTGGAATTTTACTGATTGTTGACCTTCACATAGAGCTGGAGAGTTATAAATTACCAGACAATGCAAATTATTCATATTTATTTTCATTTGAAATACAACCAAACTTTAGCAGAGATACAAGTGCTACTGTTACCTTGAACACTTACAGAAACTGAAGTACAAGACCCTTGCTATCCAGAATTTGTGGTAACTTTTGGGTTCTTAGAATTGCAGTATATGAGGCATAAGCTTGGGAAAGTTGGCATCTTACTTCTACCATTTCTAGCTGCTTACTTGAATCTGTGACTTCAGGATCAAAGGAATGCCCTAGCTTTGTACTGTACAACACGACCGGGTGTAATGTACCGCTAAATATTAATAGATTAGCTATCTCATCTTCGATATATTTCAGCATACGCTTTAAAAGGCGGAGAGGCTATAGCCCCCCCTCCCCTCCCTACTCTCTCCTGGACCGCCTATGATGGCTCCTCTTTCCCCCTCCCCCCCCCCCCCTCCCACCCCTCCCTGAGTAACTCCACCACCACAAATGAATATCACCCACAAAGTGACAGACCTCCATGTGAGAAGTCACCTTCCTCTCCTCCCCCACAGAAAGACCATGGCCCTGGGTGGAAGAGGCCCTCCCTTCCCTATTGGTGGTCTTTACACACTACATGCGTAGCTAACCACCAATGCAACAACATCAATGCCATAATAAAGAATGACAAGGCTTGTGCAGATGCACTACATACTATAAAATGGTATGAGTGCTAAAGTCAAATCGACCAAAACTCCACAAAAACTCTAAGGTGGACAAACTGCTCTACAGAAAAAGCACAAGACCATTTCCCAATTGGTGAGGGTCTGCTAAGAAGAAAATAAGATTGGCTGTTTAGTAGTGGTTTATTTAGGTTTCCCATGTTACTGAAATGACAAAGACAGCCTGCCAGATCCATGGTGAATATTTAATTTATGTGTGTGTTTGTTTTAAAATTATATAAGTATTTTCTAACTTGTTTCTATTCCTTTTCATCCTCGCAGCTCCAAGGTTTCAATTTTCTGGCTCACCTATGTTACGGCTACAAGCTACTCATCAAGTCTGGCTCAAAGTATCTGCCATTGATCGTATCGTCCATACTGATTGTGACAGTGTTTTATACATATAGTTTGTTTCTCTTTATTTCATGCCCATGTGCACATAATCCTCAATGAACCCCTTAACATTGTCCATCAAGACATGTTGAAGCAAGATGACATTCAATGAACTCTCAGTTGATATAATAACATTACAATAACCTTATCAATAATCAACTTGAAATTGTACTCGCCGACATTTTGATTAGATGCTCTCGCATGACCCTGCTATATACTGCTATTCACCACATGCTACAAAACCACACCTCGGCACATGCGTCCAGCATGTGAACCGCATGTGAACTGGATGTGCCAAAAGCCAGACGCATTCATGCAAATTGGGTGCATTGGCTGTCACTCTTGTTACAATACCTGTTCTTTTTTTTGCAATAGATCCTGCTAAATGATGTATCACATTCATTGTACATAATTATATTCTTTCTTCCTAAATATACACCCCAACCTTAGAGTTCTCCTATGCCAGTCTAGACGGTGCAGTGTGCAGCTAATGGTTCTCGATTATTAGTGTACAATGTTTATCCCATGATTTTGGTGTCTTCATTCTTTACACTGTAGCTCAAAGACATCTCATGTATTCTGCAAATACAGGGGTACCCAAGACAAGAGAAGTGGTTAGTCACTGCATCATCAATGGCTTCCTCACCTTTCACTCTCTCACCTTTTATTGGCCAGGAAAAGTCTTGTTTTCTCTCTAGAAGCTTCATTGATGGGGTAGTGCCAATGGAAAAGGAGAGAGAGAAGGATGAAGAAGATAGGAGGCACGGTCATAAGCAGCTTCAGTGTCAATGGGAAATACCATGGCTGCTCGCATGCACCCTTATTGTAGCCGGCTATCCTGCAACAATATAGAGGTCTTTGTTACAAGAGCCAATCATCGTTGCCGAGTATGCTGCAAACAAAACAAAAAATATGACCTCAGCCTGCCCTGCCATCTCAAAGTATATGGCCAGTAAATGCAGTGGTGTGGATTTTGTTAATATATATATATATATATATATATATATATATATATATAGTAAAAGCTGGTCACAATATGATGTAAAGAAATCTGTTGCACAACATTGTGAACTGGCAGTACAATGAACTGCAACCAGAAACACATTATGCTGCTTTAAATGATGAGAAACTCATTGGAGCTGTGAGAGCTCCCCCTGATTATGCGCCAGTATCTGCTGGCATTTACAAGGATTTATCAGGACAAATAATAATGCCTGGAGACAGGGGTATGGTTGCATTATAAGAGTGTTTAATAGCTAGTTGTTTGCCAGCATATATAGATACATAACTAGTAGTTTTGCTGTCTTTTGTCTTTGGTCATTTGGTGGCTATGGTAGCTAGAGTTTGAGAGCTGAAATACTAGCTAGTAGCAATGTAGCCAGTCAAGCTAATAGCAATAGTAGTTTTTGCAGCTGGTTATAGCAGTGTTAACTTCTCATCCATAAATGCAGTGTGTAGATGTGACCCGAGCTGAAGCTACTCTCTCAGTCAAGGTCAAAATTCATCACTTTTTACTCAACATATGTAGTGAACTATGAAATACATTCAAGATCCCCTTGATCATATTGTGAACCTGCATTAAGAATGGAGAGTAAACACACCCTTTATCTTCACTACTAGTCACATATCAGTCTCACCTTTAACCCTTTACAGGATGAATGTCATGCTGGAGGGGCTCCATTTTTTTTAAATCATTGTTGTAAGCATCTACTAGCCATTTCCAAAGTTTTAGAGGCATTGGAGCATCCATTTCAAAGTTATGGTGCTTTTTGTCCATGCAATTTCATTATCTCGATTCAAAATTGGAAGAGACGCGCACAGAGAAGGCTTACGGGAAAGGTAAGTTTTTCGGCACCATAAAATGGCTACCACTTATACCTGGAAGCTCAGCTGCCACTGATAGGTACCCAAATTTCTTGCTGAGTCATTTCCTGCCATTTGCGCAGAGGCCCTGGATATATAACTCCGGTGCGCACGCGGGATTTCCAGTCGCCTCGTTTTCAGTTTTTGGTCAATGTCTTTGTCTTTGTACCGAAAGCAGCGCCATTCCCGGCACAAGAAGTGCTCTGGATTCTGTGGAGTGGTCCCGAAAAGAGGTGAGGCATCTTCTCCAATAGCTGTTCCAGCTTCGCTGGTGACAGCTACTGGGAAGAAACTAGCATTAGCTCGGCCATCATCCTCGGGTGAACCCAGCGCTCATGAAGCCTGTAGTAGTTCTGATTCTCAGTGTGAGATGAAAGGACTACGGCTGATTGACTTGCAGAGTCTCCTAGCATCTGTCTCACGACGTGCTAGCTGCAATGTCTGTGGTTTGCCTATGAATGTCAGAGAAGACCTGAAGTTGAGGAAGGGTCTATGCACTAAGCTCTCTCTGTCCTGTACCAATTCGTTGTGTGCAGGCAGTGATGATGTTTTTTGCGACCCTTCCAAGCATTCGAAGGCTTTCAACTCTAGGTTTCTCATAGCAGGGAGGATGTGTGGCAGAGGGCGTGCTGGGCTGGAGACCATCTCCGGCTTTTTGGGCTTGCCTCCCCCATTAGCCAATACACCCTTCTCTGACCTCAATAACTCTCTCCAGGAGACGGTAGAGCAATCCAGCATGGATAGCCGGCAGACAGTCTCTACCCAACTCCACTTGTTGCAGGGCACCGAGCCAAAGGATGTTGTTGACATGACTGTGACATGTGACGGCACTTGGTCGAGGAAAGGCTTCTCACTGCCACATATGGTGTTGTGGTAGTGATATCGTGGGGCTCCGGCCAGGTCCTTGATGCGGTGGTACTGAGCAAGAGATGCAATCTCTGCAAGAAGAAAGAGAGCACAATGGGTGAGCAGGAGTTCCTTGACTGGTACATGGCACACAAGGACTCCTGCAATTCCAACTTCTCTGGCTCGTCTCCAGCGATGGAGGCCGAGGGCACATCCAGGCTCTTTTCTCACTCAGTTGAACGTCTCAAGTTGAGATACACCAGAGTAATCTGTGATGGGGATGCCAAGTCAGTGGCGCGGGTGAACCACGAGCAACCCTATGGGAGTGATGTTGTGATTGAGGTAATTTACAAAATTACATTTGTGGTGATTTCATTTTTTAAATTTTATTATTGTGTTTTTGACAATTTCAGAAGTTGGAGTGCGTGGGCCATGTCCAGAAGCGACTCAGAAAGAGGTTGCGAGACCTCAAGAAGAGGACCTTCAAGGACGACATGGGCCATGTGCTCAACTTGCGGTGGGGTGGGAAGAATTGTTTGACAGATTGTGCTATCGATAATCTTCAAAAGTATTATGGCGGAGCTATCCGTGAGAACTTCCACAATGTGGTAGGAATGCGTAAGGCCATCTGGGCTGTATTCTACCACAGCACTGCCACCGATGACTGCCACGATCACTCCTATTGTCCCACTGGAGAATACTCTTGGTGTAAGTTCAATAAGGCTGTTGCTAAGGAGCAGCTACCACTGCCACACAAACGACCAACCATCCCGGTTGACCTGGCTTCGTACGTGAAGTCAGTGTTTGAGGACCTCTCCAAAACTCAACTGCTGGAGAAGTGCATCGATGGAGCCACACAAAACCAGAATGAGTCCTTCAATAATATCCTTTGGTCTTGTTGTCCCATGACAGGATTTTGGTCGCTAGTGACAGTGGCGGCTGCATTGGGTCTGGCTATTCTCACCTACAACCATGGATTTTGGAGAAGTTGTTGGGTTCCCCTCCAGTTGCCTTCACCTCGAAGTTCTTAGCATCTCAGGATACTAAGAGGGCTTCGAAGGCAACATTCAAGGCATAAACCACGAGCAGGAGGTGGAGATAGGCCCTGAGATCGACAAGCCTGTCATTGGAGGAGGAGTGTATTGCAGATGAAGGAGTGACATACGAGGCAGGCGGCTTTTAATCCCTCCCTACTTACTTTATTTTGGTGGATTCTATTATTTTTATTTGTTCCTTGATTTGATTTCCACAACCGGCTTTTTTCAAAGCCAGACTTTTTTTTTGAGAATCCACCGGGTGCCCGCACTGGGTTGCCACCTATTCTTTTACAAAAATCAAAAACTATGCACATACAAAGACGCTCTTTTACTTCATTGAGGGACATATTCAGCTGTAAAGGGAAGTTCCCATGCATACATCTCTAATATCAAGTTTTATCATATCATATATCTTTCTTCCACGTAATCAGGCATAGAAAACTAAAGAAGTGGAATACAAAAAACAGATCAAGTCCTAGAACAGATCAAGAAACTTAACCATTTCAACCCAAACATTTCATTGTCTACTTTGACTGCATATTTCTACAAATCATGCGTTTGGCAAACATAACTTTGTCACAGTTAAACCAAAAATATATTTGTTGGTGTCATTTGAAAGCTTTTTGTGTGTTCTGTGATTTGAGCGAATCAGATTTCTTTTTAAAAATAGCATTGCCAAGTTATGGTCATTAGAAGAGGAGTTTAATGAGTTCAACCCACGCGGTCAATTGCAACTGACCAACAGTCCTACACAAGCCAAATTGGTTTCGCTCAAATTACAGCCAAGTGTTTCAGGAAGCCATAAAACAAATTTGAGCTCAAGATCTTCAAGTGGTGGTGAGTTAGTTCTGCCAAACGCTTGAGTGGTAGGGGCCTTGGTCTGTCACTTGTATCTTCTAATAAAATGTGTCTATAGACATTTCAGATACCATTGGAAAGAAGACAGAACAAACAACACTTTGATAACAAAATTATCTGCATAGTGGAAAGAGGAAAAAAGTTATGGCAATTACAAAAAGAGGACAAACGTTTTTTGTTAATTAAACAAGTGGAGCCCCCTGGCAAGCGTCACGGATTTGCGTTTTCACGAATTCGTGACGTACGCTACACTAGACGCAAGTTCTGGCTCTATGTCAGCAGCAGCTGCGCTTATTTACACGAAACACAAAATGAACATGACCACAACTGAGGCGTGGCGCCACGATCCAGCTGCGAGCACAAACTACTTTTTCCTGCTTTAGTAAAAAATGGCCAGAAATTCTATTCAAGAGAGGACTGAGTGCATAGCAATGATGTCTGATATGGGAATCGATCAGGTAGAGAGTGAGAATAAGTGTTGCAGTGAAACTGATTGTATAAATAATGACAGCTATGGAGAAAGCAGTGAGAGTGATGAAGAAGAGTGGGCTTCTTTGATAGGTCGAGGCAGTAGCGATGGTCAGGGTAGAATGGGAATTAGTTGTATGCAAGCAGGAAGCGGTATGATAGGAGTGGGTAGCAGTAGCTTGGGAGTACAATGCTGTAGCAGGGGCAGTAGTGTGGGTCTTGGAAGTAGAAGGGGTGGAATGGGACAAGGGAGAGGAAGAGCAGCCTCAGTCACTTCGCAGCAGTATACCTGGACAGAGGTTGGAACAGATAATTTCTTGCTCATAATTATTTTGTGAGTATAAGGAACCATTATTACAGATGACACAGCTCCTACTCCAGCCTCCAGCACCCTTTAGTGTGGTGTCTGGAAGTAACCTATCAATGGCACAGGACACCAGAGGACTTCTGTCTTTTTTACTGTCCAGCTCTTGCAGCTTTTTGGTAGACAACACCTGTGAATATGCTGACAAAAAAGTCCAAGCACTGAAGGTATGTAAGTGTAAGGCAATATATACATCTACAATTAAATTAATCTCGTATATATATATCTATTTTAATATATAGATCAGCGATCACTCACTCTAGAACTGGAGGCATGTGCAATTGGATGAATTGAAGGGCTGTCAATTTGAACATGGGCATACACCAATTAAGAATTATTGGTTACAAAGTCTAACTAACGACTTGCCACTCTTTCGATCTGTATTCACCCGTGACAGATTTTTACAGATATTTCATATCCTCACTTTGGCCATCTGGACAGTCCAAAGAAGAAAGACAAAGTTTGGCCACTCCTGACCTCCTTCCCTCCCTTCCAAGCAGCATACACTCCTGGTCAACACTTTGCTATTGATGAATCTAGCATCTCCTTCAAGAGTAGGGTCAACTTTGGACAGTACCTCAAAGGAAAGCCCAATCCTTTGGGAATAAAAGCATTTGTACTGGCTGACAGTATCACTGGTTATTTAGTTGATTTATTATGGAAAAGAAACAGAGCAGACTTACCGAGTTGTTAGCACTCTAGTCAAGGATCTTCTAGCCACGGAGTTAAGCAAAACTGGATTGACAGTGACGGGTAAAATCATTTATAGACAATTGATATTTACCTCCATGACAGTCGCCTCTTACCCTTCCTCATCCACTTCCACCTCTTAATCCAGGTACAGTGCAGTCCAACAGAAAGGGACTTCCTCAGACTTTTTCCTGCAAGGCAAAGAAACCACAAGGAACAGGACAGACAAGATGAATGTATTGATGCTATCAACAAAACATTCTACGGGAATGTTGAGTGCACATTATTACTGCATTATATGTACAGTGTACTTAACCTAGTGCTATTCCTATTCCTTCAGGTACACTTAACAAACATAAGAGAAGCCTATATATAGTAGTCCACGACTACAACCAGTACATGTTGGGTGTTGACAAGATGGATCAGCTTGTCGGGTACTACAGTTCCATACAAAAGCATTAAATGGTGGAGGAAAGTATTATTTTTGGTGCTAGAGGTGACTGTGGTGAACTTGTGCATACTCTACAAGGAAACTTGTACATCACAACACCCACTCACTCACTTGTCTTACAAGCGGAAGTTGATAAACACACTTTCACAGCCTCTCTGCAGCACAGTTGTACCCCCAAGATCAACCTCCATGGCAAGCCTCATGAGTGTGGAGTGCCTTCAACACTGCATCACTTTCAGAGGAAGGGAACAAAAGGAAGGGCCTGTATTGTTTAGCAGAGGGTGGAAAATATCACCTTACCTTGTACAAGTGTAGCACCTGTCACAACCATCCTGCAAAGTTCCCTATAGATTGCTTCAAAGCTTATATATCACACAACAAAAAAACTATTATATCTACTATATGCCAATAAGTACAGTAGTATATTATATATGCACATGTCGCATCATTTTATATATTATGCATAATTATGTAGGTATGTATTACTTCTTCACACTTGTCTGCTGTTACTACATGTTCTATCTGAGGGACGACCCCAAAGTTAGACAGCTGCACACATCAGGGTGTAACTTACTGGTTTATAGTTATATATATAAGAGTCCTGAAGTATCCCACCTCTCCCCTTCCAAATCCTGATTGATCTGAGGAAAAACAACAACATAACAAAATCAATTTATGACAAGCTTGGCTAAAGCTGTCTTTAGCTACAACCTAATGACTAGTAAAAGCTCAGAAGCTACTTACTGTATCTTCTTGAATAACGACAGCATCTTTTAGCGTCCTGAGAGGTAGTCAAGTCAACTATCTAGACGAAATATGTCGGAGTATACAACAAACCATAAGACAAAATGTCTTAGCTATATCTAAAACTCAGCTCAAGTGGCCGCCCACTCAGACACCAGTTCTTCACAGCTTTCATGTTGGCTAAATAGAAGAGGTGAGAAATATCTTTTTAATATTTATGGGGGAAACCTTATTTGTTTATATTTCAGTTGTAGTAACTAGCTATACACCTATATACCAGAGCAATGCTAGCAGTCTAACAGGTGCCTAACTAGCAAACAAAGTTTACAATCTAAGTAAAGAAGTACGCTAAAACATTATCTTGCTAGGACGAAGCAGGAGAAGCTATAAGCACACTAGTCAAAGGATCGAGAAAGCTACTCTTTGTAAGAGGTTGGATAAGGTTCATAGTATTTCCTGTTGGAGCATGTGGCACACAGAACTTCCTTCACTGCCACGAGCAAATTGCCGGTACGTTCATCAAAAATTAAAAAAAGTGATGTCCTGATGACTGAAATTTGATGTATGTGACGTCGTCTTGGTAGGTAATATTCAATTTTTCATGTTCATCCAGTAAGGGTTAAGAGTGAAGGATAAGTGCACCCTTAATCTCTCTCTATATAGTCACATCTCGCCTTAAGAGTGGATGAGCACAACATTTATCCCTTAGCTCCACTACTTTAAATATAGTATGACCATTTGGAGCGATGCGACTACTAACATAATTATTACCACTAGTTATATACCAACATTTAGTAACACTTGAGGCACAATAGCAATGTTGATCTTGAGCTATACCCTCTGCAACAATGTCCTATAATAATCAGTACAATTAACGTCCCGGATGACTTTTGCATATTAATATTCCCTTACTTGTAAACTGATGTGGATATTGCCAGCGTCATACCACCCGCCAACTTGCTACCAAACACAAAGTAAGAATAGAATATTTCTTCTCGCCGAGCACAACTATTCAGTGTAGCTTCATCTATTACATCTGGCAACATCGACCTGTATAATATTCACAGAGATAGAAAATGTTAACACACATGATACTCTTACACCACTTAATTTATGCTAAATACAACATTTGCACTCGTAAAACTCTTTTTAAGATGAAATCTCAACACTATTATTTAGAGTTCATAGTTCATATCTGTGAATGCTTCTTTCCCATGGCAAAATAAATTAAATCATTGTACAGTATTTCCTGTTCTCTAGATTAGGTCTTATGTCTTATTTACACAAGAAATTCATAAAATCATTAACTTTACCATGGAATCAAGTAGGTACAAGACAGTCCCATTGCCACGAAGACTGCTACCACGTATGAACTCATCGGGAAGTAATTGACAAAGAGAAGACTAATCAGGATGGGCAAGGTTGCCCACATCCCGATTAGGAATCCAGTTTTCTTTCCGAAGTGTGAAATAAACCACTGCCAGAAGATTGTCCACGGGATGGCAGTGATTAGAACCACTGCTATGATGTAAGGGTATTGGTCCTCCAGTCCAACAGAATACTTGATGTAGAGGGCAATGTTGCCTTGAAGAAACTAAAATGTTCGTGGCAAGGGGGAAAAGTTAGGAGGGGCTAGATGTAACAACTACTCAGTCCATGCAATTAACCAATTGGCATCCTTTATTCATTTGCTCCTCATTGAATTAATATGCAGGAAAAATACCAACTAATCAAAACCCTCGTTGGTGAGTGGAGGCACCCAATATGTATAGCTTACATGGAATAGGTCTCTAGCACACACACCACTCCACCCTAATCCATTGTTGTATAAGTTTGCCTTTCTTGGTCAATTTAATTTAATTTAAGTGAGTGATGATTTATACCAAACCAGCATGCAAGTAATATGTGTTTATTGATCTGATTTTGAATTCTTTTGTCTCACCTGGATAGCAAGCAAAGAGCAGATGTTCAGCATCAACAGAGAGAAGAACGGCTGGAAGCCAAGTGTATCCTTCAACCCTCCCAAGAAACTCGCGCTGCTCCTAGTCTTTTCTGGTTCACCTTGAGTATACACAAAAAAAGTCACCAGTAAAGGAAAGATTGCTAATAGTCATTAGAAATGAGTGCAAGGCACTGTGTGGTAAGTCCCTTACCAAGCCTTTTGCCCTGTGCCATTCATTTATATAATTAATTATTTTAAATATATATTGGTGTGCATAGTAAAGATACTATAAATGTTATTGATATTGTGTGAGGGTTTTGTGTTAAATACTACTATATGTGAACGCATCAAGTAAAAAGGCACGCTCAATGAATTTGAGATACAAGAGTTTAAAGTTCTAAATGTATTGCTCAGCTATGGCACAGCAACAGTATCGTACAAATCTCGTGGACTGATTGATCTTTCATCAACAAAATATGCTCATCTTGTCAAAATGCATATTTGCTGATCGCAGACCTGATCCATAATTAGTTTGCAGTTTTGGATTTTGGTTTCTGTAATTCACCTCTTTTGTTAATAGGACTTGATTTACTTAACCACCCTTGATTGCAAAAGGCATAACTCATACATGGTATTAGATCTAGATGTGAAAATTTGTGAAAATCATATGTCGCATCAAGAACTCAACACAGCAGGTATGTGCCTAAAGTTCCATTTTTACTTGATGCGTTCACATATGCTACTACACTACCACTACAGATACTACAACTAATAATTAAAATAATTTTTTTTTTAATGGCCGTTCCATCAGCTGCTGCCGCGAGTCATTCTGGGTGTGCTGTTTGCCTGAGGAACATTTCTGCGTCTGTTTCTGGCCCTATTAGACCTCATGGCTCTGTCAACAGTTGCTACCCCGGTTCTAGAAAGCCACCTGCTCTCCCTCCTCAAGAACCATGTGCTTAATCAACTCCAGCTTCTTCCGCCATTACCACACCATCGGACGCGGACTCTTCAGACAATGGTGAGGCATCATTTTCCTTTACCTTTAAGCCATCCCGAACTAAGATTCTGAAGAGGATACCTAGGGCCTCTAGAGACCAGGCATCAGCTAAGCTGACTATGATTCTGGACAGGATTGTATGCTGCAACAGTCCAGTTGCTTGGAAAGGTTACTGAGGTTCCCTATTAGATGCCTGCATGTGCCTCCAAGGTGTGGCAGGCATTGGTCTCTTGCTACTCAAGTTAACAAGCTACTGAGAGAGGAATTAGACCCACCTTAAAATGGGATCCATCCCAACAAGAAGAGAGTGAAGGCAAGCGACCCACTCGAATTCTTGGGCCGAAGGGTGTCCGCTAAGCTAGAGGAAGGGGATTTTAAGGGGGCAGTACGTTTGGCATGCTCAGAGGATTCCATAGCAGAGAAGGGCGAAGCCACTTTAAAATAATTGAAAGATAAGCATCCCTCTGCCCACCCTGACTCGTCAGATTTCATTGCCTCCTATTGTGGCTCCACATCCCACCCCAGTGTCAGAGGCTAATGTAGCTCGTGCCATCAAGTCGTTTCCATATGGCTCAGCTGGGGGGGTGGATGGTTTAAGACCACAACATTTGAAGGAAATGCTGAAGTCAGCCAGCACTGATTCATCTTTCCTCCTTTCTGCTCTTAGAGCTTTTACGACTTTGGTTCTGGAGGGTAGGACACCTCTCTCTGTCTGTCCCTTTTTCTTTGGCGCTAATCTGACAGCACTCGAGAAGAAGGATGGTGGGGTTAGGCCCATTGCAGTTGGATGTACACAGTGCCGTATTAGCCCAAGGCAGGGCCCCTAGGCTTCGAGCTTCTTTGGGCCCCGCGCTATTTAGCTACGCTAGCTAAATTATTTACTATTCCTACACTATTTTAGATGCGCTAGCTAAACTATTTACTATTCCTACACTATTTAGCTTGATCTAACAGTTATAAAAGAAATTACTAGGTTAGCTGAAGTAAAGTTAGTTCCTCACCTTGGTAACAAGAGTTATTCGCTTTACTTTTTTTAATTATTATCAGCTCATATATATATTATCAGCTCATATACTTGAAAACCTTTTGAGATTTGAGTAATGAAGTACCAGTAAGTAATCCTAGAGAGGAGTAGCACCTAGAACTCCTCTATCAAGCCTCCAGTTCTTGCACACGAGGAGAAACTAAATATTGCCCACCGCCCTGGGTCTCTAATAGATGCGCGCACCAATCTCACGTTTACTTTCAAAAAAAGGTTGCGCGTGGGCCCCTGTTTTTGGTGGGCCCCTGCTCTTGGTGGGCCCCTAGGCTTCAGCCTAGTCAGCCTTATGGATAATACGGCCTGATCATGTACACTCATACGCCTTGTAGCCAGAATTGCTGGGAACCAGGTCATGCATGAAATGGCATCTCTGCTTGCCCCTACACAGTTGGGTTATGGAGTACGGGGTGGTGCTGAGGCTGCTGTCCATGCTACTAGGCAATACATCAGACATCTGCAACAAAATCATGCTGTGCTAAAGCTTGATTTCAAGAATTCCTTTAATTCCGTGCATAGAGACAAAATGCTTAGTGTTGTTCAGGTTTTAGCCCCACAAATATACCCCTTTGTACACTCGGTGTACTCTTCTCCATCCAACCTTTTTTGAGAGGATCAGACTCCGCAGTCTGCTGAAGGTGTCCAACAGGGTGACCCGCTTGGGCCCCTGCTATTTTGTTTGTCCCTCCATCAACACTGTGCCCAAATGTCATCTGAGTTGTGTATAATGTACTTGGACGACATCACTCTAGGCGGTACTACTGAAGACATTGTCAAGGATCTCTCTTGCATACAATCAGCTTCAGAGTTGGGTCTGTCACTGAATAATGGAAAGTCGAAGATCATCTGCCATGACCCGGTCACAAGAGGGACTATATTATGCTCACTTCCAAGTGCATGTGTGACAGATCCTGAGGAAGCATGTCTTCTTGGTGCACCGCTTGGTGGCGTGGAGTCGATCTCAGCTTCCCTTTTGAAGAAGGTGAAATCCCTTGAGGTAATGGGGGAAAGGCTAAGCTACATCTCGGCCCATGAGGCTTTGATTTTACTGCGTAGCTCATTTTCCATCCCAAAGCTGCAGTACATCCTCAGGACCTCCCTTTGCTTCCTGTCTACTGTCCTAGCTACCTATGACGATGCCCTCAAGACTATTGTGAGCAGCATCATCAATATTCAATTGTGTGATGATGACCCAGCTTGGTCTCAAGTCAGTCTTCCTATCAGAGTGGGTGGTCTTGGTATTAGGCGTGCTGTGCAGATTGCCCCATCAGCCTTCATGGCCTCGGCTGCTGCCTGTTGCGACCTGGTCCAACGCATCCTCCCTACACACCTGCAGTCTCTCCCACTCCAAAATCGTGAAGAGGCTTTATTGCTGTAAAGATCATGATTTCCCTTCACCTTCTGGTTCAGCAGCATGCCTCCAGAAGTCGTGGGATGCCTATCAAGTTTCCAAAGACATGGAGTCCTTGCTAAGCAATGCCTCAGATAGCCTGACAAGAGCTAGGCCTTTGGCTGTCTCTGCTAGGGAATCTGGAGCATGGCTTCGTGCACCCCCAATCTCCAACTTGGGTTTGAGGATGGATGACGCAACCATCAGAATTGCTGTTGGCCTTCGTTTGGGGTCCCCTCTTTGCCATCCCCACTTATGCCAGCACTGTGATGCAGAGGTGGACCATTTTGGTCTGCACAGTTTGAGCTGCAGGAAGAGTGAGGGTCGTCACTACCGACATTCCTCAATGAATAACATTATTCATAGGGCTATGTCATCTGCTCAGGTGCCTTCAAGGCTGGAACCAGCTGGACTCAGTCATATGGATGGCAAACGTCCGGATGGAATCACCATGGTGCCATGGAAATGTGGGAAGCCCCTGATCTGGGATATGACCTGCCCCAACACTCTGGCACAGTCCTATTGTGCTCAAGCTACCAGGAGCTCAGGTGCAGTAGCTGCCATGGCTGAAGAGAAAAAGGAGGACAAGTACCATGCCTTACCAGGAATTTTTTTGTTGTGCCAGTTGCGGTAGAGACCCTAGGTGCTATTGGCCCAAAGTCATCGGCCTTCCTAAAGGAACTCGGAAGGAAAATAAAGCAACACACTGGGGAAGAGAATTCACACCAATTTTTGATACAACAATTGTCTGTGGCGGTACAGAGAGGCAATGCTCTTGCAGTCATGGGGGCAATGGGAGGCTCGGGCATGGACAGTCTTGTGTAATTATTATTGTTGTTATTGATGCTATATTAAAATTTTAAGAAGAAGAAGAAGAAGAAGAAGAAGAGGAGGAGGAGGAGGAGGAGGAGGAGGAGGAGGAGGAGGAGGAGGAGGAGGAGGAGGAGGAGGAGGAGGAGGAGGAGGAGGAGGAGGAGGAGGAGGAGGAGGAGGAGGAGGAGGAGGAGGAGGAGGAGGAGGAGGAGGAGGAGGAGGAGGAGGAGGAGGAGGAGAGGAGGGGGAGGGGGAGGGGAGGGGGAGGAGGAGGAGGAGGAGGAGGAGGAGGAGGAGGAGGAGGAGGAGGAGGAGGAGGAGGAGGAGGAGGAGGAGGAGGAGGAGGAGGAGGAGGAGAAGAAGAAGAAGAAGAAGAAGAAGAAGAAGAAGAAGAAGAAGAAGAAGAAGAAGAAGAAGAAGAAGAAGAAGAAGAAGAAGAAGAAGAAGAAGAAGAAGAAGAAGAAGAAGAAGAAGAAGAAGAAGAAGAAGAAGAAGAAGAAGAAGAAGAAGAAGAAGAAGAAGAAGAAGAAGAAGAAGAAGAAGAAGAAGAAGAAGAAGAAGAAGAAGAAGAAGAAGAAGAAGAAGAAGAAGAAGAAGAAGAAGAAGAAGAAGAAGAAGAAGAAGAAGAAGAAGAAGAAGAGGAAGAAAATAATAATAAAATATTATTATTATAATACTAATACTAATACTAATACTAATACTAATAATAATAATAATAATAATAATAATAATAATAATAATAATAATAATAATAATAATAATAATAATAATAATAATAATAATAATAATAATAATAATAATAATAATAATAATAATAATAATAATAATAATAATAAATAATAATAATAACAACAACAACAATAATAACTAGTAATAATATTACAACAACAACCGTTTTGGGTTCAGTGTGTAATGGCATGGACTTGATGGCTTTTTATCTTATCAGTATTCTCAACATCACTATGCCTTTGTGCCCTAAACACATTCAAAACCTAAACACATTCAAAATCACCTGGAAGGAGTATAATGACCGTTGACCCAAAGATATAAATTAGCTAACACACTCATCATAATAGAGGCAGAACCTCATATATATGGTATGATGATGATAGCTACTGCTTAGAGGTGTCTTCTATCCTAACATTCCTCAGGCTCACTGAATTCAGTGAAGTAAACTTCTTCATCGCCATCCAGGCCTTTAAGTGGGCAGTCTCACCACTGGTGTCACCTCTACCATTGTATTGATGGATATGATTTTGATCAAACCTCCAACATCTATACATTGGGTGCTTGACCTAGGTAATGCACATCTACTCATTCGCTGCACTGGAGATTTGCTGCCCTGTCCAAAGTTCTCTTAACAGTCTGCACACTGTATGCTGATTTATACACTAGCAGATTAATTAGCTACATAGTTACGTCCCTCAAACATCAGAAAATAAAATTATATAATTCTAGTTAAATTGGTTGATAATTGTACAGTAAAATCACGCACACCTTGTTGCTCCTTTATGCTGACAACAGTGATGCTTCCACAGACCACCACCAATACTGCCACCGTGGCTGCATGCCACTGATAGGCAGCCTTCAAGTTGGGATCCGACAGCCTTTGGCCGTGATTGTCACAGTTTGTGTCGGAAGAGTGCACTAGTCCCACATAACATGCTGTGTAGATGCAGACTGCAAGCACAGTGCCCATCATTTCAAAGCATGCCCCTAGACCACAAATATGCATGTCAAGCATTAACCCTTTCATTACATGGTGCATAAAACATAAGAATGTGTGCTGACAAATATCTTTAGTCAAAAATGGCTGCTAAACAACAAAGGATACCTATTGGGATACCACCAAAACACCACCTTCTCCTAAATTATTCATGAGTAGATTGTTAAAATGGGTGGGGTGTGGCTAAGGATAAAAAGGAGGGCCATGTTCAAGTATCAATAACCAATTCCTCATACCTCCTATGCATGCAATTCCTCATACTTCCCATGCATGTGCTCATCATACTTCCCATGCATGTGCTCATCATACTTCTTATGCATGTGCTCATCATACTTCCCATTCATGTGCTCATCATACTTCCCATGCATGTGCTCATCATACTTCCCATGCATGTGCTCATCATACTTCTTATGCATATGCTCATCATACTTCCCATTCATGTGCTCATCATACTTCCCATGCATGTGCTCATCATACTTCCCATGCATGTGCTCATCATACTTCCCATGCATGTGCTCATCATACTTCTTATGCATGTGATTCCTCATATTTCCCATGCATGCAATTGCTCATATCTCCTAGTATTTGATTCCTCATACCTTCCAGCATGTGATTCCTCCTACATCCCATATATGCAATTCCTCAAACTTACCACGCATGTGATTCTAGTGGCAAGTAAAGATCTTACTCTATACTTGAATTAAAGCGAGTGGAGGTACCTGGCATCGCCCAAGTAATCAGAATAAGTTACCCATTTTGAATGAAATAGACTGACGTAAACAAGGAAGTGGCCTTAGTGAAAAAAGATTCAGAGAATCGGCTGATTTGATAGTGGCTAGGATGATATGGTATAGCTGCTGAATTCCTCAACATCACTGTGGAACATTTATTATAAGGAAAACTTGACAAGGTAAAAGCATAATTCCTTGCAGATACTGCTACTTTGAGAGTGAGTACCAAAGAGAACAGGCCACATAGTTGGAATATAGAGGAAATGTGATGACTGCTATATACATAGAATCAATAGAAGATAGCATGACAATAGGCATTGTATCCATGAACCATTACGGCCACTACAGAGCCCTAACAAAATTAATTGTATATTACAAGACCATCTTTAATTTTAACACAAAACTGCTGACTGTGGGTTCAAGACTTGCACACCCACACATTACACTGCATGGCTCATGTAGCTGTTTCAATGATTACAAAATAGATGAAACTGACAATGAGCCAGGACCATATGAAGACTCTAGGCTGGTTCACAACATGACAACGAAGGATTGCATTGCTGGTTCACTACAATAGAGCAGTTATGCAATGCTCAGTAGATTGACCTTTGACTCTATCCATTAACAATGGACGGTAGCAGTGACAGCAGCGGAGAAGAGATAGATTTGATTTTTCTATTGGCTAGGAGGAGGTGAAGAAAGAGGATATGGGCACATGCTCGCATAGGTTGTAATAACCTTGCTAACATAGCAAATAGTTGTGGTTGGGAAATTCTTACCTGACTTGCTGCCACCTTCCAGGCATTTTCTTTTGCTCTAATATCCTTGTAGGCTTTTGCTGTGACCTGCCATAAACAGGGGAAGCTCTGGACAGATTCCATCAACTTTTCTTCATCCATCGCCATCCTCAATACCACCTCTACAGCTGGTAGTTTGCCACGTGCTAGATTCTAGCATTCTGATTGGCTCAACAAACCTTTTTCTAATTGAGTGTGGCATTGCATTCTGTTCTTGTGTGGTCTGGTTCATAACTTGGCGGAACAGAATGAAAGGGTGCAATGCAATGCTCCGCGTCATGAACTGGCCTTTATCATGGAAAAGCCACTATAGTGGCTTGGTCCCCTATCATGGATGACCTTTATACTTTGAACTTCAACGCTACTGTTTCAACCACTGACTCTACTATGTAAAAGAAACTTCTTGTGACTTTTTCAAGGCTCTGAATTATTTATAACATCTAATTCCTGTATGATTATTTGTTGATATTGGTAAGGAGGGTAAGATTTAAAAGGAGAATGGCCATGATTGAACTAGTATTGAAATGGTCTTGAGTCTCAAGCGAAGGAAGGGAAAAGAAGAAAAAGAGAAGAAGTAAAGAAGAAGAAAAAAGTGGGGGAGGGAAGATTCCGCCGGACATAGAACCCTGGAGTAGTACAAGGCGAATGGACAAAGAAAAGAAAAAAGAAAAGGTAAGGGGGAGGGATGAGGGAGAAAAAAAAGATCCGAATCGAACTGGCGACTTTGAATACCAAAGCTACAGAGGTATTTTTTACCTCCGATACAGAGTGGGAGTGCTATGGCAGTTTTGGGCACCCTGGGTCCATCTCCACCTCCTTGACTTTGTTGTGTTTGTCATGGTTATTGTTTGTGTTTTTTTCTATGTAAATAATTCTTTGTTTATTCATAATAATAATAAAAATTATCTGATTGTTATTATTTTGGTGTTTTGTACTAACTAACTTGTAATTAATATTTAATATTATTATTAGTAGTAGTAGTAGCAGTAGTAGTAGTATCAACTTATATACACTTAGTTTCATTTAAAGAAATATAATATATAATAATATATTAAAAATTCCCTTTGATTTTTGGTTTGGTCATTTCTTCATTTTTGTTTGTTTGTGTATTTGTAGTGATTTTTTAAATCTCTGGCAGCATAAAAAACTGACTATTCACAGCTACAAGTGTTAATGGATTTTTACATGAAGTATAAAGTGGGTGATTAAATTTACAAGGACTGATGCCACAAAACAATTATATTTACAAGTGGCTTGTGTGACCAAAACAAGTATGATTGATCCATCTTTTAACTTTTAAGAGGCCATCTTTAAATCCACACTAAAACAAACACAGCCTCCACCCTCACCCAACCCAACACACACACACACCCAGCCATCTATCAATCACTTGTTATGTCCTGTCCACTTTGATGATAATGATATCATAATTTACAAAAATAAGGTACCCTGCAAGGGTGGGAGAATACTCCCTAGATTCTTCATTGTTAATGCTTCATCTAATTATGTTGCATACCATGCATACCAACAAATAACCACTAAAAAATAATAAATAAAAGTAGGAAAATGGAAATAATAAATCACCTTCTCCTGATGAAGGCTAGAGCATCTAGTCAAAACATCAAGTGAATACAATTTGAAGTTGATTATTTGAGAAGGTGATTTTAATGCTATTATGTCAACTGAGAGAGTTTAATTAAGATTGTCCCAACAAGCTACTTCTGCGCTCACTTCCTGCGACAAACTCACTAAGCTAAACTTCAAACATATATACTTGAACACTTGCAGCATCATAGTGAAGCAACTTCTACCGCTTGTACAACGAGCTCTGGAAAAAGAGATGAACAATTTTTGTCTTTCCTAAAGACCTCTTAGGAAAAACAGTATCCGCAGGTTGGGAGGGATATCCAGGATTCTCAGGAAAATTGACTGAAGAACTACTCCCATTGCTCCACCCACCTCTAGTGACAAACCACATCTTTTGAGAGACCATTTTAGTGTGGTCAATCAGTAGTAGTGTGTGGCTAGAGGTAGGTTGGTAAGATGAAATCAGTGGTGCATTCTGTACAGGATGTGATCTTTGGTGGGAGGAGTCTCTCAGAAAGGGAGCTACTAGAACAGAAGGATACATAAATTATTAGACCGAACAGGCATTTTGAATTTCTTATTACTGATAAATTGCTAGTTAACAGAGCTTCACCAGCTTCATAGACCCTTTGTATTGTTGCTACCCCTCATATTGCCGAGACAGACTGATTGTTATTTTAAAACAAGAAGTAGCACGTTTGAATGAGATTCACCTCATTGTGGTTTCATGGTTCATTTCTATGACAACATAATATTAACCACAATATTGGTCAATTCAATTGCTATCACATATAGTATGGTTGCTAGAGAGTTTTCCAAACTATCGCTGAGATAGCACGGTATATTCTCATTTAGGTTGTGTTCATTAAAAAAAATCACTGGCGAGAAGATAGAAGGCATACCGCATTCACTTGAATAGAAGTCACAGCCTGAATAGAAGTCATACTTGAAATGTAGTTATCCAATTGTAGCACACTTAGTTGATTGTAGTATCAATTTGCTAGCACTAACACTCAATCAGTAAATCCTAAAAAGATGCCAAGTTGATAAGAAATCCTTCTGTGCTTGTGCAATAAATATCTGTGGAGGTGGAAGGGTCTGAAGATGGAGAGATTCACTGCTTCAAAGATGATAGAGTAGTAGCTTTAGCCATTGCTGAAGCTACTCGCCAGCTGTTAGAAGAGCAACAGTGATGGAGAAGATCCATTCGCCTCCCTGGAGGAGGTGAATAAAGAAGAGGTTGAACTGAACGAACTTTTCGTTGACAATAGAATTGGAATCCAGTAACTGACTGCAGCTAGCTTTGGCTATGTTTGTGGTGTTCATAAACAGCATGGTTGCAGCTATAGAGCCACACAAGTGCTGCAGTGTCCAGTGCAAAAAGCCAGCCTTTTTGCCTCTGATCTGATGAATCAAATGGTGTCCTTTGATACAGCAGATCAGAGGCAAATGGCTGTCTTTTGTTTTGCTCGGTACAAGCATTATACCCACAGCACTTGTGTGGCTATGTAGTTGCAACCAATGGTAGTTAAGCTGAATTAAATACTTCTATTCGAGTGAATACAGTATAGAGCACTGGAAGACAATTACATGCACTTAAAAGGAAGAGAAATCTTATCAGTGATCAATGGAACAAATCCCCATTTGACATACCACTGTGGAGGCTACCTTAATATAGATGTAATTTATCATAGTTAAACATGTATGACAGGATTCACACGTACTATAGAATGTCACAGAATCTCTTTCCTTGTTGTCATCTGTCAAATGCATGGTAAGAGCAGTATAAGGCACATGCAGACACTGCACACACACACACACACAAAAAGACAAGTCACTATTGTAAGTTACTACAAGACACAACAGTTAGTTGTCTTTCACTCACCGACAGGAGGGAGTTGAAGATCAGGTAACAGAACAAGTAGTAAACAAACTTGGCAAAATCAGTCGAGTGGTCCAGAGGCACAAACCACAAAAAGAAATAAAGCACAGCAGTTGGCAAAATGGCAGCAGCCATCCTGAAGTGAGGAAGAGATCATTAACTTACAAGCACTGACTTCAATACAACCACAACATGCTTCACTCAGACCAGCAGACGTGATCATACGACACAGGAAAATTCTTTTGTCCTTGTTATAATTAGTGACATCTGTGCTTCCAGTGCATCTGCACTGTAGCTGCCGTGTAGTTACACTTGTTCCTTTTATTATTATTTTTGTATGCAAAGAAGCCACTTCCAGAACATGGGCCACTCTTGTCAGAAGCCCTGGCCAGGTAACCTACATATGAAGTAGCCATTACATACCAAGGTCTAAGCCGACCAAATTTTGTGCTTGTGAAGTTTATGAGGTAGCCCACTAGAGGGTCAGTCATGGCACCCCACACACGCCCAGAGAACATGATGACCAGAACATACACTGGATCAAGCTGCAAGTTAAACACAGACACACACACACACGAACACACATCACACACAAATGCACACATGCACACATCCATACATGCACACACACACACACACATATACCACACACAACAAAATATATAAACTCTGTGGCCAAGTATACATATTGATCACAATCACACACAAACAATAAAACTGAACTGCTTGCATGTGTGCATGTCACCTTGGAGTTCCATTCCCCCAATGCTTGCATGTGTGCATGTCACCTTGGAGTTCCATTCCCCCAATGCTTGCATGTGTGCATGTCACCCTGGAGTTCCATTCCCCCAATGCTTATGTGTGCATGTCACCCTGGAGTTCCATTCCCCCAATGCTTATGTGTGCATGTCACCCTGGAGTTCCATTCTCCCAGTGCTTGCATGTGTGCATGTCATCCTGGAGTTCCATTCTCCCAGTGCTTACATGTGTGCATGTCACCTTGGAGTTCCATTCCCCCAATGCTTGCATGTGTGCATGTCACCTTGAAGTTCCATTCCCACAATGCTTATGTGTGCATGTCATCCTGGAGTTCCATTCTCCCAGTGCTTGCATGTGTGCATGTCATCCTGGAGTTCCATTCCCCCAATGCTTGCATGTGTGCATGTCATCCTGGAGTTCCATTCCCCCAATGCTTGCATGTGTGCATGTCATCCTGGAGTTCCATTCCCACAATGCTTATGTGTGCATGTCATCCTGGAGTTCCATTCTCCCAGTGCTTGCATGTGTGCATGTCATCCTGGAGTTCCATTCTCCCAGTGCTTGCATGTGTGCATGTCATCCTGGAGTTCCATTCCCCCAATGCTTGCATGTGTGCATGTCATCCTGGAGTTCCATTCCCCCAATGCTTGCATGTGTGCATGTCATCCTGGAGTTCCATTCCCCCAATGCTTATGTGTGCATGTCACCCTGGAGTTCCATTCTCCCAGTGCTTGCATGTGTGCATGTCATCCTGGAGTTCCATTCCTCCAATGCTTGCATGTGTGCATGTCACCCAGGAGTTCCATTCTCCCAGTGCTTGCATGTGTGCATGTCACCCTGGAGTTCCATTCCCCCAATCGTAAATATCCACTCTGGAACTCCATTCACACAGCACATGCATATTTCATAATTTTTCTTTCCTGCCTTGTGTCTGCATTTTTCTGGCACTTATTGTAATACAAGTCCAACTCTATCTAGTCTGGCTGGCTAGTTAACTAATAGCTGTAGTAACAACTTCTGCTATGCACAGTAGACACAATTACTTGAGTAACCACTAATGATGATGATCCCGGTAACTATTGCAATGCCACTCAGAGTAGTGACAGCTACAGGAATAAAATTCAATATGCACCTCAAGTCTCAGATCAGTGGTTGAGGCTGTAGAGGCCATCTAGTCCAAGTGAAATTATGTTCACTCTCTAGATTCAACTTCACTCTCATTTTCTATATGCTGAATTTGGACTATTTGGATCTGCGATAGAAATATAGTAGTGCCAGACTAGTTTACTAAAACTATCTGGCACATATATGCACTATGGTTCCAGTCCTTAACAACTTCTTACCAAACAAATATAAATACATGAATTTGGAATCATGTTTTATAAACGTGTCTTTGAATGACCTCTGTGAGTGCATATATGTACAGCCTGTGTTGTAACTTCATGGCTGTAGCAAATATATATACCTCTTACCAGTAAATTAACAAATTTCAATCTAAACATCAACAATTCAATTGATGCAACCCAGGTAGTGCAGATGCAACCCAGGTAGTGCAGATGCAACCCAGGTAGTGCAGATGCAACCAAGGTAGTGCAGGAAAAAAGACTTTAACTACCGTCTTATGTCTGCCATTTCTAATTTCTAATCTGTATTTCTTCTGGTATATCCCCGACCCAACCATCATTATTATTCTAGGGTGGAAGGGGTGCCTGTGGATGATTATGAAGGATAAGTGTAATATTCTAACTCTTTGTTGGTACATATATTTATACTACATATTCTCCCCATACAAAACAAATGAGTGTCTGGGTAAAACAGTAAATTATTAAACGGTGCAGAGAAGGATGGATTTAATTTTTATCTGAGCTCTCCTAAAAAAAGCTAATGCTAGTACTTACAATGACCACTTCCAGAAGGAAGATACTGAAGTATAGAGCAATGACTGTGGTGCTAATAGCATACGGCATAGTGCCTACAGCATACGCCAACTTCTTCCATACTGGAACTCGGTGGATGTTTTTTCTCTTAGCGTCGCTCCCACTGGTCTCTGAAGAACATACATCGGTAGGATTCATTTAGGATCAGGTGAAAAGAAATAGACAATGGCTTTGGACTAATAGCATATTTTTACTCTGCGCCGAGTCGCCTATATAGTCATAATTATAGGCGCGCCTTATTGCGCATAAAATAACAAGAGGGAGGGGCTAGATGAAGTTTTAACGATCATGAAACTTCACTTCGAAGTCCAGTGTGAACAAATGGGGCAAAGAGTCAATAATAATTGTTCTAATGGGCCTTGAGATAGGCCATCACTAAGTACATACAAATTTTTTATACTGAAGGAATAACATGAATTAACTGCTTATGATTATTACAACAAAATAATGAATTCTAAAGAGAGTTTGTTTGGGGATTGCAAGGGGGGAGGTGCCAAAGACTTGAGGACATGGGACCCTAGGTGCCAAACGTTAACCCCTTGGCTTCTCCCACCACTTGAGCACATTTTCCATTATAGTTCTGTCCAAAACTTCCTACTTCAACCCTGCTATTGATCTACCCAACATTAGGCCTTCTCTCTCTTTATCATCTTCATTTCTCCATTCTACCAGCCTCTCTCAGACCTTACAATGTCCTCGACCGTATCCAACAATCTTCCTTGATCACCAGCAAACTCCCCCCAGAACAACAAGAAATGCACAATATCTTACACAACAACTTCATCACAAAGGTCACATCTACCAACCTCCTGACACATACCACATCTCTCCTTGTCATACCAAGAGTTCTGCTGATGCTGGTCCTTAAGCCTTCCCTGTTACTGAATCCTCTGACATATCTTTCTTGTCCAAACTTTTTCCCTTAGCTAACTTATACCACTTGAGTTGATTTCATGAAACTAAAAGTCCTCTGGATAGAGGGTTCAACCAACTTGTGTTTCAGTGCAAAAAACTCAAATTTTAGGATTTTAGGACATTAAAGCAAGAGGAGAGCAGAGAATATTGTAGAGACTGAGATAGGTATGGCAAGGATGACAAAATGAAAGTTATGTATAACATGAACAATAATTATTATGAGTTAATTTAAAAAACGAGCACGCGAAATACGCATGCGCAGACTCCCAGTGGCATGTACGTACTTTGTCAAAAGGCATCAAATATGGCAGGATCTAGACCTCATTTGTGGTGTGTGTGGGTGGGCGCTAAACTTTCTCGGGCTCTTTGCAGATTTCTCACTGGATCCGTCTTGAGGGGATCGTGTATGCAACCTTCTTTTGAGCACTTCGGTTCTGCACACATTGACTTGGACTCTGTATTCCTACCCTTCCTTCTAGAGGAAGAAAGGAGTAACTCTTTCACCTGGCTCAAAAACTTCCCTAATGAACTTCCCTTTTGAATCTATTTATCACACTCGTGTCGGGTTTTTTTTAAACGAAGTGGAGAACTGGCAGCCTGCGCTGGTAAATTTACCTGGAGGAGTTACAGTAAAATTGGTTATCGATCGGGGGATCGGGGCAAAAAATTGGATATCACCCCCCTCCCCTCTCCTTCCCCTCCCAGGATTTTTTAGCAAGTGGGATGTGGATTGTGTAAGGGATGTTCTTTAAGGAAGAGTGGCGGGAAGAAGTGGAGGAAAATTCAAAAGTGTCTAAAGTAGAGTTTGGACGAGAAAGATATGTGAGGATTCACTAACACAGGGGGAGTGTGGCTGAGATTTAGGTTAAGGACCGCATCAGCGGAACTTTTGGGTGACAAGTGACTAGGTGAGGGGTGTGGTTATGTGTCAGGATGGTAGATGTTAGCTCTGTGATGCAAGTGTTGTGGAAGATATTGTGCATTTCTTGTTGTACCATGGGGACTTTCCTGAAGATCTAAGGAAGATTATTGGATATGGTCTGAGGGCATTGAAGGGTCTGAGGAGTGGTTAGTAGAATGGAGAAATGAAGATGATGCAGGGAGAGTAGGCCAAATGTTGGGTAGATCAGTAACAGGGGTGAATGAAGAGTGTCGGGTTGGGCAGACAGAATTGTAATGGAGAAATGTGCTCAAGTAGTGTCAGAATAGGAAATACTTAATGCACCTAGGGTCCCATGTGTCCTTATGTCTTTGGCACCTCCCCCCCCCCCATCCTCATCCCAAAGCAAACTCTTTGTAATTCTAATAATAATTAAAGTCATGTTATTTCTTCAGCAGTCATTGTCCTTGTCATTTATTGTTTGTATGTATTTGTGATGATCTGTCACTTACTTCATGTTAAGCACTGAGAGAAACACAGTACATGGACTCATCCAGCTGGCGCTAATGACAAGGGAGGCTCAACAAACTTAATAATGTTCTGTTGAGCCTTGAGATAGGCCATCACTAAGCAATAACCACTAGAAAAGAAAAAGGGGGGGGGGGGGGTGAACACGAATTAATGATCATTACAGCAAAATAATGAATTACAAAGAGTATTGTGAATTACAAGGAGTTTGTTTGGGGTTGGGGAGGGGGGGGGGATGGAGGTGCCAAAGACATAGGACCCTAGGTGCCAAACATTAAGTATTTCCGGATCAATTGAAGAATAGTCACCCGGGCCGAGGAAAACCTGATCTTCTGCAGAATAGTCACCCAAGCCGGAACCTTCTGAAGTATAGTCGCCCGAGCTAGATCTACATTGGGAATTGGAGAGCAATATGATCACACAGGCTCTGGAATGCATTCTGACCCAGCCCTAGCCCCAGCCCCAGCCCTAGCCGTAGCCCCAGCCCTAGCCCTAGCCCGAGCTGAGGTCTTCTGAAGAATAGTCACCCAGGCCGTGCTCGGGTGACTATTCTTCAATTGACCCTTATTTCCTCTTCTCCCATCATTTGAGCATATTTCCCATTACAATTGTCTACCATGTCCAACACCTCTTCCTTCACCACTGCTACTGATCTACCCAACATTAGGCATACTCTCCCTCCATCATCTTCATTTCTCCATTCTACCACCCACTCTTCAATGCCTATAACCATATCCAATTATCTTTCTCAATCACCAGCAAACTCCCCACAATACAACAAGAAATGCACAACATCTTCCACAACACCATCACATAGCTCACATCTCCCATCCCAGCACATACCACACCTCACCTTGTCACCCAAGACTCCCGCTGATGCTATCCTTAACCTAAATCTCAGCCTCACTTCTCCTGTGTTACTGAATCCTCTTACATATCTTTCTTGCCCAAACTCTCTTTAAATAACTTATACCACTTGAGGCTGGATTTCCCTCCTACTTCTTCCTGCCACTCTTCCTTATGAACATCCCTTTTCCTCCATGTCACGCTTGAGCCTACTATCTCCAATGCTCCTTCCCCACCAAACTTCCTTTTCAGCTCACAAAACTCTGCCCACCAACCTGGACAATCACTTAACAGTGCCACAACTTTTTCCACTAGCCTATCTTCACTCATTCTCTGCAACCTCCATCCAAATAACACTTTTTTCCTTCCCTTCTCTGCTCCAGCCTAGGTCCCCTCTTACTGCAACCCTTGCAACTGTATTACTCCCTCCAACCAGTTTCCTTATAAAAAAAGAAGGGGGGGGGAAGAGAGTGAAAGCAAAATGAGAGAATAAGAGCATGGCTAAAGAACGTTAACATGTAACAGGTGTTACGTTTGTTCAGAAATCTGGCAACAGCAAGGTAATTTTTTCAGCTTCTCCTTAATTAAGGGCCAGGTTGGAGTAGAGGTCAACCAGCTCGCCAGGGACAGAGTTCCATAACTTGATGAGAAAGAATGTGCATGATAGTTTGTATGCACAAATGGCTGGTAGTTTTGTTCATGTAGTACCTGGAGTCACATCCTCTTGAGCATGTACAGTGGTTAACACCAAGGATGGAATGGTGGAAGAGCCCAAGAGGATCCTCCTGCAGAGGCAAATCTCTCCTTGTGGCAAGAAAACACCACCCTAGCTCAGAGCACAGGGTCGTCTGGTTGGTGGATCATCTTCCAGTCACTAGTCTAGTTGCAAATCCTTGGACATACTTAAGTTTGATTACGTGTTGGAGGTTCCATATTACAGAGCAGTAGCTAAGGAGAGGCATGATAATTGCCTTGAATAGATGGCGAGGCATTTAGTGCTGCCATGCCTGAAACTTCTATACAAGAAGTCAAGCAACCGCCTGGCCTTGCAGTATACACCAGGGGTTGATGTGAAGTCCAACAGCTCAGATCCTGACTGATGGTGATGCCTAGGTAACTAACATGGCTAACTTGTTCAATCAGAGTCCCGTCAACACATAGGTGTAGGACAGGGGGGAGGTGCTTCCTTGAGATCAGTAGGGTATTTGTCTCCCTGCTGTTCATCATAGCTTGTTAGATATAATATGACACTGTCAACAATCAGAGAAATATCGAATTGAAATGTAACCAGGTCCAATTTGCATGCAATTATCACAATGTTATCTGCAGAAAGATGTCACAAAACAAAACAAAAGGGGGGTGGGGCCCAGGATCGAGCCCTGTGGAACATCCATAAAAGTAGAGTGAGCTCCATTTAAGACCATTTTCTCTTTCTCTTCCTTCTTCTTCTCTGACTGAGGCTCTCCTTCTTTTACACCCTGTGTTTAGTTTTTTATTCTGCGCTGTGCAGCTCCATTATGGATTCCGTATTGGTGCGCTTGCGTATAATCGCGACGCAGACATGCAGCGCAAGACATTTTTTTAATCTGCGCATGAGTATAACCGTGACAACTAGACAAGAGTGCTTGGTAAAGGGTCAATTCCGTGAGATGACAATGTTAGCAAGTCGGTTCTTACTCTGTACTGCAGGGTCGCTGAGGTCTTCGGCTCCTCTAGCAGCTGCTGGTGTGGTCCTGAAGCGCGGGGCGCCGATCTCCACCAGCACACTACTCTCTTACAATTTAATTAAGACAGAAAAAAGAGGAGAAAAGCAAAATGTTGGAGTGATACGCCTAAACCGCCCTCGTGCACTGAATGCCCTTTGCGACGAACTTATGACAGAGGTAGGAGAGGCCTTGAGAGAGTTTGATGGAGATGCTGGTGTGGGTGCCATTGTCTTGACTGGCAGCGAGAAAGCTTTTGCGGCTGGGGCAGACATAGCCGAAATGCACAACCTGACTTTCAAGGACTGCTACTTGAGGAATTTTCTGAGTTAATAGTTGTAGTATACAATTATGTCAGGGCTTAGTAGCAGTGAGGTGTCTGTATGTAATAGACAAACAGAATAAAGCCACAATCGGAAGTGAATTAGCAGGGGCATTCCTCCTACTTGAAAAATTTATTGAATGATTGCACAAAATGATCCCTTTGTCAATATATATACTCCCTTTGTCAATAAACTTAAATTTAGTTGTGATTTCAAAGTAAATCAGCAACTCTTGGAATATTACGCTGGTCATCATGGGGGGGGGGGGGACGATTTGCTTGCTACTTCTTACCCATGCACCCCTCAACAATTGGTTATTCTTTTTTTCTCTCTCTCTCCTAAAGTCTTCTGAAAGAAATTACTTTGTTTACTATAGCTATTGTTTGTCTGTTGTTTATCATTGTACATATATAGGCAACTGGGAGAGTTTAATGAGAGCCCGAAAGCCAATTATTGGTGCCATCAATGGGCTTGCTCTTGGTGGAGGATGTGAGTTAGCCATGATGTGTGATATCCTCTACGCTGGAGAAAAGGCTTCTTTTGGGCAGCCGGAGATCAACCTGGGCACTATCCCTGGAGGAGGGGGGTCACAAAGGCTTACTAGAGCCATCGGCAAATCTAAGGCCATGGAATTGATTCTGACTGGTGAGGAATGTTGTGTATGTGTCGTGTTGGATGATGGATTTTGCCACCGCTTGGAGTGAATGGATGTCAACTTGTATTCATTAGCATATTCTATGCCATTGCATGGAGTCTAGGCTGCAATGGTTCACTTTCATCTGGAGAGGCATAAATTGGAGTGTGAATTGAAGGGATTTATTTGGGTGAGGGGGGTGTTCTGCTCATGGAAGGGAATTAGGGAAGTATCCTTTTCCCCCTAACCCCATTCCCCTTCCATATGTTTGGCTTGGTTAGGTGAGCGTCTGTCAGCACAGGAGGCAGAAAAGGCAGGGTTGGTGAGCAAGGTGTTTCCTGTGGAAGAACTGGTGGACAGAGCTGTCGAGCTGGGAGAGAAGATAGCTAGTATGTCCCAAGTGGCCACTGCCATGGCAAAGGAGGCTGTGAATGTAGCAGATAACCTCTCTCTTAATGAAGGTCAGTGAGGTATATGTAATGTGCTGGTGTGTAGTGTGTGCTGTGTTGGTATAGTGTGCTGTAATCTGTTGGTGTCTTGTGTGCTAGTTAACATATTCTCTTGCTAGCTAGCATACATCAGTATTGCAACTCCCCCTATCCAATGTACTGTATGAGGTAGATAAGAAAGAAACCTCCCCCCCCTCTTTGAATAGTAGGTGTCCTGAGACTCTCCTGTGCTTGTTTGGAGGGGAGGGAGGAAGGAGATAGGATGTGCTATATTTCTCTACCCTCTGGCTACACATAGCAGCCCTTCAAAAGTAAGGAGAAAGGAGAAACCCTTCCTTCTCCCAAGCTCCTGCCCAACTCCACACCTCCCTCTCTCCAACCGAGGAGCTTGAACAATGTCAGCACCCCCAAGTTCCCCTTCCTAAATACATCCTATTCCTAGAATATGCCCACCCCTCTACACTGAACTATATGCACGCAAATAATCCAATGTATGTATGGATACATATGCATGCTGTGGGCAGTTCCATACCTTGTCCATGACTGTGAACTAAACATCTCTTTTTTCTCAGTCTGCTTAAGAGTCTAGGTTGCTGTAGAGAATCCCTTCTACACAGATATCAGTTTCTCTCTGGGTAATGTCAGTCTAGCTGTTGCTATAGCTGGCCCAATCCTGGAGTTGTTATCTGAGGACTTCGACACATCCATGCTTGAAGGACCCAACTCTTCTTCCCTTGCCCATCTGGCCAGCAATTCCCTAGAAAGTGGGATTCCTCCTCTGAATTTGAAGAATGGTTAGAGAGAGAGAGAGGCCTGCCTCTTACTGCTGTGTGACACCGCTACAGCCCCCACTGGGCACAACTCATTGCCACTCTTTCCCCGATTCACCGACACCCCCATCCTGAATGAGTTGACGATGCTTTTATTCAAACTTGGATGGCATATGGAGATGAGGGCATCATGCTTCTGAGGTTGTACCTAAGAACATAGGGGGAGGGGGGGGAGAAGAGAAAGTGTCATATCCTGCCCACAGTAAGGATGGGCAGCCTGGAGCCAGATCTGATAACTGCATTTCTGGACTGTTGGAACTTATTCTATCTCAATGCTTTAGTTGAAGAGTGTTTCATCCACAAGGTGGGCTACAAACAGGCACAGCTTGTGTTCGGACACTGCGAGGTGCGAGGCATTGGGGGGGGGGGGGGGGGGGGGGTCGAGTTCATGCTCCTACAGAAAGGCACCGCCTTTGTCCTGACATATAATCTTGCTGTGGTGTTGGGATGTCAGCATGGTCTCTCTCTAACCTCATCCTCCCTCCGAGTGTCTGAGGTCCACTGCTTGTGGACGAGTAGCCATGTCCGGAGGGGAGAAGAACTCATCTAAATTGTTTCTGGAAATAGCATCGGCCATGTGAGCTGCTGTCAGAGTCAATTTAAGTTTGTGGGACTCCCAAGAAGAACAGACACAAACACCTCACCATGTGAGCCTTCACTGCATCCCTTACATGCTACCTCTACTGATTGGTTGTCGCAAGGGAAGAGAAATGTTGAGCCATCCCAGCAAGACCCCCAAGTAGCAGCTATATGATGGGACCAGTTGTTATTTTTTTAAGTGGGGCTACTCACTTCAGGCCACCTGGAACCACTGAACCACTGCACCCATCCCCCCCCCCCCCCACACACACACACACTCACTAAACCTGATGCATCCCCCACGTGTCTGCCCCTGGTGACCGAAAACCCTCACTACTCACCAAAGATACACAATTTCTGGTGGCCAAGAATGGAAGTCGGCAGCTCTGAATTAGGTGTTAATTAAATCTAATGGTATGACTCTACTTATGAAATAATGAAATGTATATCAGGCCTCATATCCCTGTAAAGAAATCTTCTCCTGACATGATCATTTGTAGGTTGTAGGCATGATTTTTGTGTTCAGCCAAAATTGTGTCTTACCCCTCTCTCAACAATCCCCATTACATCAACTTCTCTGCAGACAACCGAAGCTGTAACAAATCTGAGTTCAAACTCTAACCATGGAAATGTGATATGTGTTGCTGGTCCCATCAACTTCCCTTCAGACACTGGGAAGCCCACTTTTTCACGGGATCAAGTGCCACCTGGAGCCCTCATCGTCTGTTTGGACCAACATATTCCTCTGGGCTGGCTTTAAATCAGTTTTGACCACCAGATAAGGACCACAGGTCTTTGCTGAGTCCATCATGGACACTAGTGCACTCTGGGAATAACAGGTCCACTATTAGGCAACAATTCCCAGCCTCACTTTTTGGAATCACTCAGATTGGGATGACATGGACATATGGAGAGTGTTCCTTATGAATGGACCAAGCATTCTCCCTGCCTTCTTCCCTTACGAATGGGCCAAGCATTCTCCCTGCCTTCTTCCCTTACGAATGGACCAAGCATTCTCCCTGCCTTCTTCCCTTACGAATACACTAATTACGATGCACTTGACAACGTTATGATCTGCGACCCATTCCACGCCCACCATACAACAATGGAACTCGACCTCCAACAATCCCATCACAAGAATGATCTAGCACTCCTCACACGAGGTGGCTGTACACCCTGGCAGTATGACCTGCCACTTTACTCCTTGGGCCACCACGCCATCAACAGGGTGAACTTACTGCTTGCCCACACGGGATGGCCATTGAAGTAAGACATCCTGTCTCACCCTGGGACTTGTATTCCATCAGCAGCCTGAATGTCACTCAGAGTATTCGAGATGTCTTGTTTCCTCTCTTTCTTAAACAGGTCAATCCAGTATAGTTGTTGATTTTTGTTCTTGTTTCAAGTAGTTGTTTGTTTGTTGTTTCTGTGTGTTCTAGTCAAGCGGTGGACGACTACACCAAGTCAGACAACGTCTCCAGGGCTTTTAAACACTTTCCCTGGCCTATTTTTGTTGATGTACACTACACGGATCAACACATGCCATGCCTTGTTGCTTCTGTTGACTGAATGTACACCACATTGTCCTCGACACAAAAACCGGCACATACCATATCTTGTTATTGTTGACTGTACTCATGTAGTGTCGGCTACAGCCTCCTTCACAAGGACTTGGTAACAGTTGCACAGGAGAACTCAACCTGTCAAGATCAGCCTTCTTTGGACTTAGTAGTGGTTGCCAGGGAATAAGAACTCCACAGACCCAACAGCAGAACCGAGTTTGGGTCCCTCATTCTTCTTATAATACTTGCGTCTTCTCAATTCTGATTATATAGCTTGATTACATCATCGACGACCACCGTTACCCACACCTTTTTACCACAGCCAAGAAACAGATTAGTTGCTGCAAAGCTATGGAACATTTAGTATTCTGGGAATATAATTATTATGCAATTGACCTATTTTACGCAAATTATGCAAGGAGATAGGTACATAGAAACATTAGGTGATTCGACGACAAAGTTCAAGGTTTACGTGTATTTTTTTTTGCACTGGCAGTTTACTACCTTGGAGAAGGATTCGACGCTTGGAGCTAATAGTGGCAGAAACCACCATTTACGCAGCATGTGTGGATTTTTCCTTTTGTGGAGTTTTGCGGTGTACCATTTTAAAATGGGAAAAACTTCAAGAGAAGTAGTGTCTCTCTTCCATTAGATGGTCTATGCTCCCTCAGCCAGACTATATAGCAGCTTCTTCACCAGTAACTACTGACTTGGCCTTCATTGGTATCCAGGTCTGTCAGCTTTTTAATTTCTTTTGTTGTTACCAGCCACTCTCTGTCTAGCTGCCAGCTAGCTAACGGTCACCTTTGACACCTGCGAAAAACAATAACAGCATCAAGAGCCAATACCACACCAAGGTAGCCTGGACCTAACCCAGAATTACGTAAACTCACCTTTTGCCTACTAACCACATCCTTTCTGTAACCCACCATAGCAAGTCTGGGACATGTTGTGCATGCTAGAGACATCTTTCTATGTCCTAGGCAAGGAGCGCGCTAAAGCATGGTATGCATGCATGCTAGAGCTTGCACATATAGGAATACTCAAAGTTTACTATGAGGATTACTCAGTTTACAATGAGGATTACTCATAGTTTACAATGAGGATATGAGTTAGGAATACTCAGTTTACAATGAGGATATGAGTGTGATGCTAACCTACTTTACAAACAAGAGCTGGCTAACCATAACTAGCATGAGGACTTGGCCTCATTGTCCAGATATACATTGTTGTTATATACCACTTGCAGGGATTAGGTTCGAGAAGCGACTTTTCCATTCTACATTTGCCACCAACGATCTGAAGGTTGGCATGACTGCATTCTTGGAGAAGAAGAAACCAGAGTGGACCAACAGCTGAACTAGTCATATTATCCTCCACTCCCACACAGAACACACATTCCCTTGTCCCTGTTGAAGGTAATAATGTGTTGACAAACATTACTCGCATTTCGAGTGCTACTTTATTCATCTGTGATGACAATACCATACAAAATGCAGTACAATGCAAAATGAGTCCAGCATGGATAATAATAATAAAATTAAAAAACGACGACCAACATTGAAAGTCTATTATAATAATCATATGCTAATCATAACAAGAGCGGCAAATTAGTCTTGTTCCCATGTTGTATTATATAGTATCAGTGGGTGAATGTGGGGTTGGCAGAGATAGCGTTGGATGTTTGGGGGTTTCAGTTACACATCAGGAATGGAGTGGTCCATCTGCTTCCTCAAGCTCGAGCCCATGCTACAAGGAGAGAATTCAGACATGAAGGGGGGGGGGAACAAAATATATATAATATAAGCTCTTCACTTGAGTGAGGCACTCTTTTATAAGCTCACTTGAGGTACTCGTTAATAAGCTTACTTGAGGCACTCTTTAATAAGCTCACTTGAGGCACTCTTTAATAAGCTTACTTGAGGAACTCTTATTAGCTCACTTGAGGCACTCTTTTATAAGTTCACTTGAGGCACTCCTTACTTGAGGCACTCTTTTATTAGCTCACTTGAGGCACCTTTCTAAAATTCACTGAGGCACTCTTTCAGAAAACTCGTCATTGACCGATCAAACAACTCCCTGGTTACTCATGTGTAGGTACTGGAGTTATTTACAGTGACAAATCAAATGTCTGGTTTGTTGACTTACTTTTTCATGATGTGGTCGTAGACAAAAGCAGGCATGAAGGTGATGGTGAGTGTACGTGGACTCTCAGAGAAGACCTCACCTATCTCTTTATCCTTCAGACCAATCACATTCTGTCCATTTACTTCAGTTAAGTAATGATCAATGAGCACGCCATTCCTAGAATAATACACGTATTTTGTCAGTATGGATCACATATGATAGAAGTCATAGAAGTGATTCATCATGTGACATATAAAGTGACTACAAGACAACCGGCAACAGAACGCGATGTAAACTAGTTCCAATTACATCAGGTAGCTGTTTCATAACATGACAAGACCGAGTGAACTAGTTACCATTTCTTATACATTCCTTCCCAAGCAACACTTATGCACACACACACACAGATCTGTCACCCAAAGGACAATGTGATTATCACATGACATCACACAATCATGTGATACACACTACTATAGGACATCAAGCACCTGGCAGCAGAAGATTCCTTGATGACAGCTTTAATATTCCCATTGTTGAAGGTGAACCCAACATGGTTGGAACTATCCTTCTGCATGGTGATGGTGCGCTCAAATGGCCGGTCACGAATAGCTAGGGTGATGCGGTCACTCGAAGCCTTCTTGATCACCTTGGCTGCCTTGTCGCTGGTGAAGCCTGCTACCACCTCGCCATTGATCTGGTGAAAAAGGAATTTTATTTTGCACATGATGCTGATGCTAAGTTAGCACTCGACTTTGACTGCCATGTAATGATATAGACACATGCTACAGTCTGACTGCCATGTAATGATATAGACACATGCTACAGTCACTGCACCACAGTAGTGCGACATCTAAAATGCATTCTCGTCATTTCCTTTGCTATAATAACTGATACAGCACGCCACCTTCCTCATTACCAATCCCATAACGTCATACATTTCACACCTAGACTCACACAGCATTCCATATCGTTACACATTTGTCAACACCCCTACATTACATGCATACTTACTGTGAGGATCTGGTCACCAAATCTGACACCAGCCATGGCAGAAGGAGAGTTCTTCTGGACAAAACAGACGAAGACACCTTTGTTAACAGCAAACATGCTGAGGCCGCACTTTCCCTTGGCATCCTTGCACAGCACCACTTCCCTGATACCTGAGGTGGGCATGCAATTAGTCAAAAGATCGTGAGGGAATGACGTGGTGTACTGTGTCACTGTTATTTCCTGGTCAGATTCCAAGTTTTATCTAATAAGCTTGATATTTTTACTTGACTTCTCAAATACAACGAATAATGAATCGCATTTAACTATTTGCTTACTTACGTACACATGCACCTACCACATTACTGCAGCTAATTCATAAGTCAAAATAGAACAGACACTAAAACCCTACACATTCCATTATCATGAATCACAACCTTGTTAAGCTGGCAATATCTCACAGCTTCTAACCAACTCAGGGGTATGCTACATAATTAACATATCCTTACCTTGCTTGATCTCTGCTCTTCTGATTCCAACATTGCCCACTCCACTAACCGGTCCCGAGTTGGATCGAGTGGCCACAGCACTGCCTCCAGAAGGCACCAAGGCATTACTACCCACAGCAGCTGGCTGTAGGTACATATGCATACACACACAAAACACCTCATATCAGTGGACGAGACATTACACAATTACTTAGTACAGTGTGCAGCAATTTAATTTTCTCACTTTCCTCCTCTATGACGAGAAAGGAACCCATGTGCTCTAGCCATATATCTGACATAAGTCATTGAAAGGATGCAGTGTTCACGGGGGGGGGGGGGGGGGGGGAGGGGGCAATGCTCCATGATTTGAACTTACAGCTTGGGGTGGCCTGAACTGTGTGAGCTGGAGTCCCATGTATTCGTCCTCCAGGCTGGGGTAGAGACCACCACCAGGCAGGGGAGCTGAAGGGCCAGCAGGGGGAGCAGAAGGATCAGAACCAGAGTTGGGCTGAGTGATGGCAGGTTTCTGAGAAGCTTGGGCCTACAAGAAGAAAAGTAACTTAATAAAAGAAAACATGTTCTTGGACCTACAAGAAAAGTAGCTCTAAAAACAACAACAATAAAACATGTTTCAGTATATAATTGTTGTTACGCTGTAAATTTTACCTTAGCCATTTTCCCCACAGTCATATCTTCTAGAGATGGATAGAGAGACATATTTTCCGATATTTTCTTCAGGATCTCGAGTTGTTTGAGGTTTTGCGAAAGCCGGCTACTGTGAATTGTTCAAGAGCTGGCTATTATACAAGTACAACTGGAACTGAACCGCTGCACCCCCAGTTCCTGTTATTCGACTCACATGACAAACCATTTGAGATGTCGTCATTGTTATTAATAAGCTCAGACGAATGCACGTGCTACCGCCCAATATTGTTCATGTGTAAGGGCTATGTTTGTACTCACGTGTTGACGTCATGTTACGGGAGCTATTTTTAGCGTAGACGCGTGTCATCCGGTTTCGTGAACTTGGTTTGAAGATGGGAGAGAGGTTGAGATTTATATGTCAAGTATACAATGGACTCATCTACCGTAGAAATTAGCCGCGGTTTGGAGGCTTTGAAGCTAGCTGGACACAAGGGAGGGTAAGCTTCCATTTCTTGTATTTTATGTGTGTGTATGTCATCAAGGGATTTCTAAAGGTTAGTATATTGGGTTAGTAAGATAAGTCCTAAATGGGTGTTTGGGGCCTTCCAAGAATTATTTAAATGACTGAGGTGGCATTGGATATTATGAGCTAGTAAATAGATATCTGAAATTATCTGCATGTGTCAGAGCAGTGGTGGAAGCCATTTTTTATTCTCTGACATGGCTTCTGCTCAGACTTTATTGTGAAGACATTGTTGATGCTCTGTTCTTGTTTTGTCTATTTTTTTCCTTGTTTTATTCTGTTCACTTGGGATGCCTTAGTATTATTAGCAAGTGCTAGTTGGCATTGCCCCTAATGTTGCTATGCATGAGGTGTCTTAATATTAGCAAGTGCTAGTTGGCATTGCCCCTAATGTTGCTATGCATGAGGTGTCTTAATATAAGCAAGTGCTAGTTGGCATTGCCCCTAATGTTGCTATGCATGAGGTGTCTTAGTATTAGCAAGTGCTAGTTGGCATTTCCCCTAATGTTGCTATGCATGAGGTGTCTTAGTATTAGCAAGTGCTAGTTGGCCCCTAATGTTGCTATGCATGAGGTGTCTTAGTATTAGCAAGTGCTAATTGGCATTGCCCCTAATGTTGCATGATGTGTCTTAGTATTAGCAAGTGCTAATTGGCATTGCCCCTAATGTTGCTATGCATGAGGTGTCTTAGTATTAGCAAGTGCTAGTTGGCATTGCCCCTAATGTTGCTATGCATGAGGTGTCTTAGTATTAGCAAGTGCTAGTTGGCATTGCCCCTATTGCGAAAGAAAAAGAAAAAGGGGGGACAAGGCAAGAGAAATCCAGTGAATATGAAGAAAAAAAGCAAGTTGAATTAAAGAATCATACTGAATAGTGACTCGTGTGTAGTGGTATATACACTTGTTTCCTAGTCATTTCAGAAATTAATGGAAGCCATCATGATGTTCAAGCTCTTTTTTATGCTGGAAAGCCAAGTAATACTGCAAAGAAGATGAACGTTATGAAAATCCAAATATCTTAAAATGCAGGTGCTATAAGCGAGGTAATTACCCTTGTGGTAATTACCCTTGTGGAAGCCAGTTTTCATTCAAATGTATTGCTATTCACTTGCCCACCCTATTTACTTGTCCAGTGTTGAGTGAGTTACCCATCCAAGATCTACGGAGTGTTCTGCAGGAGGAAAGTCTGCGATGCTGTCCAAGTGAAGGAAGCTTACAACAGTGTCTAGCTACTGCATCTAAGGCCTTAACTAGTTCAGCAGGCCTGTTGTTATCTAGTAGAGTATTTAGTGAAAGAGAAGCTAGATAACTCCTTGATGGTTCCCTTTGATATAACTAGCTCTTGTGCTACACGCCTTCTCTAAAGAACATTAAGCACCAGACCTTTGGTTGGCAGTGCTCTTTCAACATAATAACATAATCCCTCCTGTGAAGGCTATAAGCTACTAAGAGTAGCTGTAGCCATAGCAGCTGCTATTGGTCTAGCCACCCACTGAATAAGACCCACAGATGAAAATTTAATGTATTTGTATATGCAGATAGAGTTAGCAATTATCTACAGTATATGAAGCACCCACTTTTACTATACCCTGCTTTATTTTGGTTCTAGCCACCATTTCTTAACCCTCTCGCAGCCAACTTTATAAAAGAAAACTGACGACTAAATTACAAAATAAGTAGTTGAGATGCCCGTGAAGTGACCAACATTGAAACCACAAAATGTCATTATGTCTATGATACCCATTATTTCAATATTTGACCAATAGATTGGAGGAGAGGAAGGTAGTAGAGGAGGAGGAGAGGAGCATACAAGGGAGGAAAATAATCCAGTGGCGAGTAAACTAAACCAGTGGAGCATACGGACTCCAAGTCTGAGGCAGAGCCTGTCACAGAGGAGGATCATATTTTATTGCAGAATCATTATTTAGCTAGCTATTTAAAAAAATCATAATAGCTGAGCTAGGTATAATGTTTGAGCCATCAACCTTGCTCTATTGTATATCCATACATAGCTAGAGCTATCAATGAAAATCGTTCATTGTTCTAGCATCTATATCTGCTGACTACCTCTATTACTAGCTTATCTTGAAACTGATCTACTGAATCACTATCGGCTATAGACTTCATCAGCTTTCCTCGATATCTGCCATGTCATCAGGTTGCACAGCATGATCTTCAGGGTATTACTTACATCCCAACATCTTCTTTATCACTGCTCTTGCTGTCTGAGAGGGTGAAGTTGTTATCAAACGTCAGCTCTAAAGCCCTGTCTCGGTCGAACAGTAATGCCATCTTTTCAGACCCAGGACTTCAACTTTGACTTCCCTGTATTGATAGAAGAACCCTTTCCACATTTTTCGGCAAAATATTGACATTCGTTATGAATTTTTTGTGATTGTCATCCATTTTGCGCCTATAAGTGCTTATGATGATGGGTGGGTTAAAGCTATGTCTCATGCTCAAAAGTCTACCGTCCCTTCCAGCTAGCTTTAGTGTGTTCACTGGACAATCTTTACCTACAATAAATTGGTTATGTCTGATCTCATGGGCATTGCTTTATAAGCTCATGCTCGAGTGTTAACCGTTTCACTGCCATAAGCGCCTACAGGCGCAAACTCGACATCGCTCGTCTAAACATTAATTAAAAATTATTCGAACAAGCTACAGATTTAATTTTTTTACCAAGGCGTGCGCGAAAGATAGCTCTAAACGGAAAAAAATACAACCAAAGAAAAATACCGGGTAGCACGTGATTCCGAACTGGTCACGGCAACAAAAATATATTAATTTTTTGGACAATGATGACTTTACTTAACTGTGACCGTCCCGATAGCTTCTGGAGGCTCTTCTTCGGTAGAAAGCTGCAGAGCCATCTACTGCAGACTCGCTATCAATCAAAATCCTACGGAGTAGAGGGAAAAAGTCGCTCCTGGATGGATCTCTGTTGTTAGTGCCTTTTTTTAACTGTTGTAGACATAGAGATTCGTAACTTTTGTTTGCCTGCTTCAATAGAGCTGATTCATATACCAAGTTATAGCTCTTTCAATTTGCAATCGAATGATATGCTTTGTTTCAAAATGTAATGGATACAAAAAAAGTTATGAAATTCAAAAAATATTAATAAAAAAATAAAAACAAAGGTGTTGAGCTAAAGTTGGCGGTGAAAGAGTTAAGCACCCATTTTCTTGTTGATTGAGAACAACCAACTTTTGTGGTATGTTCTGTAGAACATTTCACTGACCATTTGTGGCTGTTGGAGAGAGACCAGTACCATAAAACCAGTTTATTAATTAATATATAGCTGAGCAAAAGAATTAAGATGACGGGACGTTACAGTGTGACTTTTTTGTGGCCTGGAAATGATTTGATAGCTTGTGGCCGCTCTTACTGCCCTATGTTTTGCAGTACAGTAGTTGGTTTAAATCTTTACCATTTAAAATCATGTTACCAATATAAAATATAATCTTAATTTCAATATTTTGGGATGGTTCCTGTTATTCCCCCTTCCCCCCCCCCCCCCCAAACTTGAAAATATATATCAAAAAGAACATAAAATAATATCACCGCACGTGGCTGTGTGGACTATCCTGTTTAGAGCCAAGGAATGGATGGACTCACCTGATCCTAAAGGGCCCTCATCAGCCTCTTGACCATCTGGAGTAGTTGCTCTGGCTATCAGAGAAGTTGAAAAGGCCATGAGGTCGAAAGAGGCGAGTCCAGTATACAGCATCTGTATCTACCGTAGTTTGGGAATTTTTTTCGTTCAATAATTTTCGTGTTGGTTATGAAAATAATTAGAACGTCAGAGTGATTCATTTTAATGGAGAGCACACATATGCATCCATGTTTTCTGTGTTAGCTAAACTGTTTTCTGTTTTTACTGTTCTGTCGGAACCACAGCTTGCTAATGGCCCTCGCGAGTGCTTCAAGCCACTGCCTGATCCCAAAGGCCCCTGCTATCAAAATTGCTTCACTCACAGGCTATGGTAGTAGAATCGAGAGGTTGAAGAAGAACTACAAAGATACGCGTCTTTCTGGACTGCTACTGCATACCTGTCATTGACATTATCGGATTCTCGTTCACATGATAGCCATGAATACATCAAGGTCTGTCCACCTCTTAGTTAGACTCATGCCTCTCTTGAAACGGTTGATGTTGGATTATTATTTTTTAAATGAGTGTCTTTTTTTTCGTTGGTTTTTTTTTGGTGGGCAAACGGAACAACTGGGCAAACAGAACAACGAGAAAATTTGGTACAATGAAATTTATTCTTGCAAAATATTTAGGAGTTAAATCTTCCCAAACTATGGTACAAGCTCCGTCAAGATTTAGTTGCTAGATTTCACTTGACTCATCCAGGTTTGATCCCACGACCTGCGCAGGTGGTGGTAGATTTGCTACTCGGCATGGAAGAACGCCAGCTTGTTGTTTATTTTTGAGAAAGCTAAGGGGGGTTAGCAAATTTACTATTTACTTAATCAAGGCACAGAGCCTTAAGGCTCTAAAAGGTAAACGAAAACTGACTCGAGTGGTGAAGTGACTTCGCTTCCATTATTAACCCTATGGGTACCAACTTGTGGAAGAGCTATTTCAGCAAAATTATGCAAAAAGGTGCGACAATGACAAATTTTAATTAGATTATTGGAAATTGGATTAGCGGACATATATGATCCATCAATATAATCACTGAGTCTTATTGAGCTGCAGCCGATTGATTTAAGTTTAGATGTGTTGAAGGAACTGATTGCAAAATGTCGTATTTCAGGAAACCCTCGGCGGTGTATTGTTAATGGGTTCATGTGTACTGGGATCTCTGGCACTCTCCAGGTAAAGAGGAAGCAAAAAAGATTTGTTCCATTTTTCAGATGAAGAAGAAACTGATTCAGATGCAGAAAGAAATTCAATGGATTCAGATGAAGATAACAGGTTTGGATGATGAAAGGGATTCATATGAAGATAACGGGTTTGGATGATGAAAGGGATTCAGATGAAGATAACAGGTTTGGATGATGAAAGAGGTTCAGATGAAGGAAAATTACTACTCACTCAGCACCTCAACTTTAAATGATTGCAAGGTCGTACAACTATGGTTTCTCTGCTGGCACCTTCACTCTTTGTTGAGTTTCTCTAGCCTTTGAACAGTTGCTGCACGGGATTACAAGCCCTCCTCGGGGTAGAGCAGCTGAATACACTCTCGTACCATTAACTGTGCTAATTATAGACCCTCCTCCTCTCAAGAACAGTGAACAGAATTTAGAGACACCCCGAGGTGTAAGTTCTATGACAATTCCGTCGTTTATTACAGCCACTGCATATCTATGGCTAGGTTGCCTTTTGCACATCAGCGGAAAATAACATGAGATTATTTTTTTTTGCCACTTGAAACTTTCATAATTGAAGATGCCAAATTACAATAGTAATTGGTGTGTATAGTAAGGGTTGTTCCGCTGGTTGGGTCTACCCGCTGGTTGGGGTCTACAATAATTATAGCTTTTATTTTAATTTGTTTGATTTTATTTATTATTTTGATTTTATTTTTTATTTTTTTAACGCATTATTCTAATGAAGACTGAAGTATTTCCGTTGGAACGTTGACAATAAAAACAAAAAGTTGGTTAATTTGTTGATATGCCACTTTGGTTCAATAGAACTGTCGCATCATTTTGCAAACTGAATTGCATATGGTGACATAGTGCACAGAATGTGCCAAAGATCAGAAGACAATCCTCGCTAGTCTTGCTAGTCTTCCTCGTCAGTTTTCCCAAGGTTAGGCAACAATGATGCAATGTGAATACGTAGATGTATAACCTCTGTTCCACTCTACTTCCAGTGCTGATAATTGGACCTTTTCCTCTATTCTTACATGTGTGACCTGGCTGTCATACTCGGAGTCCAATATATTAAACACTGTCACCTGGCATTATCTCCACAATTTTCTGTCAGTTATTCGTCACTTAGCCTCTCCCCAAGCCTAGAAATGCATGCTGCTTCTATGCCTTGGGGTGAAATAGCGACCAACGTCCTCACTGTTGAGGTGCTTGTGAGATGAGCATGTACACCGTTGAGCAATTAGTCACTTCATAAAAATAAATTATTAACTCAAAACAGTCAAAAATGACATCCACTTTGTTCTGAAATGTAGCGTGATGAAAATGCTGGCCACAAAATCTGACGGAAATTTAAGGACTTTATAAATTTGGGAGAGTGGTCGCTCTGAGTTCTTAGATGATTTCAAAGACACCTTGAGAAATTAGGACTAGGTTTGCAATCACTTCATTAAAAAAAAAAAAGTATTTTTTAATTATCTCAAAACAGTCAAAAATGACATCCACTTCCTTTTGAAATGTAGCGTGATGAAAATGCTAACGGAAATTTAAGGAGTTTATTTTGTGAGTTGGTCACTCTGAGGTCTTAGATGATTTCAAAGCATCTGTGTAGAGGTAAGAACAATAACCGTCGAGTTTTGCATCATATAAGGAAGCAATGTCTGTTGGAGTGTAAGCTTCTTTAGTCTCTTGATCTGAAGCACCAGCTGGACCAGCTCTCAAGAACTTGCTGTAGCCCTAACTTCATTGACTTTATTCCCGACCCATCTCTCTCCTTTAGCTTGGACATAACCCATGTGATATGCTGGAGTGAGTGCCCAAGGGACGAGCTAGGTAGCCAATCAGGATTGGTTTCCTGGAGTGTAGCTGGCTTCCTAGAAACAAAGTTCCTGGAACGGATTCTATCTGAGGCATATCTTCTACTACAGATGCTGTTCTACTACAGATGCTGTATAAAATAAAATAAAATAAATAAAAATTAATATATATTTTTTTAACCTGCCCTGCTTTTCTTGCCGAGTTCAATTTAATTAGTTTCCAGTGTTGGTGTTCTACAGAAGCTGTCATCTTTGTCCCTCCCATATTTCTTTGACAACAACCTGCATAGCCATTGTAAACGATAGCCCAATTGTATGCCAGGTGGGGGTAAGGTTGTAATGTGGTTGATGACACACTTGGTGAAAATGCTCTTTAGTAATGCTCTCTGTAGGTCCTCCTTGATACGCATCTCGTTATGCGTATTTAATTACTACTAGTAATATATGTATGTTAGGCATTGAGTGGTGAGCGAAGAAAAGAAAGAAAAGCTTGAGAATGTTGATGAACTAGTAACTCTGTCCATCATCTTTCCCTGTCATCTTTCCCTGTCAGCCGTGCAGAACATTCTCACCTGCCTGGGCGGCCAAAAAAAATTATTTGTCTTATTATTTTTTATTTGTTTATTTATTTATTATTATTTGGGGGGGGGGGATTAGGGTCTTGGTTTGTTTATCCTGGCATGTTCTGCTATCTGGTAAGAGACTCATCAGCTATTAAGCCCGTTCTTACTTATGCAGCCAGGCCAGTCTAGCTTCAAATCTGCTGCCAGGCGTTCTCTTGATAGTTCTCTTCACTGTGACGACCATTACCGGTTTATATAAGTTTATATAAGCCCGCATTATTTAGGCAGGTGACTCGTTCATTTTTTATTTTTATGGGTGAAAGTACAGTGCACTGGTAGATGCATAGGTATGCATTTATTTTTAATCTGCATGCTGGAGCTTGAAAGTAAGCTCGAGTGCTGATCTCACTGTTGTTGAAAAGCTTCACCATCAAGGCAATCCATTTCACAAAGTATTTAGGCAAGAATTACTGGCATGACCATGGTCATTATTAGTTACACTTACTTTCCCTGACAGCTTCTTGCTGCTCATTTGCAGGGCACTTTCTAGCCTTTGCTCAGTCTTCTAGCAACCATCACTTCACAGCTAGCTCCTCCAAAGTCTATGAAGTTTCAAAACACTTCCCAACCATTACACCTGGCTCTTGGCAGACACCAGGCAGCGTGCCTATCACAGAGACTGTTCTCATCGATGGCTAAACAGGAGCTCTTTGCAGGGATTGTGTTCTATAGTTTTGAAGGAAAACACACGTGTGCTTGGGAGGCCAAATCTAGCTCCTTAATCTGGCTCAAGAACTGGCTCCTTCGTAAAGTAAACTAGCTCTTTCTTAGTCTGCTTCATTAGACTAACCTTCTTTTTCCTGATCACGAGACTGTCTACCTTCTGCTCCTAGTCCTGCATTAATCCTTATGAAATGCTGTACATCTGCAAATTTTCTTGTGCCAGGCCTCAACATCAAGGACTGGGACTAGAGGTGACTCGACCCTCCCACCCCATGATGACCTTGGATTTGGCGTTGTCGGCCATTTCTACACTTGCACATGCATTTTTCACATTCCCGATGATTGCTCGCAATGTGGCGATGTTACCAATAGCTATGTTAGAGCTTGCGTAATGCAAACAGTTTGCTAGTGAGGCTGAGGCTGACACTCCCCACTCCAGAGCCAGCCAATAATAGTCTCAGATTTGGTCTCGGGTGTTGTTTAAATGTTGCTACTATATACTGCAAACATAAGGGGGGGGGGGGGGGGGGGGGGGGGTTAATAGGCACTATCTGTGGGTGTGCACTATTTAGGGGGAAATGTTTTCTTGCAATTTGGGTTAGAAATGTGGCACTTTAACTTACCAGAGTTTATGGTGTAGCAACTTGATTTGTGGTGGTAATTAAAATAACTAGCCACCCTCAGAGACCCTGCAATCGAATGCTAGAAACCACTAATAATTATTGACTATACACATTCACCAAATTAAAATCAAACATTAACTATGTTAGCTGTACTATTATTAAAAGTAGGCTTTTCCATATGGGCTGAGTGGGGCTGAGTGCACTTTCACATCACATTATTGAGAGCTCTAAAAGATGTGGAGGAGAAAGCATTGTTATATTCAAAAATTGCATACTTTGTTTCTATGGATAGCTCTTGCAGTGTCTGTGTATACAGTAGACCCTCGTATATCCAAACCTCGATTATCCAAACCTCGATTATCTGAACCTCGATTATCTGAACCTCGATTATCCGAACGCTCAGGGTTTATCCTAATTCGGTAAAATAGCAAGACCTGGTAATGATAGTCCATAGGTAAATTTGTTGGGTGGGGAGTGTTAGAGATTTACAAGTGGAAGCCAAATCAGTTCACTAGGGCCAGCAAAAGGACGAACGTAATTTTGTGTATTGGATCATAATTAGGCAAGAGATGGGAAGAAACTACTGAAACTGGACAAGCAGAAGAGTGAGGCATTGGGAAGACAGCGGGGATCTGAAGGAATGAAGTCAAACTTGGAGAGTTTGCAAGCACCTTTAATAGTCATGCTAAAGGCGACCAGCTTGGATGTGCTCTATTTCTCTGGTTCATTTGGAAAAGGGAGGAAGGCACTCCGATCAGAGGACCATTGCTAAGAGAGAAGGCAGAAGATTTCAATGAAGAGTTACTGTACATGAACGAGAATCAGAAGCACCACCATTTTCTGGCAGTGCAGGCTTAGATAAACAACCAGGTGTTCCAAGCTAAATCCTCTCAGGCATCACTGATTGTCCTTAAAGGAGTGAACTTCTTGGCATGCACGAAGAGGCACGATAACCTGAAGCAAACAACTTATTTTAGTGCTCTATGTACAGAACCTAGTTGTGATCAACAATTGCTTATACACAATACACATTATTAAAAATTAAATGTATGGATGTTGTGTAAGACAGCATGGCAGCTCCTAAGGACACAGATGCTTCTCCTAAGACCAGGAAGTAAGCCACTCACAACAAGAAACATGCAACAACAATAATAATAACAATGATAATAACAACAACAACAACAATAATTATTATTATTATAATAAATAATAATAATAATAGTACTACGGAGAAAGTGGTTTGTCAATGTAGGCTACAAATGTGACGGTCCACAGGAAAACATGGTTGTAGGGTTGTAGAGCTAATTTGACAACATCGAGTTATTGTGATAAATGAAATCTGTAGGGATTCTAAATTTGATTGATATCATTTTGTTGTTGTCATAGTGACCACACTCGCCTTGCAATTATTGACCAATTAAGCACTTCCTGTATACATCCTCGAATACAGGAAATGATTGAAAAAGCAGTTAGCTATATCACTTTAAAAGATGCTTCATGTACATTTGTGTACATGAAAATCATTTTGCACATACAGTACATCCTCACTTATCCGAACCACTTTGTGCAAGCTCTCCAAAAATTTGTTCGGATAAGTGAAAAATTCGGATAAGTGAAACAATGTTAATTAGATAGTGCAATGCATGATTTAATACTATGTTCGTTTGCTATGTGCTCTGCAGGTACATTTAACAAGTCTCCTCCAAACTCAGAGACTTTATGTACACTATGCACTTGTAGCTAAAAACATGTTGGTGTAATAAATAAATGTACATGTTATGTCAAACTCATGATGGATTAATGGATAGCATTTTTTTCAAGGACATTTGTTTAAGAGAGTTTGTTCGTTTCTGTGATGCAAGAGCACGTAGGAATCGTAGTGTACTGGTGTTATATTGGTCAGCTTCAGCTTGATGCTCAAGCCAAGTAAGCATTTATTAAACATGGGCAGCCTCTGAATTAGTAACTGGACAGTCATCTTGTTCCACTTCTTCTTGCTCTTGTTGGCTGGATATTACATGATCACAAATTTCGTCATCCGTCATGGAATGAGATTGAAGCAACTACACTACAAAAGTCATGGAAAAAGATCATTCCTTTCCAGGCTCAACAGAGTGGAGATCAGGTGCAGGAAGAAGAAGAAGATGACGAGAAGAATTTATTGAAGAGAAGAGCTTCATTCATGGCTGATTAGTGACGAGAATGATCCCGGTTTTCAGATCATGACTCGGCAATTAGCTCAACAACGACTTTCAAATTGACCGATTTTAAGAAGTCTTGTATTGATGCACCATTGTCATCCTCAATGACAAGTCTTCGAAGCAATTTTTTTTATAGCGATGTTTTAGAGCAACAAGTACTCCTTGATCCATTGGCTGAATCAAGGAAGTGACATTGGGTGGCAGATAAAGAGCAGTGATGTTTCCATCATCACTCACAAGGTCCTCAACACTTGGGTGGGCAGGGCAGTTATCCAGCACCAAAACTGCTTTCTTTTCTATACCAAGAGAATCTAGTTCCTTGCGCACTATAGGAATAAAGCAGTTATGAAACCAGTTGTGAAAATTTTCAGTGCTCATCCATGCATTCCTTTGGGCAGAATAGTTGACTGGTAGCAATTCCATATTCATGTTCTGGAAACATCTTGGCCTTTTAGCTTTACCAATAAGCTGAAGAGGTAACTTTATTGTTCCAGATGCATTGGCACAAGCATTTATAGTCACCCGCTCCTTGATTTTCTTCCTCCCATCTGCAGACCTTTCAAATGCAGTAGCAAGTGTCTTATCTGGAAGAAGGTGAAAGTTTAAACCAGTTTCATCACAATTAAAATCTGATTGAGGGTGAGGTGTTTCTCTTCCATGAATCGTATAAATGAGTCTTCACTGGATTCTTTATCTGCAGACAATTTTTCACCTTGCAGCGACAAATTGCGTATACCATGCCGGCGTTTACAAAATCTCCACTGCCACCCTGAACTTACAGTAAAGCTGGTTTCTTCTCCATGCATCTTTGCATACAACTGTATTGCTTTCTCACAGAGAATAGATCCAGATATATGGGTACCTTCCATTCTCTTCTGTTTAAACCAAATATAAACAGCCTCGTCATGTTTCATGTCTTCTCCCAGCTTCATTATCTTTATCTTTTTATTCATTCCCATGTCTATCACTTTCTGCTGGAAGCTAAGAATAGTTTCTCTATTCTTTTTAATGTCTGAAATGGTAGACTTCCCCACTCCATACCATACCGTTCAGAGAGGATTGTAGCTGAGACTGCCTTCCTATCCAGCTCTTTCAGAATTGCAACTTTATCCTCGATTGTGAGAACCTTTCTTTTCCTATTGCTAGCTTTCTCCTCAGAAGTAGGGGTAGCTCCTCTGCCAGCTTCAGAATCCATTTTCTCTGCAACAACGAAGGCAGCTGCTCTTTTGAGTTTGCGCATGCGCTTTTATTGATGAGATGGGGAAAGGGGATCGGGAAGAAATATATATTTTTTAGCGAAATAAATAAAATTCGGTTACACGAGGATTCGGATATGCGAGGATGTACTGTACTAGAAAAGACAGCATGCACATTTGAAAGTAATTATGAATTGAGATTACTAATCACAACAAGATGATTTTGAAGACGATGCTTGAAATCATATAGAAAATATCTGTGTAGGTACAAGTAACAGTTAAATCTGTACGCCAACTACATTATTCTGAGCTAAATAATGAGCTAAATAATGTCATAAATCGCAGAATTTCTTGTTATGGCCGGTGTTTCCACATTTGCCACATTTACGCGGTCTCTTTCGTGCTGTTTCACTCGCCAACATGTTGGAAGCCTGACAATGTGGTTTAGGAAGAGTTGGTTTGGGGCAGGTTAACTCTGCTGCCAGATTAGAGTGGCAATGTTGGCGTATGTTCTTGTACAGATACCACTGGCATTGCAAGTCCAAACCACGAATTGAAGTTTGCTGGGGCATGACTGATAGCAGATCATCATCATTCAAATCCGTTTACGGATGTCAAAAGGTTTCTCTATAGAATCTGAAAACTCCTTCAGGTACACTATTCCTGGTTTGTTATTCATTACACGAAAAGATTGATATGAGAGAATGTTGGGGATTGCCTTGAAAAACTGTGACAGATGTCTGGACCATAATAAAATTCCTCATTTCCGGCATCACGGACAAGTTGAGCAACATTCTAATGGTTTAGTGTTGACCGTTCCATCACAATCGCAATTTCAGTGATGGTAGAAACTGTTGAATGACGAAACACCTTTTTTAAATGGCCAAAAAATCGGTCCGGGGAAAACTTTGTGTGACCTACTAGCATGAAAGATAATTGAATACTTACATTTTTGTCAGTCATGATTCTCTACATGTATTGAATGGTTGCATTGTTTTTATTTTGGGCAGTGCAATTGTCGGCATGAAGATAAATCGCTCTCTCTTTATAACCATATTTTCCCAGGTAGTGATGCACTAAGCTTAAAACACAGTCAGCACCTTTCCCAGGGTTCTCAGCTTCATCGATCAAGTAGTTAACCTGCTGAGATTTGCCATCAATTACATACACTGAAAATTGCACATTTTCGTGCTGTTTTAATTCTGGGCCAGTTTGCTGTGCATTGAAAGGGAAGTGGATTTGCTGAGCAAAGTCATAAGAGTAGTGACCTAAGGTTGGGATGCACTTGCCATCTTCTGAAGCAGACCAAGCGGCCTCGGCAGCTACTACTTGACTTTTATAGTATTCTCTTTCTATCTGAGCTCTCTGAATGTGATCCTGAGCAACCTTGTACAACTCAGCCTTTCCTTCAGCTGAAAGATGACCTGCTTTCTGTATTGCCAAGCTGTTCTTCTGGCAAGTGTAACATAAATCTGAGGATGGTTTGCTAATTGAAATTTGAGGCAATGATTCTGCCACACTGTAGATTTTTGATCTACCAACAGGTTCAGATCCATTTTGCAGTGTGTAAACAATTGCCTTAGTGATATCAGAGGGAAGGATCATTACTTTGTCACGATGCCCTGGAACTCTGCCAGGCAAAGGCATGAGCTTTAGCAAAATTCTTAATGAACGTTACAAGTGATGAACACCTTCGTATGGGATTTGCTGGGGCACGTTTAGAATTGCCATGAATACGTGTACATAAGCCTGACTGCTTGTAATGTGAAACAATACTATCATAGCGAAAGCAGGATATACAGTGGAGAAACAAAAAGGCTGTTCTACACACACGAACACCATGGAGGTAGTTACTCACATCTTAATACTTCCGAGCTGCCTTGAACTGCATGATGAGACTTGCGAAGAATTGGTTGAGTTGGCAGAGTTTGAAAGGCACGAATATTGAAAGGCACGAATATTTGAAATGATTACCAAGTCAAGTTCATCCTTTGACAGTTCTAGGCATGCTTGCCTACTTTTGATTATAACATCCTTGGTCAAAAAGTCTGAGCAATGAGTAGAATTGGGTCCATACTTAATCCACACCCTTCTGAAATAAAGTTTGCCACTCTTTTCTTCAGTAATATCCTCAAAACTGCTCGGTGTCAAAAGAAGGTCATTCTGAACCGATTCAGGATCTCCTGATGTTAGAGTGAAGTATGTACTGGGCAAAAACGAAGAGCTTGATGCACAGGGACTAAACTCATCCATTAAAACTGCTGTTGAACTGAGAGAGTGAGTGTGTGGGTGGGTGAGAGAGTGAGTTGAACACAGTCCCTCTAAATGAAGTCCATTTCCTGCTCTATTCAATGATAACAATTTCATTGAAAGCCATTAAATATGATGTGGTTATAGTAAAATTAACTTGTAGTAAATTTTGACCTCGATTATCTCGAAATAATAAAAAGTCCCTACAACCATGTTTTCCTGTGGACTGTCACATTAATAGTTAAGCAGGCTGGTATAGTGACAATTATGGAGTTGGCCGGCCCTAGAGTTTCATGTGTAAGGGATTGTCCAGGATGATGGCTTCCGCATGAAGCTATAGTAGGGCCAGACAGTTCCATAATTGTCGCTGATGATAATAATAATAATAAGGATGCTGATCGGATCTGCCCCTAGTTTTAAATATGTTGGCAGAAACTGTTGCATATCTTATTGTTAATAATAATAATTATGTACAGTAGTGATTAAACTTGTGATTTCAAGTATATAGTCTGATTGTGTGTGGTGCTGGTTACTAAGCAACAAGTCAATTGACAAACTATGTAACAACCACAGAGGGTGAACAAAAGCATTGCATATTATGTTGCCACTCGTTCCTCTTTTTTCACGTGCAGGGTTGTTGACAACTCGGCTCTTCCAGTCACACGCAAGCCGATGGTGGAACATTTAGGACCCATTACAGACGTCTCAATTCTGTCGGTCCCTGAAGTGAAGACAGACGGACGGCAATCCATCAGGAGTGACGGAATTCATAACTGCCTATTGCTCGAGAGCAAACCACAAGTTGACCAAATTGGTTTTCATATATTCTGCCCAGAATGCCAGAGGGAGGACCAGTATTCTTGTCATCATCACCATTGCAGATTGTCACAAGCTGTATCACGTGTACCTTCAAAGAATCCAAACTTGAATCCTGCCAGTTGTGAAAGAGAAGATGCTGCCAGTATAATCGATTGCTTTGGTACTCTTAGTGTTTCCAATAACCGCCCCTCTGTAGGTGGCTTAGTAGCAGCCAGCAACTCTGTAGTAGCTATTCCCAGGAGTTGCCGAGAAGAAGCAACAACTTCCTTCACTAGTCTCGATGACACAACGGTTGATGATCTTGCAGGTTATCTGGACGAGATTATGTTTCTGCCCAAGCCGATGTCAGAGATGGCAGAACTTATGTACACTTAACTCTGTTATCACACAGGATGCTGAAGAAAGATGTATTATTTTTCTGCTGTCAAAGATTTTTTTATGTTTTAACTTTTATAGAGCTGGGGGGGGGGGGGGGGGGGGGGGGGGAGGTGGTTGTTTTGTGACATCTTTTCTCGTGTAATATTACCCTCCCTCAATGCGCGACGAACCTTTTCTTTTTCTTTTTCTTTTTCCCCCTCCCGTCTGTGTCAACAAGACATTGTACTTTACCAAACTCGGTAGGAGGATAAAGTATTTACATATACCGAAGAATAATTATTTTGAAAGGTCTTTGAACTGCCATGCAAACACTAAGCTTGATAGGCACATGAAGTATGCAAACTAGGAACAATTGAAGAGTCAAATGTCAGTTCACAAACTGTGCTGCGTAGAAAGGATCTTGCCAAAACTTAACCAAGGCCAGGCTAATAATGACATGGATCTTGATAGTAGTAGTAGGCGGATTATGATATACCAAAGGAACACTTCATTAAGAATTGAAAGTTCCGTCAATAAACAAACTTCATAATGCCGTTTACATTTCCTTTTGCAGTATTCGAGTCGTTGATAATCGTAAGGAATGTCGGTGGGTAAGGAAATTGTGCTAGATTTTCTTGCTTTCCATTCATTCAGCTACAATAATTCGTGATGATTTAAAATTTAGTTGTATTGGAGCACGACTGAAGTAATCTTCCAAAGCAGATGATAGCTGCACTGGATCATTTGGAAGTTCGGTTTCATTGTTCTTCAACCTGTCGACCTCAAAAGACATCTGCCTTAGCCAAGTAAGTGCTATCTGCCTTAGCCAAGTAAGTGCTATCTCCCTTTTCCAGCTGTTGACAAAAGGAGCCTGATTTACTGGATTAAAAAAAAAAGCTAGCATACTTAGTAGCCCAAGGATATTAGCAAACCTCCTTGACCTCATTCTGTGCTTGAGTACTGATGATGAATGGTTTCCACTTTGCATTGATAAAGTGATGCTGCTGCAGGAAATTGTCATGTTATAAAACTTTAAAATTAAATGCTGCCTGAAATAATTATTCTAAAATTCTTTAGCTACTTACAATTTCAAAATAATGCTAATAATTTACTAGGCCTAAATGTGGGTTAGCTGCCATCATTATTTGATCATTGCTGTGTGCTGACAGATGCATAATGGGTGTGATAATATACCAAGACTACTTGCCACAGTCTACATAGTCGGCACACAAAGGAACTTACACGGGGGAACTTGCCACATGTAATATATAATTAGAACAAGTCACTAAGCCACTTAAATCAGTAGTATATATATACAGAGAAAACATTCCAATGACTAGGCCTGAGGTTCTGCATAATTTTGTGAATAAGTACTCCATTGTGCTGGCATAATATGCAGCCGAATGTGGTGGACAGGAGGACGTAATGCTTGCAAGAAGTTGGAGTCAGTACAGAAGAGAGTGGGTAGTTGGGGACAAGTAATACAGTTGCAGGAGTGGCCATATGGGGAGATCAGGAATGGAGGAGGTGAAAGTTTTGTTTGGTGAGAAATTGGAGGTGTTGGAAAAGAGCAGGTGGTGAAAGTAGTTGCAAATAAACTAAGAGGATGGAGGAATCGAATGGTAAGAATTTGAGATCTTGAGGAGGAAATGGAAGGAAAAGATGAGGTAGGAAATGAGAAGGATTGAAGTCAACAGCAAGGCCAGGGTATGCTGAAGTTGTGTGAATTTGCCAAGAATGGTGCAGGGATGGAGAGGTATGTGAGGTCCATGCAGGTGTGAGGTTGCAATTTAGACTGAGGACTGCGTCAGCTGGGTTGTTAGAGGATAAGAAGAGATGTAGACTAGTTAGAGATGTATCATGTGTGATAGTGGAGCAGGGGAAGATGTGGGACATTTCTTGGTGGTGTGTGGTAAACTTGAGGGATTGGCTGGCACTGGTGAAGTGCGCAGAGTCGTAGGAGCTGGACAGAGGCTGGAAGAGTGGGTAAGGATGGAAAGGTAACATTGCTATTAGAGAAAGATGTGGAGGGAGTAAGTGATGCAGTGATGGAGGAGGTGGGCGAGTGTATGACGTATGGTGTTATGCCTCCCTTCTCTCAAGGTATAAGGAATTAATTAAAAACTATATTAAGAGAGGTAACATTACACAATCAGTCTTCACATTCCCAGGCTCCCACCCGCCAAATGCCAGCTTTGGCGCCATTAAAATAGGCTACCAAGCCAGCCAGGAGGCGCATCCTTACTTGGGCATAATTATATCACTATGGTTCAACCATCAATAATCAATTCATTATCCTTACTGTCTACTAATTATCATCTTAGTGTGTAGTTCAGCTAATTAATAGTTACTTCAACCAACAGCAGTTGGCACTTGTATGTATGTACTGTTAGGTGGGGCCTGAAACACTCCCCCTCCCTCGCAAAGGTCTTGAGTAGTAGGGGGTGGAAAGTCCTGGCTGGTGGTCAAGGCTTGTCTGGATAGTCCATCCGCATTTGATTTGGCCGATAATTACCATTGCAAGTCGAACAGCTGTAGAGCCAGGGCCCATCTGGTGAGTCTGCCATTGGATGGCTTCATTTCCTTGAGGTAGCTCAGGGCTCATGGTCAGTCTAGATCCAGAACGTCTGGCCTAGTAAATAGGTTCAAAATGCTAAGACTGTCACTATGACTAGGCATTCCTTCTCCTCAGTGGAGTATCTGCTCTCCCTTGGCAGCAGCTTTCTGGAGAAGAAAGCCAATGGCCTCTCCATGTCTGTACTGTCCCTGTGACTCCGAATCTGTCTGGAGGATCAACAGTCTGTTGTAGTCGTGGCTGCCCAGCACGGGCGACTGATGAGAGCTTCTCTGAGGGAGTCAAAAGCCCTTTGGCACTCAGCAATCCACTCCACTTTGGGGGGGGGGGGGGGGGGGGGGGCTGACTCCTGGTGAAGTCTTTCAGGCAAGCGGCTGTACGCTGAATCCTGGGATAAGGTGCCTATAATATCCTGCCGGCCTAGGAAGGCTCAGACATCATGTTTCAACAGGGGCTGGCAGAACTCTTGCATGGCTGTTATTTTGGCTTGTTCCTGTGAAATCTTTCCTCGACCCACCACATGGCCGAGGAAGGAGCATGTCTGCATTCCAAATTGGCACTTCTTCAAGTCCCTCCTCCTAGAGTCGGTCGAAGGTCTTGCTGAGGTGGTTGGTGTGGTCATTCCAGGTGTCAATAAAGACAACAATGTATCCAGGTAGGCTGCTGTGAACTGCTGGAGGCCATCCAGCATACTGTCCATGAGCCATTGGAAGGTGCTGGGTGCACACTTGAGACCGAAGGGTATTATTACACTACTACATGCCATGTGGGAGATGAAGGTTGTTTTGTCTCTGGCATCAGGTGCCACTGGGAACTGGTAGTGTCCTTTGGCTAGATCAAGGGTGGTCAAATACTTAGCCTGACCCAATCCATGTCTTCTACTCTTGGCATTTGGTAGGGGTAGTTAGTAGTCACGGCGTTCAGACATCGATAGTCTATACATAGTCGAAGTGTTCCACCTTTCTTTGCCACTGTGATAATGGGGGATGACCATGGGCTGCGACATGGCTCTATGATGCCCTGTTTAAGCATGTACTTGATCTCAAGATGTGCCAGGGTCTCTTCCAAGCTTTGGGAATTCAGTAAACGGATATCCTGATTAGTACGGCATTCCATGTCTTTATCAGGTGTTGGGTTGCCTTGCTACAACCAGGTACATCGGTAAAGACGTCTGGTCTAGTGCTAACCAATGTTGAGCAATCGACTTGATTGCTCGGATGTAAGGGTAGGTCCCATAGTCGGCGGTGCTCTGGCCAACTCGGGGTGGGGGGGGGGGGGGGGGTTGGTAGGAGGAGTCCCCCCAAGTCGTTGTTTTTGTCCTCACATTTGTGGTCTGCTACAGACATCACTGCTGCTCTGGAGGGTGCCAAGCGCCTTGAACATACTGAGGTGAACCGTCCGACATCGCTTCTGTTTGTCTGAAATGTCAATAACATCGGTCACCGGGGGGACCTGCTCAAGGACAGAGTACAGTCCTTGCCACTGGGGCATCTAGCTTTCCCGACCCGACGAGCATCAACACCAGTACCTCATCTCCGATAGCTAGTCCTCGGTCTCGTGCCGTCTTGTCATAACATGCTTTTGTCTTGGCTTGGGTGTGTTGCTGGTTGATGACTGCCGGGTCCCTCATTCTGTCGAGCATCTCCCGCATCTCCATTACCCACTGCACAGTAGATGTTGGACCAGATAGGTTGCTCACCAAGGAGTCCTTTAAGACATCTAGAGAGCCCTCTGACATATCTCCTAAACATTCTTTCGAAGGTGGAGAATCCTGTACTGGTGTTGGGCACCTCCCTATATGCGAATAAGAAATAAGTGAGTAGAGTATCCCAGCCCCTCTTATCACCCCTCACCTTCTTAACCATCTGTTTCATTGTATGGTGAAAGTGCTCCACTGCTCATAAGACTGGATAGTGGGAGGTCTTGATGTGAGGGGAGCCCAGCAGCATGTAGAGCTCCTCAATTAGAAGTTGAAGCCTTGATTGGTTAGCAGGAATCCTAGCTGAGAAAAATGGACATCAAGGCTGTTGCTACGCAGCATCCACCTTCCTGAGTGGTACAGCCTCTGGGTATCTGCTACCATAGTCCATTAGTCAACATGTATTTAGTACCGCTTTGGTGACGAATGAGATCCCACAATGTCGGTAGCCACCCTGCTGACTGACTCCTCCCTCATAATTGGTAAGGGTATGGGAGTGGCTTTGTGGCATGGGCGGGGCTTCTTGGCAGATGTTTAGCATTCAGCAGAGCCCAGACATGCCTCCTCGATGTCTCAGTCATGTCCCGGCCAGTAGAAGCATTGGAGTATTCTGTACTTGGTCTCCTGTGCTCCAAATGGCCGGCCATTGAGATGGGGTGAGCAGTTGGGATGGAGTGAGTGGTTCAGATGGCTTGGGAGCAGAGTGCAGTTTGGACCAATGAATCACATTTCCCATCTCATCAGTTCGATGTCTCCAAAGGGTGTCATTTTCCACAAGGAAATTTGATTTAGCATCCTCGGTCTCTAGCCCGTGCTCCCTTGAGGCTATCATGCAAGTCTGTAGAGCTGGCCTGGCCTGCAGAAGATTAGGGTCATCCTGCAGAAGATTAGGGTCGTCCTGCAGAAGATTAGAGTCGTCCTGCAGAAGATTAGGGTCGTCCTCCCGGTAGGTACCTGTGGGATGGCCGCCGCTCTGGTAGCCCTTCTCTTGGCACTCCTGGTCAGGTGGGGTCTGGGGTTGTGAAGGATCATAATTCACACTCACAAGCTCAGCCAACAGAGTTATCTTTGTCCCAGCAGTCCCAGCAGTCCCAGCAGTCTCTGTAGCACAGTCATCCTCCTCCTATCGGGTCAGCTGTTTGGCCCTCTCTGTTTGGCCCTCTCTGCTCCAGTCTCGATCTGAAGGAGTAGGAGAGTGGGGATTTCTATCTCATTCACTTCTCTGCCCATGAGTCGGTTGAAGGGTTGAAAAGATCAGTCTTGGAGCAGCACATCCACTCCCAGCCTGTCTGACTGCCACTCTGTGTGTTCGAGTATCTGTGCCGAATGTAAAGTCGACCATGGCCATAGGAAGTTCCATAAATGTTCCAGAGGCCCATGATGTGGACAGATCCTTCCACCATGGTATCCTGAAGGACAATGGCCAGAACCAGTCTGCCTTGACCTGGAGTCTAGCACCATATCATACACACGTCCAAAGAGTCTGCCTGTCGTTGCATAATCCACAGCACCATTGACAGTCATTATTTTAAACAAGTTCTTTTGGGCACTGATATGTCCCCACTCCTGGCAATTAAAACAGAGTGGCAATTAAAACAGAGTGGCCCTTTGCTAGCTTATGCTCCTTGAGGCCGGTTTTGTTCGGTGGAGCTGTCAGCTTGTATATAGAAGGATGGGCGTTTGTATTCCAGCTGGTGTTGTTGGGTGGGGTCAGGCTCACTGGTCCTCTCCATCAATCCATGGTCTTCTTGGTGAGGCTGGAGTCTGGGGAGTACACACAGTTTTGCTCAGATTTCCCTTTTCTGCCCCGGTAAGGCAGAGAGCTCCAAACTCGTTCCCGGATATATACACCAGTCTCCAGCTCTTCTCCATTTTCTCTCTTTTCACAGTGGAGTTTTTCTCTCTCCTCTCTCTCCTTGACTCGGAGTTTCTTCCTCTCCTTTTTTACTTCCAGTCTATATAGCTGTCTCGAGTCTTTGATCTTCCCTCCATTGTGCTGCCTCTGCCTGATTAGATTGTACCAAGCATATGTAGGAGTTTGGCAGCCAGCATCAGGGTCTTCCACTGGCTTCTCCATCAATGTCCTCCACCCCGGTGTGAATGCTTCGCTAGGGTCTGTATCGTTGGCGTGCTGTGTTGCGTCCTGCCTGGTGAACCCTGTGCTGTGTTTGCTTCATGAAGACATTCCATGAGGTTAGGATAGATGTCTAGTCAAGTTTGGAATCTTGTGGTCCAGTCGGCTGCTTGGTCGAGGTCCGAGCAAACTCATGGTCTTGGTCAAAGTCAGGTCAAGTTTGGTTTACTGCTGCCACCATATGTTATGCCTCCCTTCTCTCTCACCCCAAGGTATAAGGAATTATTAAAGCTATAATAAAGAGACGCAACATTACACATTCACATTCCCAGGCTCCCACCTGCCAACTGCCTGACTTAGCACCTGCTACCAAGCTAGCCAGGAGGCATGTCCTTACTTGGGCATAATTATATCACTAGGTTACCAACTACTGTTTACTAATTATCATCTCAGTGGTGTAAATTCAGCTACATAGTTACTTCAACCAACAGTTGTTGGTACTTGTATAAGGTGTTAGGTGGGGCCTAACATTATGGTGGAGCTGCCACCATGTGTTGATCAGTTCTCTACCTGAGCTTACAGTTAATTTCTGGCTGTCATAAGCTAGAATACAATTCTCTGATTATAGCTTAAATATTAATTAGAGAAGCATGGCACACATACACTAACAATAAGTTGAACTACAACTGACTCTAGTGTGAATAAAAATATGAGCTGATGAATGATCTTCCTCCCCTCCCTCCTCCTTGAACAGCTGGGCACTCTTTCCTTTATTATATTATTATTAAGTAGTTGAGTGTTTAGTTAGTTGATACCCCTGTGCTGTACATGTGGTGGCTTTAACAGGCTCAACCAGTAAATTGTAGGTAAAATGTTGAGTAATAATATATTACTGACAAAAATCTCAGTGGCTAAAAAAAAATGTCCATTTTTTACAAGACCCTGTATAGTACCAACATGCGTGACACTAGCTTTTATAGCTGCTAACTAATCACCTGACAGCACAGGCAGATTACTTAGAATAATTTCTTGTACTGCAGTATATATAACAATTGGTAACTTGAATTTTAACTTTTACCACGTCAACTTTCATCTTTCACAATCCATCAAATATATGATCCTAATTTTGAGCATAATATTTCTTTTGTGAAACTTAGGATTTGCTAAAAGGCATAATTAGTGGGTCGGAAGGGATGCCATTTTTTTAACCAAAAAATTGTGTTTCCCAGACTTTGGAGCTACATAGATTTTGCACACTAAACTCTATGAACTTGATATTAGATACCTCTCTCTGTGTGCATACCCAGGTATAACCATGCCGAAGTTGCAGGAAGTCAAAGTTTGGGACCTCCTTACTAATTTGGCTAGATGTGCGAGCACGTGGTCAAGCGCGCGGTTATCAACCCACGCGCTTGACCTCGTAACATTTTAGCGCCTAATATAAACACTTCTTTTATCGAGTAGGGCTTCCTCTAGCCACTGCACTTTAGCACTGTAGAAAAATTCAGGCATGCAGGTTTTGAGGTGCCCAACTTTGTGGTATACATTGTTCATAGAATGAAGTGTGCAGAATATATAGAGTTTCAAAGTCAGACCCACAACAAAAAAATGGCTCCCTTAAGCCTCAGGCCTACATACAATAACTGGAAAGATGCATTGGGTCTGCATGATTAACTTTCGCAACAGGTATCTGGGGAAAGACCTTTTGGGATCAAATATAACTATTGCTCTAGTACTAGAGTATTATATACTCGATTGGGGAAGGTCCATCGTGCAAATTAGTGTTAACTATTATTTGTATATCAGGGCAGGTCATCAAGGTAGAAGGTTCGTGGGGACCAAACCAACCACGCAGTGTCATACATATTTAAATGTGCTTTTATCAATTTCATATCTTGCTCTTGATATTCTAGAGGGCAAGAGGGGGGAGTTACAGTATATGCTTACAAAGTAATGAAGATTTTGACGCCAAAACATTTCCCTGCCAAGAAGTTGTGTAAGTTAAAAAACGGAGAGGCGAAGCTGAGCCTATTATCATAACTAAAACGCCTACACGACCGAGTCGGACGACACCTAGACTCCCCCATCTTCCGGGATCCTAGCAGCACGGGCGAGATACTTATTTTAAAAACGTCAGCTAATCATTACAAATGAGACAGGAAGTTATGGCTCAAGTGACTGCACTTTTAAGAACTCGTTATACCATCCGTCGGCAGCGGCAGGATGGGCTCTGGTATTCCGCCTTAGGCCTATATAGTGTTCCACCGACCGGCGGAGAGTGTTATTTTGGCCAAGCACAGGAGATTGAACAGCAGCTTTTAACTTCTCCAGCAGATATGCTGAACCGCAGGTGTTTGATCCATTCCAAGCTGTATTTGAAAAGCAGTGGCTCAAAGAAGGTAAGGAAACATTTATATTGCTCTATTATTATGACTGCAGTATAAAAAAACAAGTTAGCTGACACAGATAACACATTTTCAAGATTTTTCCAGCAAGTCCTGTAGAACATTCTGTAGCATTACAATAACTTTCAATAACCTATTGAAATTGTACTCTCGAAGTTTGGACTAGCTGCTCTAGCCTTCAGCAGTTCCTGATGAAGGTAGGAAACGTGGAGAGAGTACAATTTCAAGTCGATTATTGAGAAGGTTATTGTAATGTTATTATGTCCACTGGAGAGATTCTGTAGATGCCCTAGAAATTATCCCTACAAAAACAACAAATATATGTATAACATAAGCCCTTAGCCCCTTATACCAAGAATGCTAAACTCTTTAGCTCACCCTAACTATTGACGTGCATAATGGAGAACGTGTAGGTTTATAGGAAGTGTGAAACATTAACAATGCTAAGCTGACGGTAAATGTGGTAATTACTAAAATGTCTATTTCTTCCTGCGGACAGAAACAAATGGTAGTGGCCCAGTCAGGAATACCCAGCCCAGGGGACATGAGTTACCAGGCCATTCCAGCACAGATCAAAATCTTCAAAGAGAGTTACAACCCCTCTCCCAAGAACAGCAAAGCTGGGTTCCAGAATCCAAAACTCACCATCAGCTTGGAAGCTGCATACATCAGTGTGGTGGGACTTTCGCAATCAGGAAGCAGAATATCCAGAATGTGCACTCCCTGCACCTTTAGTGTTACTACAAGTGAAGGAACTTGCTACGAGTTCATGGCAGAAAAGGAATCGGAACGTTTGGTGTGGGTGACGGTGCTTGAATTTCTGTCCATGTTCCCGTACTCAAGTGTCCCGGAAGTACCAAGGTGCAATCCATTGTTCAGGAGAGATTTGGATCCCGGGCTTTACAATGCAGGCATGTTTATTAAAAGTAGTTATCATCAGTTAGTGTTAACTAATTGATCTTAATTGAAAATGAATACTAATGTCATGTCTGTATAACTATATAATTATAACATATATTGTACGCATGTTCATTTAAAGTAGTGTGTGTGTGAGTGTGTGAGTGTGTTTGTGCATGTGGCCTTTAAAAAGACCGTCACATTTGTATCGTATAAGGCTTTCTTCTCCTGCTTGCCCATTCTTCTCAATCGGTCTCAATGTTATTGACATTTCTTATATGTAACGAACTGGCTTATAATTCTATTATTAGCACACTCCTGGCATGTGCACTGCATCTCAGCTAGCTCCCTCTCCTTGCGTATTCACTGTCTAGACGCTGTTGTTCATGACTCAGGCCTTTCATCCCTCCTCTGTCGTACCCGTGGGATTTTCCTACTCTCTCTCTTTCTCCTCGAGCTTTGTCCCGCTAGTCTAAGGCTCCTTTGCTGGCTCTTTGAGCTGTTTCTCACGTTCCTCTTGATAGTTTGACCATCTTTTGCTGGGTCCTTCGGCTTCTCAATAGCTTCTCAATAGCACCTTTGAATCTGTTTGTCTCTATTGTGTGTGCCGGTGGACTTGTACGCACTCGCCGGACATAAAACATTGTGATATGTAGACATTTTCAATACCGTCTTGGCACTTTGTGCAGAGACACAAAAGCATTGATGTGATAAATTTTTAAAAAAACATCTGTTACTTCATATTGGATTCGGTGATACCAACGAAGTACGTGAATGTTGGCTATGTTGGAAATCAGAAGCCTGTGTGTGGTTTGGGTGGCTCTACACCACAACAACTACTACTACCACATCAACCACACACTTCAAAGTCTGCTTCAAACCCAACAACATTGTATTTAGTCTCTGCACAAATGTTGTCGTTCTCCATTAGATACAGCGTGGCCTGTTTACATTCTTCCCGAAGAAGTGGGGTCCCGCTGCAGTATTATCGGCTCCAACATCCTCACCTTGCACGGCAGAGTAGAAGGTTCGCGTGTGGGCAAGCTCGAGATCTACAACCCGACCGACAGCAACGAAGCCGTCATCACTTGGGACCACGACAAGATCAGGAGGACGGGAAAATTGGGGCGACTTCTCTTCATCGAGATTGGCCGAAGATGCAGAGGTGGTCCAGGCTTAGTGTGGTTGTACATGGGGACAAGCGACAGGATAGCCTTTGAGCTGAGAGACACCTTGAGAAGGTACATATCTTAACTGTTGCTGCACTGCAACACTATCCACAGTTATGGTTTAGTAGAGCTTACCAATACAACTAGTCTCTTCCAGTTGATAACACTTTGTTGACTGGATCTCAGTACCCAATCTGACATGAAAGTGGTTTAGTTGCTGTTGTTGTTGTTGCTGTTGTTGCTGTTGTTGTTGTGTCCTACATGACCAGCTTTACTGATGTTCTTACGACAGGTTTTTATTCAACGAAGAAAGACCGAGCTCCCATCGGTCCCCTCCTCCCATACAATACAAATCTTCAGTTTCTCAACCGACCTTGGTGGTACCCGCTTGGTCCGAAGAGTTGCCATCGGATTCAGAGCAGACACTCGCTCCTCCCATCCCTCCTCTCCGGCGCTCGACGTCTAGCCCAGCAGACTCCTCAAGCATCATTGACAGCCAACTAGAGCACAACTATCACATACTGGAAGATACCCCTTGCTCAGCCTAGCTGGCCCAAGCAATCCATTCAACTACATTCACATGTCACTTCTGATTACACAATAATGATAAATTGAGCACAAGTGAACCTCATTCCGATTCTCCCAATGTGGAAGAATCGGTTGCGTCTATTTATTTTTTTGCTCTTCTTTAATTTTTGCTCTTCTTTAATTCATTTTTTATATTAACCCCTTCCATCCCTATGTTTCTGTCATTAATGCTCGTTTTACACATCTAAAGAACTCGACAAAAAGCTACCGGCAATTTCCACAATGTGTGAAGCTTTAAATGTGCCTACAGGGTAGTGTTTCTAACCACACATTTTAATGTCGTTAGGAGTTGTGGTACAACTGGCGTTGCCGCACGTACCTTCCTGTGAAAACTGCCCTGCATCCTATGATACTATGATGGTTGAAGCCGTGCAGTGGGTGGGTTTAGTCTATGCGTGCGCAGTGTTGGCAAACAGAGCCACCGGATCTACGAGGACTGCTAGAGGAGCAGCCATACAACATCGCGGAGCATATGCCATTGTATGCCCTTGTAGAGTAGGCGGCAGGCCATGGAGCAATATCACAATCACTCCTCAAAGCTTGGCAGCAGACCTGAGGAACCAGGAACGTAAAACCATTTAATTGAATTTTAATGCACACTCTGATCAGGATAAACGATGGGACAATGATCATACAATCTATTGGCAAAGCATTTAGACAGAAGTCTGATCACACGATGAGGCCAAAGACTTTGCTTGAGTGTTTTTTTTGCTGAAAATTGTATGATAATTGGTTCACATTTACAGCTCAAGCTGGTGGCCACACCTTCCCACCTACACCTTGCACACACACACACCTTCCCACCTAGCACACACTCACCTTCCCACCTTGCACACACACACCCTTCCCACCTAGCACACACTCACCTTCCCACCTTGCACACACACACCTTCCCACCTAGCACACACTCACCTTCCCACCTAGCACACACACACCCTTCCCACCTAGCACACACTCACCTTCCCACCTTGCACACACACACCTTCCCACCTCGCACATGCACACACACACAGCTTCCCACCTAGCACACACTCACCTTCCCACCTAGTACACACTCACCTTCCCACCTAGCACACACACACCCTTCCCACCTAGCACACTCACCTTCCCACCTTGCACACACACACACCTTCCCACCTCGCACATGCACACACACACACCTTCCCACCTAGCACACACACACCTTCCCACCCAGCACACGCACACTTCCCACCCAGCACACACACCCTTCCCACCTAGCACACGCACACTTCCCACCCAGCACACACACCCTTCCCACCTAGCACATGCACACACCTTCCCACCTAGCACACACACACATCATATTATATGTACCCAATGGGGTGGCATTAGTAAACTGTTTTCCTTGTGTTCACAACATTTGCACAGTGCACTTGTTAACGTGTGCAGTGTGTCCACGAGGCAAGATAAGCCATCATCAGAACACATGCAAAAACACAACAATATAACACTATCTTTGTCTAAACAATAGAATGGTGAAATATCCTGTCTATTATGACCTTTGTCCCTGTAAAAAAAATTACTGCAGAGTCTAGCATGTGACAACAACTAGAGAGTCAGCTATTCCTCTCAACCCAGCGGACGAGATCTGTAAAAAAACAAACTTCAGTCTATTATAGGCAATTAGGAATCTTATAATTGCCTTCTCAATAATCAACTTCAAATTGAATTTACTCGACGTTTCGACTAGATGCTCTAGCCTTCAAATCTGACACAGAAGCACTGCAAAGGTATCGAGCTTCCTGAATGACTGGATGAGGGCGGCTCCCCTACATATGGTCTGTGGTCACGGTGGACCTTGCAAAAGCCGAACAGCTACACTCAATCATGTCTGCAGTTAATTGTTTGTCAAGAGAGAACTCGTACTGGCTCTTAGACACATCTACGAGTACGGGGTGCATGTCTGAATGATTTCTTGGTCGAGTGAGTGATGAGATACCAATTTGTGTGTGTGTGTGTGTGTGTGTACTATGTGTATGTGTTGTGTGTATGTGTGTGCATATATGTATGTGCGTGTATGTGTGTGTACATGCATGTGTGTTTGGTGTGTGTGTGTGTTTGGTGTATGTGTGCACTGTGTGTATGTGTATGTGTGTGTGTGTGTGGTGTGTGTGTGTTTCACTATATGCCCCATCAAACACAGCTATTGGTAAGGCGAATTAAATTATTTGTTAAGTATAGTTTACCAACACCCACTTTAGAACTAACTACCTTTTGCGACTAATTTTTTTGATCCACCCACATCCTTTTATAGATGCAGTGAGAACTGACGGGACAGGGGAGGACCTTTAGGCTGGTCGCTCATGACAACACCACAACAGTCCCCATCATTACGATGACATCATCAGCATGCATTGATGTCGAGATTGCCCTGGCCCTAACTCTAGCCACTCCTAGCCCTGGCCCTAACCCTAGCTATTGCCCTGGCCCTAACCCTAGCTATTGTCCTGGCCCTAACCCTAGCTATTGTCATGGTCCTAACCCTAGCCACTGCCCTGGCCCTAACCCTAGCCACTGCCCTGGTCCTAACCCTAGCCACTGCCCTGATCCTAACCCTAGCCACTGCCCTGATCCTCACCGTAGCCACTGCCCTGATCCTAACCCTAGCCACTGTCCTGGCCCTAATCCTAGCCACTGTCCTGGCCCTAACCCTAGCCACTGCCCTGGTCCAAACACTAGCTACTGCCCTGGCCCTAACCCTAGCTATTGCCCTGATCCTAACCCTAGCCTGTCCTGGCCCTAAGCCTAGCCACTGTCCTGGCCCTAACCCTAGCCACTGCCCTGGCCCTAACCCTAGCCACTGTCCTGGCCCTAACCCTGGTCCAAACTCTAGCTACTGCCCTGGTCATTGCCCTGGCCCTAACCCTAGCTGAAGACCTAATACAATTAATATGTAGTCCATTAGCAATGTTAGATTGCATAAGTGGGCCATCTGGCTGGTCCATATTCTGTGTGAATTTTCCCTGAGTGACTCCAGTATAGTCAATCTGTAATACATCCTACATGTATATATATATCACTGACATATCTAGCACTAGTGTGTACTATATACAAACTGGCGTTACACCTTGTACCTTGTACCTTGTCTGGCATTGCCATCCCTTGACTGTTCTAAGTGGAAGGAGTTTCCCGGGAGAAAAGGAACCGATGTCAATGTAGGCGGAGTCGTGTAGATGATGTAATAAAGGAGACAAGACAAGATGCTTTCTGCGTGTCCTATTTGGGCTGTGAAGCTAGGGCTGGAGCTAGGGTTAGGGCTAGTAGTGAGGCTATGGCTAGGGCTAGGGATAGCAGTGGAGCTAGGGTTAGGGCTAGTAGTGAGGCTAGGGCTAGGGTTAGGGTTAGGGATAGCAGTGGAGCTGGGGATAGGGATAGGGATAGCAGTGGAGCTAGGACTAGCAATGAAGCTAAGATTAGGGCTAGGGCTAGAAGTGAAGCTAGGGCTAGGGATAGGGATAGCAGTGGAGCTAGGACTAGCAATGAAGCTAAGATTAGGGCTAGGGCTAGCAGTGAAGCTAGGGCTAGGGCTAAGAATGGAGCTAGGGCAGGGACTAGCAGTAAGCTTGGGCTAGCAATGAAGCTGACTTCTCCATATCGAGAGGGAGACTGAAGCTAAGTTCTGCATCCCTTTAGCTTTCTACCCCATGAGAAATGAAATGATGCAGACTAGATCAAGAATGCCATGCACACGCACAGACGACAAGTATGCACTAACCAATCACTGACATTCTAGTGGTGGCAGGAACAACTTCAACGTACCAGTGTTCCCAGACCCTCTTTCCTCTGCGCAAAGAAGGTAAAGGACCTTCATGCGAGACTACCATGTACACCATGCCCTCACTTCAACGCTATGCTAATCTCATGATTGACAGAGTGCACTGAGTTCCTATAGGATCAGCAATGCTCATGCTCATGTTCAAAGTACACATGCTAGGCCCTAGTTTTCATTTCTATCTCTATAATATGCACATCGCCAAACTAGAGGACATGTGGACAGCTACAACTGTAGAGTTGCTATGTTACGTCTAGCTTGTTTGATGAATATTAACCCTTCACTTCACCAGTGACCACTCTGTACAACTCGGATAGCACTACGACTGCAACAGAAGCTACATAAGACCCAGGACTTCAACTGGCCAACTACAGCAGATCTCAGCTGAGTATGGAGACCTCTACAGGAGTGTGGGTAATATGAGAAATTGAGATTACAAAAAAATTCCCACCACTAAGGGACTTCTCTGAGTCATATACTACATGTCTTCTTCCACCTGCTATAAGGAATATTATGCTCTGCCACCGAACTGGCCAAGTCGATGAGAAAGCGCAGTGTTCACATTCATCAAAGACAGTCGGGTTCTGATGAATCAACTGACAGGATGAAGCCACCACTTAATGTCACAACTACAACATTACATCACATTACATCATCATGATGACACCTGGACCTTCAGATAGGGTTGAGGCCAAGGACAATGATTAGAGTTAGGACAGTAGCTAGGGCTGAGGCCAATGGCAGTGGCTAGAGTAAGGGCTAGGACTGTAGCTAGGGCTGAGGCCAATGGCACTGGCTAGAGTGAGGGACAGGACAGTAGCTAGGGCTGAGGCCAAGGGCAGTAATTAGCTAGTTGAGGTCAAGGGTAGTGGCCATCCACATGGGGAGGTGATATCGAGGGGGAGGTGATATCGAGGGGAGGGGTTTATAACATTTTAGAACTACATATCATATGACATGTAGACCATATACAGACCACACCCAAAACAATAACATGTTCAAAGAACTCGTAGCCCTTGCTTCTTGCTTGTGCCGAAGTTACTATTCCTGAGGACGTTCACCAGAGTCAGCACATATAAGTTAAGTTGGGCAGAACTGCAAATTAAGTCCACAATTAGAAAGCACCGCCTCCCTCTTATTTTTTTACGACCTAGTGTGCACGAATAAAACAGCTAAACGTCTTTCCAGGTGTTCTGTAGCTGGTGAATCCCTTGGGAACTTACTTCCAGGTGTTTCTGGCAGCGAAACAGAGTCCCTAATGAAAGCAGAAAGTGGCAATTCTTCTCGGTTCCTTTGTTTGAACAAACACATACAAAGTATATACGTATTGCTCGCTATGGACGGACCAGCCGACTGCTTCGCCCTGCCCACGCATGCACAGCAATGGTCAACAACTGCATACAAGGCTTTGTTGTTTGAAATAAAATAAATGATTTTTAAAGAAGGCTAAATTTTTATCGCTGAATATAACAGGTCTGTGCATGTCTGTGCATGTGACTGCAGCAAAGAGCTCATCATTATGTCATATATGATATTTAAGGGAGAAAAGGTCAAAGGAAGTCTCCGTCATGAAGTGTCACTTTCATCCTAAAGCAAAAATGGACTGATTCACATCACAAGCATATCCGTAGCATTGCATCATCATTGCTCTACCCTCTACCCATTGCCCTAGTGCTAACCCTAGCTACTGTTCTGGCCTGAACTCCAGCTATTGCTCTGACTCTAACCCTAGCTAAGTAGCTACTGTTCTGGCCATAACCAGCTACTGCTCTGGCCTTAATTCTCTGGCCCTAACCCTAGCTAGTTACTGCTCTGGCCTTAACCCTAGTACTGCTCTGGCCCTAACTCCAGCTACTGCTCTGGGCCTAACCCTAGCCATTACCAGGCCTTTATCCTGATCTGTACAAAATCAAACGTGTCAATATAATGTCAGGATCCTGCCTTGGAGAAGAAGCAAGTGCTTGCACGCTCTCAAACGCCTCAAGCTATAGCTTCTTGCAACCCCATTTGCCTCATCTCTCCATCTTGGGATGGGATTATCAACTTATTACTAACTCACTGCATGTGCCCAGGCCAGTCATGTGCTGGAGTGTGATTAGGAGTGCTGCTATGACTGGCAGTCCCTGCCTTTTTGTTTGCAGGTAGCAAATTCAACCTCATCCACCAGATTTTGCCTGCTAGTTTCCAAGATCGCCTCTGATCTGAAAATGAGTATGGAGTTGCCTCATGACACAAGAGGGACTCCTGAATCTCTCCTGAAGCCACTGAAGCCCCCACCCCTCAAGCTGTGGGCCCCATGTGTGATAGCCTCATACAATGCCTTGGTTGATTCCATGGAAGATGTGATCGATCAACAGCCAGAAGACTGCAACTAGAGCAACTAGGCAGATGTCTGGGAGCTTGGCTGCAACTAGAGCAACTAGGAAAGTGTCTGGGAGCTTGGCTGCAACTAGAGCAACTAGGAAGGTGCCGGGGAGCTTGGCTGCAACTAGAGCAGCTAGGAAGGTGTTTGGGAGCTTGGCTGCAACTAGAGCAACTAGGCAGATGTCTGGGAGCTTGGCTGCAACTAGAGCAGCTAGGAAGGTGCCTGGGAGCTTGACTGCAACTAGAGCAACTAGGAAGATGTCTAGGAGCTTGGCTGCAACTAGAGCAACTAGGAAGGTGTCTGGGAGCTTGGCTGCAACTAGAGCAACTAGGAAGGTGCCTGGGAGCTTGGCTGCAACTAGAGCAACTAGGAAGGTGCCTGGGAGCTTGGCTGCAACTAGAGCAACCAGGAAGGTGCCTGGGAGCTTGGCTGCAACTAGAGCAACTAGGGAGCTTGGCTGCAACTAGAGCAACTAGGAAGGTGTCTGGGAGCTTGGCAGCAACTAGAGCAACTAAGAAGGTGCCTAGGAGCTTGACTGCAACTAGAGCAACTAGGAAGGTGCCTGGGAGCTTGGCTGCAACTAGAGCAACTAGGAAGGGGCCTGGGAGCTTGGCTGCAACTAGAGCAACTAGGAATGTGCCGGGGAGCTTGGCTGCAACTAGAGCAACTAGGAAGGTGCTGGGGAGCTTGGCTGCAACTAGAGCAACTAGGAAGGTGCTGGGGAGCTTGGCTGCAACTAGAGCAACTAGGAAGGTGCCTGGGAGCTTGGCTGCAACTAGAGCAACTAGGAAGGTGTTTGGGAGCTTGGCTGCAACTAGAGCAACTAGGAAGGTGCCTGGGAGCTTGGCTGCAACTAGAGCAACTAGGAAGGTGCCTGGGAGCTTGGCTGCAACTAGAGCAACTAGGAAGGTGCCTGGGAGCTTGGCTGCAACTAGAGCAACTAGGAAGGTGTCTGGGAGCTTGGCTGCAACTAGAGCAACTAGGAAGGTGCCTGGGAGCTTGGCTGCAACTAGAGCAACTAGGAAGGGGCCTGGGAGCTTGGCTGCAACTAGAGCAACTAGGAAGGTGCCTGGGAGCTTGGCTGCAACTAGAGCAACTAGGAAGGGGCCTGGGAGCTTGGCTGCAACTAGAGCAACTAGGAAGGTGTCTGGGAGCTTGGCTGCAACTAGAGCAACTAGGAAGTTGCCTGGGAGCTTGGCTGCAACTAGAGCAACTAGGGAGCTTGGCTGCAACTAGAGCAACTAGGAAGGTGTCTGGGAGCTTGGCTGCAACTAGAGCAACTAGGAAGGTGCCTGGGAGCTTGACTGCAACTAGAGCAACTAGGAAGGTGCCTGGGAGCTTGGCTGCAACTAGAGCAACTAGGAAGGGGCCTGGGAGCTTGGCTGCAACTAGAGCAACTAGGAATGTGCCGGGGAGCTTGGCTGCAACTAGAGCAACTAGGAAGGTGCTGGGGAGCTTGGCTGCAACTAGAGCAACTAGGAAGGTGCTGGGGAGCTTGGCTGCAACTAGAGCAACTAGGAAGGTGCCTGGGAGCTTGGCTGCAACTAGAGCAACTAGGAAGGTGCCTGGGAGCTTGGCTGCAACTAGAGCAACTAGGAAGGTGTCTGGGAGCTTGGCTGCAACTAGAGCAACTAGGAAGGTGCCTGGGAGCTTGGCTGCAACTAGAGCAACTAGGAAGGTGCCTGGGAGCTTGGCTGCAACTAGAGCAACTAGGAAGGTGTCTGGGAGCTTGGCTGCAACTAGAGCAACTAGGAAGGTGCCTGGGAGCTTGGCTGCAACTAGAGCAACTAGGAAGGTGCCTGGGAGCTTGGCTGCAACTAGAGCAACTAGGGAGCTTGGCTGCAACTAGAGCAACTAGGAAGGTGTCTGGGAGCTTGGCAGCAACTAGAGCAACTAGGAAGGTGCCTAGGAGCTTGACTGCAACTAGAGCAACTAGGAAGGTGCCTGGGAGCTTGGCTGCAACTAGAGCAACTAGGAAGGGGCCTGGGAGCTTGGCTGCAACTAGAGCAACTAGGAATGTGCCGGGGAGCTTGGCTGCAACTAGAGCAACTAGGAAGGTGCTGGGGAGCTTGGCTGCAACTAGAGCAACTAGGAAGGTGCTGGGGAGCTTGGCTGCAACTAGAGCAACTAGGAAGGTGCCTGGGAGCTTGGCTGCAACTAGAGCAACTAGGAAGGTGTCTGGGAGCTTGGCTGCAACTAGAGCAACTAGGAAGGTGCCTGGGAGCTTGGCTGCAACTAGAGCAACTAGGAAGGTGCCTGGGAGCTTGGCTGCAACTAGAGCAACTAGGAAGGTGCCTGGGAGCTTGGCTGCAACTAGAGCAACTAGGAAGGTGTCTGGGAGCTTGGCTGCAACTAGAGCAACTAGGAAGGTGCCTGGGAGCTTGGCTGCAACTAGAGCAACTAGGAAGGGGCCTGGGAGCTTGGCTGCAACTAGAGCAACTAGGAAGGTGCCTGGGAGCTTGGCTGCAACTAGAGCAACTAGGAAGGGGCCTGGGAGCTTGGCTGCAACTAGAGCAACTAGGAAGGTGTCTGGGAGCTTGGCTGCAACTAGAGCAACTAGGAAGTTGCCTGGGAGCTTGGCTGCAACTAGAGCAACTAGGGAGCTTGGCTGCAACTAGAGCAACTAGGAAGGTGTCTGGGAGCTTGGCTGCAACTAGAGCAACTAGGAAGGTGCCTGGGAGCTTGACTGCAACTAGAGCAACTAGGAAGGTGCCTGGGAGCTTGGCTGCAACTAGAGCAACTAGGAAGGGGCCTGGGAGCTTGGCTGCAACTAGAGCAACTAGGAATGTGCCGGGGAGCTTGGCTGCAACTAGAGCAACTAGGAAGGTGCTGGGGAGCTTGGCTGCAACTAGAGCAACTAGGAAGGTGCTGGGGAGCTTGGCTGCAACTAGAGCAACTAGGAAGGTGCCTGGGAGCTTGGCTGCAACTAGAGCAACTAGGAAGGTGCCTGGGAGCTTGGCTGCAACTAGAGCAACTAGGAAGGTGTCTGGGAGCTTGGCTGCAACTAGAGCAACTAGGAAGGTGCCTGGGAGCTTGGCTGCAACTAGAGCAACTAGGAAGGTGCCTGGGAGCTTGGCTGCAACTAGAGCAACTAGGAAGGTGTCTGGGAGCTTGGCTGCAACTAGAGCAACTAGGAAGGTGCCTGGGAGCTTGGCTGCAACTAGAGCAACTAGGAAGGGGCCTGGCAGCAACTAGAGCAACTAGGAAGGTGCCTGGGAGCTTGGCTGCAACTAGAGCAACTAGGAAGGTGTCTGGGAGCTTGGCTGCAACTAGAGCAACTAGGAAGGTGCCTGGGAGCTTGGCTGCAACTAGAGCAACTAGGAAGGTGCCTGGGAGCTTGGCTGCAACTAGAGCAACTAGGAAGGTGTCTGGGAGCTTGGCTGCAACTAGAGCAACTAGGAAGGTGCCTGGGAGCTTGGCTGCAACTAGAGCAACTAGGAAGGGGCCTGGCAGCTTGGCTGCAACTAGAGCAACTAGGAAGGTGTCTGGGAGCTTGGCTGCAACTAGAGCAACTAGGAAGTTGCCTGGGAGCTTGGCTAGAGCAACTAGGAATGTGCCTGGGAGCTTGGCTGCAACTAGAGCAACTAGGAAGGTGCCTGGGAGCTTAGCTGCAACTAGAGCAACTAGGAAGGTGTCTGGGAGCTTAACTGCAACTAGAGCAACTAGGAAGGTGTCTGGGAGCTTGGCTGCAACTAGAGCAACTAGGAAGGTGCCTGGGAGCTTGGCTGCAACTAGAGCAACTAGGAAGGTGTCTGGGAGCTTGGCTGCAACTAGAGCAACTAGGAAGGTGCCTAGGAGCTTGGCTGCACGCTCTTCTTGTGTCATCCCCAGGGCTGCACAAAGATGCTCAGATGACCACCATTTGGGGGAGGCTCCTTAGTGGCACCACTCAGGTGGGAATAGTTTTGGTTTTCACCATTTCAATTGCTGGAAAAGTCATGAGGATAGTGTCTAGACTTGTGGCAATGAATTTATCAGAGATCTAGGAAGCAATAATTATGGTTATTCACACACACACCCAACCCCACCCCCTGATATACCCGAAGGACAGAGTACCTGGTGCTAGCAGCTTGCATTTTATCCTGCCCCATTCTGAGTGGCATGGCAGCTCAACGAGATGCAAAGGAACAGATCATCTCATCTTGGCGAGGGGAAGCAACTCGATCCTTTATCTGATGCTGCTCAATAAGTAGAGATCACAGAGAGGAAGGACTTCAGATGTTAGACACTCATATTAACACCCATTGTGTACTTTCAATGAACTCTCAGTTGACATAATAACATTAAAATCACCTTCTCAATAATCAACTTCAAATTGTATTCACTCGACATTTTGACCAGATGCTCTAGCCTTCATCATTATTCCTGATGAAGGGTAGAGCAAATTTGAAGTCGATTATTGAGGTGATTTTAACATTTTATACTTGTTATACCTGTTATACTTGTATTGTATCCAACTTGTGAATTAGGAACTAGAAATTTACAATTTGGTTTCTGTACAGTGCTACACTCTCGCAAACACCCTTCACACCAGCCATGGTGCAGAGAGCAGGGTTATCACCAAACCTCTAGCTTTAGGTTTCTTCCCCTTTGACACTGCTGCAGTGAGAACCCTTCCAACTGTTGCCTCCACAGATGGTAGCTCAACAGGTGTGCTGAACAGCAGCCGTCTCTATGAAGATGAGACAAAACCCTAATTAATGCAGTGTTCCACTGGGTGGCGTAAAGACACAAAGCCATTAATTAAGAAACTACATCACATATCCGAAGTACTCGACACAAACAGAAATTGTACGATTATAACGTAGCAAGTCTGGCAGCAAAGGATGCTGAGATTGCATGAGTGGGACTAGATAGAGATGCACACGGGCAGAACTTTCAAACAATGGTAACTTGCAGATGTAATAGGAACTGTTAGCGCATCACACCGGACTTACCTTGACCATCTGTTCGTGCCTCCTGTTCTTTCCTTCTTTCAATAAGAGCACATGTTCCGTTTCTAATCCCTTGCTTTGTTAATAACATTTGCATATAAATCATGTGATTCATGTGGTCTACTCTCTGCTGCCCTCTTCAGGGTGGGGGAGAAGGAAAGGCTCTGGTATGTGTAGTTTCGGTCTGGGGGTGAGGGGGGGGGGGGGGGGAGGGGGGTTGGGGGGTGGGAGGGACTGGTGTCTCTAGCATATACCACTTGAGTAATGGGAATTTAACCTTTAACCTCTGTCCACGTCCAAAATGAAGGACAACCTTATGCCCGTATAATAGTTCATCAGTTTAGTGATGATAACTTGGGCAGGTTAGCAGGTAGCTGATGGTGACTTCTGTGTGTCCCCCTCCAGCACTTAGGCCAGCCAGCCTTGCTCTGGATTCATACTTGCCCTTCCACATATTTGGAGTGTCAACAACAGGACACTGCATTTGATTGGTCCACAGCTCTAGTTGCACGACGCAAATTATATATGCCAGCCAGCCACCCACCCAAAGATAAGGAAGGTAAAGGGTTAACTGCGGAAGACACAAGACACTCATAAAGTAGTCCCATAAGATATAACCTTCCAGCTATCAAATGATGATATTAATAATAATAATAACAAAAACAACAACAACAACAACAATAATAACAACAACAAATAAACATTAAAAAAACAATAACAATAAAAATTACTAATAATGATAACAACAACAATAATAACAACAACAAATATATATATTTAAAAACAATAATAATAACAACAATAATAACGATAATGTTGATGATAATAATAATAATGACAACAACAACAATAATAAAAAACCACAAAGACAAATTTGCAATCACTGTCACTCTATTCCCCTCTGCTCCTGCTCTGTGCTCCTGCTCTGTGCAAGCAATTTAATTGTTCATCATTCTCTGCGCGATATGTTGAATGTTCCAGCAAGGTCACTCAAAAACTGCACTCCCCTAGTTGGAGAACATCTCCATGGTGTTGTATAAACAGCTCTAATTGGGTCTGTGGCTTGTAAAGCACTTAGCTGGGATATGAGGAAATTGGCTGCACCTACTGTGTGTACTTTAATTAGTTAATGGCCACCACTAGATGAGCTAAACCCAACGTTCGATCACCATAACTTGAGATGAAACACTCACATCACAGAGCACTAACTGTGGCAAAGTTATGATGGCCACAATACCCAAGAATAGGTGAGCGAGTGATGTTAATGGATGTATCTTTAAGAAAATGTGTCTATAGGGACATTCAACATATCATTTGAAAGCTCACAGAACAAGCAAGAACTTGATACTGAAATTACTTGCACTGAGAAAGGAGAGAGAAAGTTGTGGAGATTATAACAACTTTTGGTAGTTTTGACCCCCTGAAGTGAAGGGAGGTTAACACCACTACATCCACTGGAAATAAGATGGTTACTAGGCCAGGAAATAGTTCGTGTGAATGAAGCTTGAGCCAACAGGTTAGTATTTTTGGCCTCGTGAAACGATCATCTCTTTCCTGACTAGAGAGATACACAACTTGAACCTTCATGTCAATGGACCACTGCAAGACTTGAACACATGATAAAGATGCCATGCAAGTTGGAAATAGGTTCGTGTGGGGTCTAATCTCTCCATGAATATTTAGTTGACATCGAGTCATTCCAGCTCAAGTTCTTTCCCTCTCCAATTTCAGCATCTGCTCCACAAAGAGTCATCCCACCAAATATGCAAGACGCTGAGTTGTGGTTGAAGTGGAGCAAGTGTTTTGTAGTGGATGGGCACACATAAGAGGTTTCTAATCCCATTATGCCCTCAAGATCTATGAATTCACCATCAAAAGGCCTCCTGAAACTCCTGCACACAGAGAATCCCCCACAGTGCCTCACTCGAGGAAGCCTCATCGTGGAAGTAACATTGTGCACTATTTGGGAATCACATGTCCAGACATTTTCACCCCATCACATGCCAAATCTTACGCTGAATTTCTCAAGTGAGAGTCAATGTGCCGGACACTCGTTTGGCCAGTGGATTTCTTGAGACCTTCTGGGACCTCAGATTGTGAGGCTTAATCGTTCTCTTTGGGGATGGACTGTCACTACGAGGAGGATTTGGAGGACCACTTCTTACCATATTTTGCTACAGAAGCACTCAATTTGGCATGCAGCAGCAGTATTGGGGATCAGTCCTCCACAGGACATGTTCCCCTGTGTTCAATACCATAACAAGTAGCTAATCTCACAACTAGTGTATTCCTGGTGAAGGATAGAGCGTCTAGTCAAAACGTCAAAAATTCAAGTGAATTATTGAGAAGGTCACTGTAAAAATATTTATTGTCCTGTTTATCACTGAGTTGTGTAGCAGCTCTCATACTGCTAGTAACAAATGCAAGACGTTGAGTGGCAAGGAAAGCTGTGAAGGAGAAGAGGAAGAAACACACACAAATAACAATCCATTTATTTTTCTAGCCTGATTCCCTACGGAACAAAACCTGACTTGTTGGGTTAGATAGCATTGCTCTAGGCATTGGCCTAGCCCTAGCTGAAGGTCTTACTATAGTACGCTGATGTCATCATGATGTCATCATGATGATGTGATGCTGGCCTTGTGATGTGGAGAAGTTAAGGGCGTAAGTCTCGTATAATCCTTACAGACTTCAAACTGGTGCAAGGTTGAGCAACCTGGTGATGCCCTGCAACATTATGGAAGAACACACAGGTATGGCTGGGAGGAGTTTGGCTAAAATGTACTTGGAAGCAGCTTCCCTTGAAGATGGGAAGCACACTACACTAAGAGTGAGCTCACCAGTTTCTGCAGGAATTCTCAGAGCACTCAAGGGAAGATCATGCAGAAGCTGACTAGAACTTGTTAATTAAAGTGATAGTTAGCGTTCTTGACATGTTTGTTGCGTTCAGTTTGCTCTCTATCATTACTAGCATAGTGTATCTCTCCTCCCTTGACTACATGTGTTCCTGACATTTTAACTTTTGTAAGCTAGAGAGCAGCCATGTGTGTATAGTTTCTGCATTACCATGGCAAATATGGAGTATCCCACCTCCTTAGCTAGATCTGTTGGTGAACTGATCAGCTGTCGGAATGAAACTCCAGCCTTCTTTCCCATTAGCCTTCTTACTTGCATGAGCAACCAATACTTGTTCCTCAATCTTCGAATCTGCTGCCGTTTTCTCAATTTTTCTCTTCACTACGACTATTCTTGGTTTACATAAGCCTGTTTATTGAAGGGTGTATTGAATGAACACGTGGTGCGTAGGTACATAGCTACGTCATGTGTGGCAATACCAAGTTTTCAATCCAACTTCCCTGTGAGGGTTTGCTTCGCTCGCCAATAAACATAGACACTGTTACTATTGTGTAATGAAAATATTGATATCATTATCATCACCACCTCAACAATATCTCGTGGTCTTCACATAATTGTAAATAATAGTGATGATGGTAATAGCGGTTATATTATCACTTTAGGATTCGTTGGAATTGGTGGGCACCAAATAGAGCAATTTAGACATATTGTCATCAGCACACAAGTCAACAGGTGAAGTGAAGCCACTCCCACCTTATGTGAAGGTCACCAGTTGATACAAGGGGCAACTCGGCCTTGATGAATAAAGTCATCTCACCATCAGGATGTTGACAATATTACATGCATCTGACGAAGAGAGATTTTTTTAAAAATTTTAATGAACACTAAGTTTGATACATAAAGAATCTGTCTACCAGCATTGACTGACTTTTGTGCACATATCAGAGAGTATGCTAGAACTTTCCACAGTGACTTGACCCACTATTTTCAATGGTGGATAGCACTGTACCTCAGCTAAAATTCAGCTTCTTAGCTGCCTTAGCATAGGAAGGTTTGCTGCCTTAGCATGGGAAGGTTTGCTGCCTTAGTGTAGGAAGGTTTGCTGCCTTAGCGTAGAAAGGTTTGCTGCCTTAGCGTAGAAAGGTTTGCTGCCTTAGCATAGAAAGGTTTGCTGCCTTAGCATAGGAAGGTTTGCTAACGTAGCGTAGGAAGGTTTGCTGCCTTAGCATGGGAAGGTTTGCTGCCTTAGCGTAGGAAGGTTTGCTGCCTTAGCATGGGAAGGTTTGCTGCCTTAGCATGGGAAGGTTTGCTACCTTAGCGTAGGAAGGTTTGCTGCCTTAGCATGGGAAGGTTTGCTGCCTTAACATGCTGCCTTAGCGTAGGAAGGTTTGCTGCCTTAGCATGGGAAGGCTTGCTGCCTTAGCATGGGAAGGCTTGCTGCCTTAGCATGGGAAGGTTTGCTGCCTTAGCATGGGAAGGTTTGCTGCCTTAACATGCTGCCTTAGCGTAGGAAGGTTTGCTGCCTTAGCATGGGAAGGTTTGCTGCCTTAGCGTAGGAAGGTTTGCTGCCTTATCATGGGAAGGCTTGCTGCCTTAGCATGGGAAGGTTTGCTGCCTTAGCATGGGAAGGTTTGCTGCCTTAGCATGGGAAGGTTTGCTACCTTAGTGTAGGAAGGTTTGCTGCCTTAGCATGGGAAGGTTTGCTGCCTTAGCGTAGGAATGTTTGCTGCCTTAGCATGGGAAGGTTTGCTAACGTAGAGTAGGAAGGATTGCTGCCTTAGCGTAGGAAGGTTTGCTGCCTTAGCATGGTAAGGTTTGCTGCCTTAGCGTAGGAAGGTTTGCTGCCTTAGCATGGGAAGGCTTGCTGCCTTAGCATGGGAAGGTTTGCTGCCTTAGCGTAGGAAGGTTTGCTGCCTTAGCATGGGAAGGTTTGCTGCCTTAGTGTAGGAAGGTTTGCTGCCTTAGCATGGGAAGGTTTGCTGCCTTAGTGTAGGAAGGTTTGCTGCCTTAGCATGGGAAGGTTTGCTGCCTTAGCGTAGGAAGGTTTGCTGCCTTAGCATGGGAAGGTTTGCTGCCTTAGCATGGGAAGGTTTGCTACCTTAGCGTAGGAAGGTTTGCTGCCTTAGCATGGGAAGGTTTGCTGCCTTAGCGTAGGAAGGTTTGCTGCCTTAGCATGGGAAGGTTTGCTGCCTTAGCGTAGGAAGGTTTGCTGCCTTAGCATGGGAAGGTTTGCTAACGTAGAGTAGGAAGGTTTGCTGCCTTAGTATGGGAAGGTTTGCTGCCTTAGCATGGGAAGGTTTGCTACCTTAGTGTAGGAAGGTTTGCTGCCTTAGCATGGGAAGGTTTGCTGCCTTAGCGTAGGAATGTTTGCTGCCTTAGCATGGGAAGGTTTGCTAACGTAGAGTAGGAAGGATTGCTGCCTTAGCGTAGGAAGGTTTGCTGCCTTAGCATGGGAAGGTTTGCTAATGTAGCTTAGGAAGGATTCAAGGGTACTTAAGGAGACTATTAGATGCAATCAAGCTGCTTACGTGCTGTCCTATACATGTCCCAATCAAATGAGCCTATGCAGCTGAACTTGAACCGAGCAGTCAGTTGATTGACTGAATATACAAAAGACAAGCAAATGACAAGCACCTACTATATATTACTATAATTATATTTATATATATATATATTACTATATATATCACTACATATATATTACTATATATATTACTATATATAATTATTACTATATATATTACTATATATATATTACTATATATATTACTATATATATACTATATGTAATGCATGTGTACTTCACAGCAACCAACATGGTCTGATATGTTTGGACTCCTCCTGTGTGTGGAAAAGGCTGCAGCTGATTCATGGCCTACTAACAACAAAACAACAAATGGTATGCGCTAATTTGCAGTTAACAACAACAACAATAAATAAGTGTTTAATAGGAGTGGTTCAGGTCTGCTGATTGGCAAACTCTCTCCGCCATAACGAGGAGGATTCTACGAACCAAACAAAATGAACAACTACATAAATTGACTGGTGAAATACAGGATAACAACAACAAGAGTGTCCCCATGTAGATCAGAACCAGTTAGACCATTTAAATCCAATACAACATTATGACACTGCTTTTTAATAAGGATTGGTGTGCATGACTTTAAATGGTAAAGGGTCATCTAAATGCATGGGTACACTCTGTTCTTTTTAACATCATTTAGCTTATGAAGGCTAGAGCACCTTCCTGATGAAGGCTAGAGCATCTTCCTGATGAAGGTTAGAGCATCTTCCTGATGAAGGCTAGAGCATCTTCCTGATGAAGGCTAGAGCATCTTCCTGATGAAGGCTAGAGCACCTTTCTGACGAAGGCTAGAGTATCTTCCTGACGAAGGCTAGAGCACCTTCCTGATGAAGGCTGAGCATCTTCCTGATGGAGGCTGGAGCATCTTCCTGATGAAGGCTGGAGCATCTTCCTGATGAGAAGGCTGGAGCATGTTCCTGATGAAAGACTGAGCATCTTCCTGATGAAGGCTGGAGCATCTTCCTGATGAAGGCTGGAGCATCATCTTCCTGATGAAGGCTGAAGCACCTTCCTGATGAAGGCTGGAGCATCTTCCTGATGAAGGCTAGAGGCTAAGAGCACTTCCTGATGAAGGCTGGAGCACCTTCCTGATGAAGGCTAGAGCATCTTCCTGATGAAGGCTAGAGGCTAAGAGCATCTTCCTGATGAAGGCTAGGCATCTTCCTGATGAAGGCTAGAGCATCTTCCTGATGAAGGCTAGAGCACCTTCCTGATGAAGGCTAGAGCATCTTCCTGATGAAAGGCTAGAGCATCTTCCTGATGAAGGCTAGAGCATCTTCCTGATGAAGGCTAGAGCATCTTCCTGATGAAGGCTAGAGCACCTTCCTGATGAAGGCTAGAGCACCTTCCTGATGAAGGCTAGAGCATCTTCCTGATGAAGGCTAGAGCATCTTCCTGATGAAGGCTAGAGCATCTTCCTGATGAAGGCTAGAGCATCTTCCTGACGAAGGCTAGAGCATCTTCCTGACGAAGGCTAGAGTATCTTCCTGACGAAGGCTAGAGCACCTTCCTGATGAAGGCTAGAGCATCTTCCTGATGAAGGCTAGAGCACCTTCCTGATGAAGGCTAGAGCATCTTCCTGACGAAGGCTAGAGCATCTTCCTGATGAAGGCTAGAGCACCTTCCTGATGAAGGCTAGAGCATCTTCCTGATGAAGGCTAGAGCATCTTCCTGATGAAGGCTAGAGCATCTTCCTGATGAATGCTAGAGAATCTTCCTGATGAAGGCTAGAGCATCTTCCTGATGAAGGCTAGAGCACCTTCCTGATGAAGGCTAGAGCATCTTCCTGATGAAGGCTAGAGCATCTTCCTGATGAAGGCTAGAGCATCTTCCTGATGAAGGTTAGAGCACCTTCCTGATGAAGGCTAGAGCATCTTCCTGACGAAGGCTAGAGCATCTTCCTGACGAAGGTTAGAGCATCTTCCTGATGAAGGCTAGAGCATCTTCCTGATGAAGGTTAGAGCATCTTCCTGATGAAGGCTAGAGCATCTTCCTGATGAAGGTTAGAGCATCTTCCTGATGAAGGCTGGAGCATCTTCCTGATGAAGGCTGGAGCATCTTCCTGATGAAGGCTGGAGCATCTTCCTGATGAAGGCTGGAGCATCTTCCTGATGAAGGCTGGAGCATCTTCCTGATGAAGGCTGAGCATCTTCCTGATGGAGGCTGGAGCATCTTCCTGATGAAGGCTGGAGCATCTTCCTGATGAGAAGGCTGGAGCATGTTCCTGATGAAAGACTGAGCATCTTCCTGATGAAGGCTGGAGCATCTTCCTGATGAAGGCTGGAGCATCATCTTCCTGATGAAGGCTGAAGCACCTTCCTGATGAAGGCTGGAGCATCTTCCTGATGAAGGCTAGAGGCTAAGAGCACTTCCTGATGAAGGCTGGAGCATCTTCCTGATGAAGGCTGGAGCACCTTCCTGATGAAGGCTGGAGCACCTTCCTGATGAAGGCTAGAGCATTTTCCTGATGAAGGCTAGAGGCTAAGAGCATCTTCCTGATGAAGGCTAGGCATCTTCCTGATGAAGGCTAGAGCATCTTCCTGATGAAGGCTAGAGCACCTTCCTGATGAAGGCTAGAGCATCTTCCTGATGAAAGGCTAGAGCATCTTCCTGATGAAGGCTAGAGCATCTTCCTGATGAAGGCTAGAGCATCTTCCTGATGAAGGCTAGAGCATCTTCCTGATGAAGGCTAGAGCACCTTCCTGATGAAGGCTAGAGCACCTTCCTGATGAAGGCTAGAGCATCTTCCTGATGAAGGCTAGAGCATCTTCCTGATGAAGGCTAGAGCATCTTCCTGATTAAGGCTAGAGCACCTTCCTGATGAAGGTTAGAGCATCTTCCTGATGAAGGCTAGAGCATCTTCCTGATGAATGCTAGAGAATCTTCCTGACGAAGGCTAGAGCATCTTCCTGATGAAGGCTAGAGCATCTTCCTGATGAAGGCTGGAGCATCTTCCTGATGATGAAGGCTAGAGCATCTTCCTGATGAAGGCTAGAGCATCTTCCTGATGAAGGCTAGAGCATCTAGTAGAAATGTCAAGCGAGTAAATGACAAGTAAATTTAAGCTGATTATCAAGAACATCATTGTATCTGTAGTATGCCACCTGACATTCGTTGTGATTTTTTGTTCTTGTGTACATAATATCCATCTATATAATAATACGCCTTGTCTGAACGTCCGTCCATTAGAGGTGCACACAGATCAAATTTATTCATTGGTAACGACTACGTAAAACCATTTGTGTCACAATTATATGCATGCACCCTAATACGGAATTCTGAAGAAAGCACAGAATGGCTACTCCGCGAGCTACACAATGCTGAAACAGTGTAACAGAAGGCAGGAAAGCTACAGCAGATAGATGGAGAAAGAGAAGGGATGCAGCTAGTATATAATATACACGTACATTGTATGTGTAATACACATATATATTATATACAATATATATTGCACATATAATATATATTATATACATAATATAATGTACATATAATATATATTATATACAATATATAATGTACATATAATATATATTATATACAATATATAATGTACATATAATATATATTATATACAATATATAATGTACATATATATATATATATCATATACAAATATAATGCACATATAATATATATTATATACAATATATAATGTACATATATATCATGTACACATATATATCATATACAATATATAATGCACATAATACACAATATATAATGTACATATAATATATATTATATACAATATATAATGTACATATATATCATATACAATATATAATGTACATATAATATATATCATATACAATATATAATGCACCTAATATATATCATATATATACAATATATAATGTGTGTACATATAATATATATATTATATACAATATATAATGTACATATACTATATATCATATACAATATATAATGCACATATAATATATATCATATACATACATATATACAATATATAATGTACATATAATATATATATATTATATACATATTATATACATATACACAATATATAATGTACATATATATTGTACATATAATATATATATATATATTATATACATAATATATACAATAATATATAATGTACATATAATATATATTATATGCACATATAGTATATATTATATATATATACATATATGTAATATTATAGAATATAATTATACAAGAACAAAAAAATGGATTCTCAAACTCAGTCGACAACGAAATTACAATGACCTACTTGAAATTTACTCTCTCGATGTTTCGACTACTAGATGCTCCAGCCTTCATCAGGAAGATGCTCCAGCCTTCACCAGATTGACTTGTTCCTATATATGCATGGCTAGTATGTGTGTGTGTGTGCATGTGTTTGTGTATATGCCAGTACACACACACACACCACAGCATGCATGCATACACACACATGCACACACACCACAGCATGCACGCATTTACACACACGCAGACACACACACACAGAAACACATGCACATAATACTAGCTATGAGATCTATACATATATATATATATATTATATACACACACATAGGAACAAACTCAATTTAGAACAAGATCATTTTACTTGGCCACAAACCAATTGTTTAATTAGCGTGGGGATGAGATCATTTTCCCTAATGAATGGCTTCAAGTACTTTTGTCCTTGTTTAGATTAGATTAGGTACTATTAGTGTGGGTGAGATCATTATTCGTAACAGTTTGCAAGTCTAAGTTCAGATGTGAGCTTAACACGGCAGCTTCAAGTGTTATTGTCTCAGTTCAGTTAGCTACTATTAGTGTGGGTGAGATCATTTTTCGTAACAGTTATTGTCTCATGAGATCATTTTTTGTAACACACAGCTTCAAGTGTTGTTGTCTCAGTTCAGTTAAAAAAACATGTTTTCTTTAAAGTTTGTATCAAACTGACCATGATTGTAACTGTAGCTTGGCTTCCACCCAGCGCCCAAAACTGCAGGTAGGTACAGACCACTTGGGTATACCACTACGTAATTCAAGTTGTTTTGCCTGTTTTGCCATCAAGCACTTAAGCTAATTGTGGTCTGCTCTCACATCCAGAGCGGGATTCGCCGATGAATTAGTGTGGTTAAACATGGGGATGGGTCGGGCGGTTAAACACCACAACAAATACAAGCCAATTCGCACACATTCTATCTGCATAGAACTTGTAGGAGCATAGTGCTGTATATACTATTATGCACCAACTATATCCTCTACTGGGAAATTCTGCTTGTATAAGCAAACTATCTTGTTCACAACATGCTGGAAGAATTTTCAGAGGATAATCGTGTAATTAAAAATAAATTATATATACATATATATTTACCCCCCAAAAAACTTACTGGGTGCTGCATTTTTGACATTACCACCTTATTTACCCCACTTTACTTTCGTTTCAGCTCGCACAAGCGTCCCGTAGCCCGACGAGCCAATTTTGTAATAATTGTAAACATGGCCAATAAATTATAGTGCTGCCCACCTGCTATCATTTTCAATTGTCATAAGCTGGCTAAAGTACTGAGCATGCTCAAATGCCATGTGTTAAAAATATAAATATTTTAGCTGGGAAAAATAAAAAGATAAGTGCCGCCCACTCCCAGTTTTTAATAACTAACATTTAGCTACAAAGCTGCGCAGCTGAACTACTATTCAAGTGCAGATAAAAATGTCTGTTTGTAGCAACAGGAATGTGTTATACTCGAGGCTTTTGATGAAGGAAGCAAGCTCTAAAAACTCGGAGGTAGCTGAAATCTACAACTAGATATCGCGTAAAAAATTATTGTTGATGCAAATTTCTGTTCTGTAGTTTTGCAAGCAAGTTTTGGTGGCTCGCCATGGTTTGCCTGCTTGTGACCAAGAAGAGGCCACAGTGTCCGCGGAACTCTGGGTCTTCAAAGAAAGCCACAACCCTGCGAATACGTCTTCCCAGCCTCCAACGTTCACCATTCCTCTGCAAGGAGCTAAGTTGGAACGGATTCTACTATCAGAGAATAGTGGAGGTAGTGTTGGTGATAGCAGTGTAAGTGGTGGAGATGCTGGAAAAGTTGCTAACAACTCCAGTAGCAGTGGAGATGGTGATGATGGTGAAGCAGCTGCTAGTAGCTGTAGTGGCGGAAGTAAGAAAGAAGTTGGTAGTGAGGTTCGGAGGTTACCTGGTGCTCCAGGTAACAGCCTACTTGGCCTTACCACAGCTGGTGGGAGGAGCTACCACTTCTGCATCTTTGACGAGGAAGAGCACAAGGCCTGGACCAATTTGCTCAAGTTCCTGACAGTGTTTCCACACTCCACGCTACCAGTGTGGTCAAGCTACGATCTCACCGAACCTTGCGATGACTTTGACCCTGTCCTCTACAATGCAGGTAACTAATGGGGTAGGGAAGGGAATTAGTTGGAAAGAGGTGAAGTAGCACTGCTTTCTCATGGTTCCTGTGCAGATATGCCAGTTAACCAAATTCAATTACACATCAATCACTTATCTTAAGTTAGACCCAGAGACAAAGGTATCTAAGGTATTTAGAAACCTTTTAGCCTCTGAGGGGTCTATAGGTTAATTAACGACAGACCCCCTTACTTGAGTAGGAAAGTTAAGGCAGTGCAAAAGCTGGTAGTTAAGTGGGATGCTTATAGAACGAGTCGACAAGTAGCATTTCATTGGGCTTGGGCTGGGGGGGGGGGGGTAGGATTTTCAGCTTGTAGAGGAAGGCGAGGTGAGAGGAGGCCTAATATGACAACAAGTAAGGTTTGTAAACTTGTCTTAGTAGGGAGTCTTGGGGAAGATTCCCCCTAGAGTTTTGGGAAGCTTTTTAGGCTAGCTAGTTACTAGATGCAGGATGAAAGTAAAATGACCTATAACTGAATTGCTGCATTGAAACGAGAGGTTCAAAAGACCACAGGTCCACTGAGTAAACCCAGGTCCATGAACTGAACCAGAGGTCATAAGCATGACCCCTAGGTAGATAAACAGATTTTATAAAGAGATCCAAGATATAATTGTATGAGGCAAAGTGCCTCATGCATGCATAACCGGATCCTGAATACAGGAAATAGCTATGCAGTTGTTGATAAACTGTAATGCACAAAATAGTATGTGTAATACCATACCAGCATATTTCTTTCACTTTCACTTTCTGTGATCACCATGACAGATTCTGTGTGGCCCGTTTATATCTCACCGGACGAAATTGGGTTGCGGTGCGGCATCCAGGGCCCTAGGGTGCTGACACTGCAAAATCAGAAGCCAGGACTGCCTATGAGCAAACTTGAGATCTACAGCACGACGGATCACCAAGTCCCCATCCTCTCTTGCAAGCACAACGAGATTAAACGTATAGGGAAGATGGGGCTGTTTCTGTACGTGGAACTTGGGAGGAGAAGCAAGTGTGGTGCTGGCCTTCTCTGGATGTACTTTGGGAAGAGCACCGAGCAAGCTTCCTCCATGCGGGACCTGATGTGCAAGTACGTGTAATACATACGCCAGTTGCATTGGTAGCCTGATTTAGCTTTGGAAGGAATGTGCGAAGCATACCTTCTTGTGGCTGCGATGCATTCCATGATAAAGGAATTTCAGAGGAGGGTGTAGAAACCATTGTGAATCTCTGTCACACTTCTTGCAGAAACCACATTCCCTTGCAAGTGCTATCTGGTGCTGCACAAAAGATAAATATATATGAGTTCACTAATATTTAAATTCGAGCACCTTTCTCTGCTGTAGTTAGGCTGAAACCTTGCTTGAACTCATGTCTCCATAGGATTTCAGATGTTTGTGTGTCGTCAGTTCGTAAGTGATTTTGCTGGGAATGAAATTTGTGCCGATAAGAGTTCCACTGCACGGCAAACTTCTGCATACTGGAGTTATCATGGCGCACATGATTTGACCACGTCTTGTGGGGACCGATTGTGATCGCCAAGTTGGTTTATCTATCTACTTCAGGGGAGCAAGATGGAACCCCCCCCTATCGCTAGTCATGTAAGCTTAGCAACAGGTGTCCGAGTTGTAAATGTGTGGTTGAGTGATCTTTCTGGTGAACCTCCAAAGAAGGAAGACAATTGGAGTAATGCTTATAGCTCTAGGAAGCTTACTGCTGGGCAGCATCTGCTCCCAGAAGCCCTGAATGTGCATAACTTCATTTCCAGAAGTAGCTAGCTCTCGACGTGCCAAAGGCCACTTGCAGGAAGCTCCGTCAGCATATGCAGAAAGAATTGCAGTGAATATGAGAAGAACTGGATTGCACAATCACTGAATTTCCAGAGTGACTTTCAGGAAGCTTGTCACATTCTGAGTGAAGTGACATTGATCAAGATGTGCAGGTGAACAGGTGAGATTGCTGGTATTGTCGGCTCAGCTCCACTCAGCTCTCTTACAATCTTGAGTTTGCCAACTGAATATTTTCATAGTTGTGTTGTTATGTATATAGGCACGTGATGCACGTAGGCATGTGATGCATGTAGGCATGTGATGCATGTAGGCATGTGATGCATGTAGGCATGTGATGCATGTAGGCATGTGATGTATGTAGGCATGTGATGCACGTAGGCATGTGATGCACGTAGGCATGTGATGCACGTAGGCATGTGATGCATGTAGACATGTGATGCATGTAGGCATGTGATGCATGTAGGCATGTGATGCATGTAGGCATGTGATGCATGTAGGCATGTGATGCATGTGATGTATGTAGGCATGTGATGTATGTAGGCATGTGATGCATGTAGGCATGTGATGCATGTAGGCATGTGATGCACGTAGGCATGTGATGCACGTAGGCATGTGATGCACGTAGGCATGTGATGCACGTAGGCATGTGATGCACGTAGGCATGTGATGCACGTAGGCATGTGATGCATCTAGGCATGTGATGCATGTAGGCATGTGATGCATGTGATGCATGTAGGCATGTGATGTATGTATGCATGTGATGTATGTAGGCATGTGATATATGTAGGCATGTGATGTATATAGGCATGTGATGTTTGTAGGCATGTGATGTATGTAGGCATGTAATGTTTGTAGGCATGTAATGTTTGTAGGCATGTGATGTATGTAGGCATGTGATGTATGTAGGCATGTGATGTTTGTAGGCATGTGATGCATGTAGGCATGTGATGCATGTAGGCATGTGATGTATGTAGGCATGTGATGCATGTAGGCATGTGATGCATGTAGGCATGTGATGTATGTAGGCATGTGATGCATGTAGGCATGTGATGTATATAGGCATAATTATGTTGGTATTAAAAGTCAAGTTTAATTCCATGCATTAATTTTGAGCAATGCTTTCTCAAGTTTGACAACATTTGTTCATTAGACCTGCTATGCACAGTATATATCAGTAGATGCAGAGCACTCCTTGTATTGGTTTGGTCTCTATTTCAAAAATGGTGGATGCAAAAAAACAAAAAAAATCATCGAAACTCATCATATCTCAGCTAAAACTCGCACTGGCAGCTTCCTGGCAGCCTAAATGATGGCTCCAGCCAATATTAGCATAGAAGGCCATTTAAATTCATCCTCAAGATCGATCTAAGTTTCTATTTCTGCTTTCTCTGCATCCCTTGTATAGCTTGCATTCAACAGTTGCCTCATAAAACCCCAGTACCAGAGGATACCAAATCTTCCAATGCACATCCACGACTACTCTGCTTCTCGATTGCTGTAAAAAGCTGTGGGTAGCTGTTGTTGTCGATGATGTAATCAAGCTAGCTCATGTGTTCTTATGATTAGAAGTGGGTAACGATTCTCCTCCGCACGACACAGAGCAGAAGGAATGACCACTGGTCAGTTCTTCTGTTTGGTTTGCGGAGTTCTCACTCCTGGGAAACTGTTACCAAGTCCGAAGATGACCGTAGCTGATCGATCCTCTACCAAAAATGTGTTGTTTGGTTGGTGGAGTGGATGCAATGGGCTGGGGTTGGTGTGGGAGGGGTTCTCTTGTGCAACTGTTCCAAGTCCTTGAAGGAGGCTGTAGCTGACCTTACATGGGTGCAGTCAACAACAGCAACAAGACACGGCAAGTGCTAATATTTATGTAGCGTCTGACTGCACTAATGCTCTGAGTTGGACTTTGCAGAATTCCACTCGACTATAATTACAAGCAACAAAGCAAAAGCAAGCAAAACAAAACAAATACTTAAACAAGAACAAATTGTTAATTGTTAAAAAAAAGTTTTAAAAAAGTTTAAAAAACACAAAAAACTTGAAACATATTTGGATTGTGACGAGAAGGGAAACGAGACGACCCATATTGATCAAATCTTGTTTGATGATCCTTTACCAATTAAAATTGTGTTTACCAATATTTAAAATGATGGGTGGATGTGAATTGAGTGGTAAAGGATTGTCTAACTAGTTGTGGTCTACATGGGTACAATCTTATTTCCTTAAACAGGTTAATCAAATAAAGTCGTTTGATAAAAAACATCTTTGTTCCTCTTCATATCGATCTCCATTGCCATGTATGTTTATATGTTACGAGTGTTTTTTTGGCTGCTTTGTCAAGGCATAATTTTGTTTCTGTTAGTCCACTCACTATTGCCATGACAATAACAAAGTTGTGGTACGCTTAGCTTTGTCTATAGAGTCAGCGTTAACTTGGTCTAAAGGTGCTTGCGTTTTTAATTTTTTTAATAATTGTTACTTCAATGCTTCACTTTGCACGTGACTTTCTATTATTTAGGTTTCTGTTGCAGCAGAAGTCTACTCTGACCCCTCAGCTGAGACGAGCCCACACAGCACCCATCCTCATCTCCACCCTCGCTAGCCCTCAACTTCAGAACCGTGTCAAGATACACCGCTCATCACTCGCTTCTCCTCCCCCTCTTCCACCTCGGAGATACCTACCACACATCCATTACAGCAGCAGCCTCCCTCACCTTACCATAGCCACGCCCAGAGAAGAAGACGCAGCCACCACACCCACTAGTTCAACACCAGGATCCGAACAAACAACTTTTCAGGGTCAAAATATTAAACATTTCTTCGTCTCAGAAGCACCGCAAGCAGGAACTGATCAAGATCAGGAATATGGTCGCCATCGCATTGCAGAACAATGCAGAGAATCTGGTTCGGAATCGGAATGCAGTAATCACTACCACGTCTTGGAACCACACGGAGAACCTGATTCGGAATCAGAACATAGTAACCATTACCATGCCGTGGAACTGCACCCCAAAACATATTCAGATCCAAAACAAAACTACTACCACGTACTAGAGACACTGCAAGAGAACGTTTCAGATCCAAACTCGCAACACTATCATGTCCTGGAACCAGAAAATGAATCTTGCTCCAATCCAAGACAGCCCCTTTATCACACCTTGGAACCAAATGCTGCAACAGGCGATTCCAAAGAGTTGCATCACTACGATACAGTGGATCTGAAGAGAATGAGGAGGCACTCGGAACAAAACCATCGCCAGCAGTACCTCCCGGGCACGAACACCACACCTCGCAGGAGGCAGTCATCAGTGGACACAGGCCATCACCGTACTATAGGAACACACCAGAACTAATATAATGCATGTAATTAATTTGTTTATAGGAGAACTTCAAGATTGACAAACTGACATGTGTTTGAATGAAGTATATATTGGTCCTACTCACAGCAGGCTAGCCAATGGGAATTACACAAGCAGCAGCTCACAGTGATGTTCTGCTAAGGGACACCTTGAGCATGTGCGACCAAGCCAAAGGTGACACCTTGAGCATGTGCGACCAAGCCAAAGGTGACACCTTGAGCAAGCTAGGTTGACACCTTGACCAAGCGAAAGGTGACACCTTGAGCATGTGTGACCAAAGGAACTTGAGCGCATGTAACCAAGTAGTTTTATGTAAGATGTAGTCAGCGATGCCTCCATCTTCTGGGGCAAGTTGGCGTTGCATGGAAATCAAACGACGTTGAGGTAAGTTGACTTATTCACTTGAGAGCAGATCTTGAGTCCGCGCTTCTCCTCCAGCATGAGTCCTGGAAGAATCTCCTCTGCTCCTCCGGCTTGAGTCCTGGAGGGACCTCCTCCATTGTATGGACTAGCTTCCTCACGGAGTTCAAGATGGCAGCCGAGTCAGCGGACATTGCACAGTGAGTGAATGTTTTGAATGTTTGGTCAACCACATTTACAAATATAGTTGACTACTCGCCACAGAAGGTGGCATCTTATGGCAGACACTCAACCACCTAAACCACTCACCACTCACAAATTGTGGCAATTACTATAGCATGTCACTCCTAATCACCCCTAATCATCAGGGGGGAAAGTCTCTTGGTTTTATACTGTGCGGTCCCTAGGGCGGTGTTTCATCTTTTTAGAAGCAGGCTCACTGCTCTACCATAAAGTCTAAGTAGATGCGCATCTTTTGGGCTCCCCCTTCTCCAGGCACTCTAGGACTATTCTTTGGCCATGGCTAAGGTTTTTGGAATATTTGACTGGGGCTAGGGATATCTCAGGAGAGTCCCAAGTATCCAGGATCCATGCAGTCACTCCTGCTAGTATCCAGGATCCATGCTGTATATGCTAGTATCCAGGATCCATGCTGTATAGCCAGCAGTCACTCCTGCTAGTATCCAGGATCCATGCTATATAGCCAGTTGCTAGTATCCAGGATCCATGCTATATAGCCAGTCACTCCTGCTAGTATCCAGGATCCATGCTGTATAGCCAGTCACTCCTGCTAGTATCCAGGATCCATGCTGTATAGCCAGTCACTCCTGCTAGTATCCAGGATCCATGCTGTATAGCCAGTCACTCCTGCTAGTATCCAGGATCCATGCTATATAGCCAGTCACTCCTGCTAGTATCCAGGATCCATGCTATATAGCCAGTTGCTAGTATCCAGGATCCATGCTATATAGCCAGTCACTCCTGCTAGTATCCAGGATCCATGCTGTATAGCCAGTCACTCCTGCTAGTATCCAGGATCCATGCTGTATAGCCAGTCACTCCTGCTAGTATCCAGGATCCATGCTGTATAGCCAGTCACTCCTGCTAGTATCCAGGATCCATGCTATATAGCCAGTCACTCCTGCTAGTATCCAGGATCCATGCTATATAGCCAGTCACTCCTGCTAGTATCCAGGATCCATGCTGTATAACCAGTCCTCCTGCTAGTATCCAGGATCCATGCTGTATAGCCAGTCACTCCTGCTAGTATCCAGGATCCATGCTGTATAGCCAGTCACTCCTGCTAGTATCCAGGATCCATGCTGTATAGCCAGTCACTCCTGCTAGTATCCAGGATCCATGCTGTATAGCCAGTCACTCCTGCTAGTATCCAGGATCCATGCTGTATAGCCAGTCACTCCTGCTAGTATCCAGGATCCATGCTGTATAGCCAGTCACTGCTGCTAGTATCCAGGATCCATGCTATATAGCCAGTCACTCCTGCTAGTATCCAGGATCCATGCTGTATAGCCAGCAGTCACTCCTGCTAGTATCCAGGATCCATGCTGTATAGCCAGTCACTCCTGCTAGTATCCAGGATCCATGCTGTATAGCCAGTCACTCCTGCTAGTATCCAGGATCCATGCTGTATAGCCAGTCACTCCTGCTAGTATCCAGGATCCATGCTGTATAGCCAGTCACTCCTGCTAGTATCCAGGATCCATGCTGTATAGCCAGTCACTCCTGCTAGTATCCAGGATCCATGCTGTATAGCCAGTCACTGCTGCTAGTATCCAGGATCCATGCTATATAGCCAGTCACTCCTGCTAGTATCCAGGATCCATGCTGTATAGCCAGCAGTCACTCCTGCTAGTATCCAGGATCCATGCTATATAGCCAGTCACTCCTGCTAGTATCCAGGATCCATGCTGTATAGCCAGTCACTCCTGCTAATATCCAGGATCCATGCTGTATAACCAGTCCTCCTGCTACATAGTATCCAGGATCCATGCTGTATAGCCAGTCAGTCCTGCTAGTATCCAGGATCCATGCTATATAGCCAGTCACTGCTGCTAGGAGAGTCCAAGTATCCCAGGATCGATGTTGTGCCAGTCATTCCTGCTAGAGACATTCTGGGAGATCCAAGTATCCACGAAGCCTGGGATGTCCCAGGAGAGGTTGGGGAAGCGCTGGATCTCCCTTAGGCTCGCATGCAGAAGGGAGAGCCGAGAAGAGGGAGAGAGCATAGAACGCTTGTTGGATATCATCATGGCGACAGACTGAAAGTAACAAGAGATTGCACATGCACTAGATTACAACCTGCCTGGCTTAAGCCTGTGAGTGTGTGTGTGTCTGTGGGCATGTGCGTGCGGTGTGTGTGTGCGTGGACCCAGTGTGCCATAGAGCAATATGTATGCATGTACACATACATTGTGTGCAAAGTATTGCATTATTTGTGATGTGGATCCAGTATGTTCATAACATATTTCAGTGAGATTTGCTGACTCATCACATGTGCACAGCCTCATTCAAAGAAAGAGACCCCTCCCTCCTTCTCTCACCTTCCTCCTCCTCATTGCTACCCTCCTCCACAATGTCCTCGATAAGTCCATTAGTTATCTTGCCACCCGGGTCCACAAAATTGTCGCAGTTTTCCAGATCATGTGACTGCTGCTCCACATCATGTGATGTCTCACCAGTATGACACGAACTCTTGTTTATAGTCATCCCCACCTGCCCCAGACTCGAGAAGTCCAACATTGGAGAGGTCTTGAGGGCATCTCCTCGGGCACAAAGCCTATCTGCTGTTCTTCAGCAAGACTCTCAACATCTGGAGGAGAGACATGACGAGATTTTACAAGAAGGGAGAAGGTTGTGGTGCACTGGTGTCTTCAACGCTTGCTGGAGCTAGTGCCTTGATTGCACCCCATCACCGAACACTACCTCACAAGTGCAGTAATTGGTTGTCCACTACTTTTGGTGTTGACAAAGAGCAGCTGACTGCTGTAACATTGGATTGCTTAAGGAGTGATGGGAAGATGTAGAGGTGTGATGTGGTGTGAAAGCAAAAGCAAATGTTCGGCCTTGTTTGCTGTTGGAAGGGCCCTTCATGTTTGAGTTGCTATGGTAATGAATAGGACAAGCAGAGAGCAAGTGCACTCATCCGACCCACTCACTGCCTGATGGTTGTCAATGTTTGTGGGTTAGGATCACTTCTTGCATGGTTAGGATTACTGCTTGTGTGGTTAGGATCGTAGCTTGCATGGTTAAGATTACTGCTTGGTGTGTTAAGATCACTGCTTGGTGTGTTAAGATCACTGCTTGGTGTGTTAGGATCACTGCTTGCATGGTTAGGATCACTGCTTGTATGGTTAGGATTGCTGCTTGTGTGGTTAGGATCACTGCTTAGTGAGTTAGGATCACTGCTTGGTGGGTTAGGATCGCTGCTTGTGTGGTTAGGATCACTGCTTGTGTGGTTAGGATCACCGCTTGTGTGGTTACGATCACTGCTTGTGAGGTTAGGGTTAGGATCACTGCTTGGTGGGTTAGGATCGCTGCTTGTGTGGTTAGGATCGCTGCTTGTGTGGTTAGGATCACTGCTTGGTGGGTTAGGATTGCTGCTTGTGAGGTTAGGATCACTGCTTGTGTGGTTAGGATCACTGCTTGTGTGGTTAGGATCACTGCTTGGTGGGTTAGGATCGCTGCTTGTGTGGTTAGGATCGCTGCTTGTGTGGTTAGGATCACTGCTTGGTGGGTTAGGATTGCTGCTTGTGAGGTTAGGATCACTGCTTGTGTGGTTAGGATCACTGCTTGTGTGGTTAGGATCACAGCTTGTGTGGTTAGGATCACTGCTTGGTGGGTTAGGATCGCTGCTTGTGTGGTTAGGATCACTGCTTGTGTGGTTAGGATCACTGCTTGGTGGGTTAGGATCGCTGCTTGTGAGGTTAGGATCACTGCTTGTATGGTTAGGATCACTGCTTGTGTGGTTAGGATCACTGTTTGTGAGGTTAGGATCACTGCTTGCGTGGTTAGGATCACTGCTTGCGTGGTTAGGATCACTGCTTGGTGGGTTAGGATCGCTGCTTGTGTGGTTAGGATCACTGCTTGTGTGGTTAGGATCACTGCTTGGTGGGTTAGGATCGCTGCTTGTGAGGTTAGGATCACTGCTTGTGTGGTTAGGATCACTGCTTGTGTGGTTAGGATCACTGTTTGTGAGGTTAGGATCACTGCTTGCGTGGTTAGGATCACTGCTTGTGTGGTTAGGATCACTGCTTGGTGGGTTAGGATCGCTGCTTGTGAGGTTAGGATCACTGCTTGTGAGGTTAGGATCACTGCTTGTGTGGTTAGGATCACTGCTTGTGTGGTTAGGATCACTGCTTGGTGGGTTAGGATTGCTGCTTGTGCAGTTAAGGATCACAGTTGAGATGAATAAGCTGACAGGGTGACATCATAGGCCTGCAGTAACGGGATCAGTTTGAATAAGTTTTGGGGGGTAGTCCACATGGTAACACAGCTGACCTCAGAGCTAGCAATATCAGGGAAGCCCACCACTGAGGCTGCAGAGTTCAGAGTTACTCGAGCGATTTAGTTGTGACACATTAGATGACTGTTTAGAGCCAATGCAACTGCATCGACTCTCATTACAAAACTATAACCACTCATTGCAACAGAAGTCCTTGAAGTATCTTCATGTGCGTAAAACATCAAGGAGTCCTGCCCATTGTTTACTCTAGCGCTTGATCAACTTGTCAACTTGCTAAGGTTGAGTCAATGATCTTAGCCACTTCCATATTTGATTACCCTCTTCACACTAGACAAGGAAGTACGCTACTATCTCATGACTAGAGAGTGTTTGCACCTGGAGCTCCTCAGGCTTCATCACCCAAGCCATCGTTACCCACCCTGTACCCACCCTGTACCCACCCTGTACCCACCCTGGCAAATATGTGTCCTTGTCTTTATTGTGCTGGTAGTATTATTAATGCAAGATCTACATACACTCTTTATCATGCATAGGGTAGTATTATACATACACTCTTTATCATGCATAGGGTAGTATTATACATACACTCTTTATCATGCATAGGGTAGTATTATACATACACTCTTTATCATGCATAGGGTAGTATTATACATACACTCTTTATCATGCATAGGGTAGTATTATACATACACTCTTTATCATGCGTAGGGTAGTATTATACATACACTCTTTATCTTGCATAGGGTAGTATTATACATACACTCTTTATCATGCATAGGGTAGTATTATACATAAACTCTTTATCATGCATAGAGTAGTATTATACATACACTCTTTACCATGCATAGGGTAGTATTATACATACACTCTTTATCATGCATAGAGTAGTATTAAACATACACTCTTTATCATGCATAGGGTAGTATTATACAGACACTCTTTATCATGCATAGAGTAGTATTAAACATACACTCTTTATCATGCATAGGGTAGTATTATACATACACTCTTTATCTTGCATAGGGTAGTGTTATACATACACTCTTTATCATGCATAGGGTAGTATTATACATACACTCTTTATCATGCATAGGGTAGTATTATACATACACTCTTTATCATGCATAGGGTAGTATTATACATACACTCTTTATCATGCATAGGGTAGTATTATACATACACTCTTTATCATGCATAGGGTAGTATTATACATACACTCTTTATCATGCATAGGGTAGTATTATACATACAGTCTTTATCATGCATAGGGTAGTATTATACATACACTCTTTATCATGCGTAGGGTAGTATTATACATACACTCTTTATCTTGCATAGGGTAGTATTATACATACACTCTTTATCATGCATAGGGTAGTATTATATATACACTCTTTATCATGCGTAGGGTAGTATTATACATACACTCTTTATCATGCATAGGGTAGTATTATACATACACTCTTTATCATGCATAGGGTAGTATTATACATACACTCTTTATTATGCATAGGGTAGTATTATACATACAGTCTTTATCATGCATAGGGTAGTATTATACATACACTCTTTATCATGCATAGGGTAGTATTATACATACACTCTTTATCATGCATAGGGTAGTATTATACATACACTCTTTATCATGCATAGGGTAGTATTATACATACACTCTTTATCATGCGTAGGGTAGTATTATACATACACTCTTTATCTTGCATAGGGTATTATACATACACTCTTTATCATGCGTAGGGTAGTATTATACATACACTCTTTATCATGCGTAGGGTAGTATTATACATACACTCTTTATCATGCATAGGGTAGTAGTATTAGTGTTGTTGTGATTTTACATCAAGAATACAATTTCAAGTTTGAGAAGGTTATTGTAATAACATTATGGGAGATCATCATCATTATTGTTGTTATTATTGTTAGTATGATTACTTTCAGCTGACATCAAATATTTCTGTCTTCATGAAGACTGAAGTATTTCAGTTGAAATCTGTTGCCACTAAAAACAAGAAGCTGATTTAAAGACATTATTATTGTTGTTGTTACCTTGGCTAAGGAGGTTATTTGTTTCGCCCAGTCTGTCTGTCTGCTAGAGGATGACACGAAAACTTATAGACGAGTTTTCCCGAAATTTTATGGACAGGTTAGGCATGGGGTCAAGGTCCAATTGGTTGTGATAAAACATTGGCGAAAGCTACCACTCCCAGAAGTGGCAGGGCACTTGGCAGTCAGCCATTTTGTTTAGGGGTGTAACTGCACTTGCGTCCACAAATTAAATTGTTGGGGGTGGCAGGGTGGCAGTCTCTAGTTGTTACTACTGTTATTAGTGTTATTATTATAGCTGAATACCAAGGTGGGTCAATATGACCCCAAAATACCTGTGGCTTTACTTCATTAGTTCCCTAGCATCCATAGGTGTCGCTATGTTAATCATGATTTCATTAGATTGGAAAATTGGCTGAGCTTTATTTTGAGGTCAAAATCTTTTCAGTAGCCTTTATGGTTCAGGAGTTAATGGTCATTTATAATTATATCAAGCTAAACATGGCAGGTCATTCTCGCTTGACAGTGGAAGACATAGCTAATTTTTGTGCTGGCGAGTCACTCTCTGATGCTAGGTTAGAAGAGTATTTGAAAGAGTTTGAAGAACAGGCAATTTTTGATTTTTGATGAAGAAAGTGATGATGAGCTTACTCTACACAAAAGTGATGATGAACAAGAGGATAATAGAGTGAAAGCTATGTTAGTTGGAGCCTACAAGGTATCAAGAGCTGGTCCCAGCACTATGCCAACTGAGAAAGACTCCCTACTTTACCTGGATCCAGACTTGAGAGGAATGGATAGCATTATTCCAGCTGAGGAAGACTCCCTATCTGAGGAAGACTCCCATCTGAGGAAGACTCCCTATCTGAGGAAGATTCCTTATCTGAGGCAGTCTCCATACATTGTCCTGATTCTGACTTGAGTGAAGTGGAAAGTAAGTTGCTAGATAGAAATGTTACCATGAAAAACCAATCATGCTGAGCTACTGTAAACCAACTTTTTTTACTCATCTAAGATTGCCTGACCTCGAACAGTGAAGCTGAGGAAGTGGCTCCAGTAAGTCAAAAGGGAGGACAAGAGGTTGAGGGAGAGGACGTGGAAGCAGTCGAGGGAGAGGACGTGGGAGCAGTCGAGGGAGAGGACGTGGAAGCAGTCGAGGGAGAGGATATGGAAGCAGTCGAGGGAGAGGACGTGGAAGCAGTCGAGGGAGAGGACGTGGGAGGGGGCACAGTAGAGGGCATGGTCAAGGGACTGGACATAGAAGAGAAAAGAGTAATGGGAGGGTACAACAGTCCTCGCGAGAAATGTAAGTTAATACTTCTTTGATTGTATCATTCAGGTCACCATTTGACTGGGAAGTAACTGATGTTACTAGCTCCATGAATGCATTACCTGCTAGGCAATTACCAGACTTCACTGAACCTTCTGGTCATGTCCTAAGAACAAAGCGAGAGACTACACCTCTAAAAATGTTCAGTTTATTTGGGACGGATCCTATATTTGAGTGCATCCTTCAACAGACCAGACTTATGGCAACTCATATGATGGGCTATGAATCGTTTGATATTTCAAAGGAAGAGTTATTCGCTTTTATAGGGATCAATGTTGCTATGGGCCTAAGTCGTCTCCCAAGACTACACGATTATCGATCAACCACTCCAATATTTTGTTTACCGTGGTTTTCGACCGTCATGCCATGCGACAGATTTTTCAAAATTTCAAGGTATTTACATTTAGTGGATAGTTCAAAACAGAAAAAAAGGGAAGAAGATGGTTATGAGTTATCAAAGTAAGGCCACTGATTGACAAGACATTAGAAACTTTTTCCAAGTATATTTGCCTAACCGTGAGTTGTCAATCGATGAAATGATGATGGGGACTCGTTGCAGATTACACTTCTTGCAGTATATTCCCCAAAATATATTCCCCAAAAGCCTATAAATGGGGCATCAAAATCTTTGTCAACTCGGAATCCAGCACTGGATATGTTGTGACATATGATGTATATACAGGTGGCAGTGGTTTCGATTCTACTGAGCATAGTCATACTCATTGCACTGTTCTGAAGCTTATGCAAAAGTATCTGAACAAGAGGCATAAGCTTTTCACGGACAATTTTTACACTATTTATTCCTTGATTTGCTAAATGAGGGAACATATGAGGGAACATATGCACGTGGAACAATTCGTCAAAACCGAAAATACTTCCCTGATGAATTGAAGCATACCTACTTGAATCGATAATTTCGTTTCTTAGTACTATTCAGTGCTTTGATTGAAACCATTGGGAAGCGGCCAAAAGGAGGGAAGGACACAGAACCTGTCCCATGCCCAACTGCCATTGTAGAGTATAATCAATGCAAGAATGGAGTAGATCGATCTGATCAACACTTATCTTACCATTCACTGACAAAAAGGAAAACTATAAAATGGTGGATGATTGATATTTGCATTTTGAATACCAGTATTGTTTTCCAGATCAATAAACCAAATTCTGAAATAAAAACCAATCGTCCATTTTGACTGGCTCTAATACTTGAACTCACAGAGCCAATGATAATTGCTACAGCAAGTGGTGAGTCTAGAGTGTGCTCTAGAGGCAGAAGACCAAGAGCAGATTTGTCAAGGCAGAATGGAAAGCACTTCCCTTACAGGGACACAAGGAAACGAAAAAGATGTGTTGTATGCCATGGTTCAAGAAATGCAATGAATAAACGAACAGATACTAAAGTTAGTTCCTTTTGTCCCAAATGCATGGAGTATGTGTGTTGGAGTATGCTTTGAAAAGTATCACACACATAGACTACAAACACTAACATTCCCAGTTATGACTAACTTGACTCAAATAGATATTTATGCATCAAATAATGTTTTCTGGCCATTTTTTTGTGGTATATATGTACATACATAAGTGTATTGTAACATAAAATTGTTTTGCAAGCTATAATTTGTTTTCTGTGGAAGTGATGGATGATGTAATCAGGTAAAAGAAAATAATTGTAAACTCAGATTTTAATTAATAGTGGGTGTGGCATTTAAAGTGGGTGTGGCATACATAGGAAGTTGTGGTAAGATTCTATAGAGTAACATGAAATAATTGTGCAAAAGATGAATAATGACATAAACTACGTCTTGTGTAGAATTATTTCTATTAATTACTATATTTTCAAATAATGTGCTCCCCGCAATTCAGTATTCAATGAGTTAACATTATTATTATTATTATTATTTTATTATTTTAAACATTAAATTTATAGCTATATATTTTTCAGGGATAAAACTTTGCCAACAGAATTGGCCGACTCAGCTCCACTGCGATAAACAAGTTTAAGTGTCACATGCCTCCAAGCTCAATAGCCAAGGGATTTGGAGTGCTTCCATGTGGGCAAATAAAGAAGAGCTTCCAGAAACAACAGAACCTTCTCAGTCAACATAGAATAGTTCAACTCTGTGATGTAATGTGCGGTCTTGGCCACTCAGCAGTACAGTAATAAGCAACTGTCTCACATTAATATGTATGAGATATGGTATCCCATACGCAATAGTAAACAAACCAGTTCTCACTCCTCACTGAAAAATATACCTTACGTGACCATAGCCTAGCCAGAATTCATTTTGTACAGGACCCAGCCTGGATTCAAAATTATGCATGCAGCATCTTAACCTAGCCAGGATTCAAATATGCAGACAGGACAAGCAGGACAACAGCGTACCCAGGATTGTCGGGGGGGGCTACAGAGGTTCAAACTCAAATGAACACCATCAATCAGGGTCACAACCACACATGTCTGTGATTATGTCCACCTACAGTGACCACAATATCTTTCCTTTGATAATTCCAACCTCCAATTTCAAGCCTTTGAGCTATTCTTTGTCAGATCTTTGAAGCTGCAGAAGAGCTTGTGCATCCGTGGCAAGATCTCAGGTGTTAGCTACAAAGTTTCCGAGTTGTTAGCTATCTCTAATTATTTCTCTCTTGATCTGCTTCACTTTTTTTTTTTGCAGGTCAAGCAGATGTTCAATTATATCTAGTGAGAAGTAGTTCTTCCCTAGGTACAAATTGCCTGTGCAGATGTGCATAGTGACTGGTCATCTCTGTCCTGCCAAGACTTAGTCCAGGTACTAATGCACTTTTAGCTGCTGAGTGCTGTTGGCTGCCAAGACACTGGATTCCCACCAGAACAGGCCATATAGACACCCACAGCTATGTGCCTAGTACAGTATGTGTCAGCTAGGCTCCCCACAAAGTGGAGCCCAAGCACTCGCCAGCTTGATTTTCCGGGTCAAGCAGAGGGACCTGAGCATTTACAGCAGAAGTTGCCGCACAGAGGGTCAGAGCAAGGCAAGGGCTAGCTAGATTTGTAACAACATAAATGTCCTGGGTGGTGCACAATTGGCCTCAGGCCATATTCTGCGTGACACCTCCCTTTCGAATCACTTCATATTATTTTAGGCACCTCTCCCGATGGCACAATCCTGGCATTACATCATCATAATGACATCATCAATATTGTACAGGTGTTAGGGTCAGAGCAATGTAATCTAGCAATGTTCATGATGATAAGGATTCCCAATGATGTGAGGAACCAGCCGAATACCTTAGCCGCAAGCATATCCATCCCTGCTCCTAGCTTTAGCCCTAGAAGGTCCCGTCCAAGCCCTAGAAATGCCCCTAGTCCCAGGATACCCTGTCCCAAGCCCTAGCTGCTAGCCCCCCCCCCCCCCCCCCACACACACATTCAGGACTGTAGTGTTGTTCAAAAGTAGCCACTCCTCTTGTTGTGGGTTTGCTCATTAACACGTACACTCTGTCATGATGTAATTCATCAAGTCCTATATAGTTGTGTGCTAGGCAGCTGGTCATGTGCCAGTGAGAGTGTGCATGAAAAAGGATTATGTCCGGGGCTGCAGAGAGTGATCTATAGACTGCATGCAGCTCACTTCTTCCTGGAAGAGTATATATTATTTATTAAACGAAGTTCAGACATGGCAATTGTCATCCTAACACTATTATCATACAAGAACAGAATGACTGAGCCTAATAGCCAAGGCCTTGCTTGGTCCAGCATTAGCTACTTGCTATAATTATAGTACATCAGCAGCACTTGATAACTGCCATAACTGCCATTGTTAATGTATATCACCAACTCCTTCAACAATGGTAGTGACTGCTTTGAATTTTTTTGTACCCAATGTTCCCATGCACATCCACAACTTTTTCTCTAAATGTTTAGCGAGGATCGTCGGGACGCTAAGGCGTGTTGCTCCTGGGCAACAGTTACCAAGTCCAGAGGAGATGTAGCTGATTGTTTGGTTGGTGGAGTTCTCCTGAGACCAAGTCCTTCAAGTATTTATAACAAGATGGAGTATATGCTGATTTTTGTGTAGTGGACAACCTGGTGCACACAAGTAGTCAACAATAGCAACAAGATGTGTTATATGGCAATATATAAATGTCGTGTCCAATAACAGCAATGAAGCTCACGGTTGGACGGTCTATCTATGTCTAGGCTGACTCAGTGCAGTCCTCCACCACTCAACCAGCAACAACAAATTGACATGTTATAAAATGAAGGAAACAGGACTGCACCCACGCAGACCATACGACTCTTTACCAGTGGAAATCTTGTAGACTTGCACACTGCGTAAATTAAAAAAAAAATCTACTTGATAGCATTTTAGTCCTCTTGAACAAATATGGCATCAGAATATACACACCCTCAGGCCTGTCTGTTTATGAATGGGAAATTGGTTAAGTCACATGGTTTTCCTAATTAATAGTTTTTGGAGGGTAAGACCAAACACACTTCTTCCTCCCCAAAGGAAATCTTTGGAGTTTATAGTCCGAGAAATAGCAGGCAGACTAGGGTGAGTCACCCTTTTAAAGTGGGATGTCAGACATCTTTATTCCCTTATGGGGTAGCATTTTTAAAGAGGGGGGGGTACCTCCTGGTGAACACTTTTTTCGATTATTTTCCCCCTTTTTTAATATTTTTTTTAATATTTAAAAAACATTTTTGTATAATTATATGGTGTAGGTCAGTAACTGATATGAGTTCAACATTGAGCATTAGAGAACAAGCAGCAGGTGTATATATATGTAGGGTTCATTTTTTGCGAGAAGATTCTTTCAAGCGTGCGCTGCTCCTCCGGCTCGAGGCCAGAGTGCCTCCCTTGACCGTACGGATAACCTTCCTCACAGCTGAGACACGAGTTGAACATGCTGAGTCAGCAGACACTGCATGCAAAAAAAAAAGTGAATTGATTTATGCTGCACAATCTACTAGTATTAGTGCCTGGACCATGACTAGTATTAGTGCCTGGACCATGACTAGTATTAGTGCCTGGACCATGACTAGTATTAGTGCCTGGACCATGACTAGTATTAGTGCCTAGACCATGGCTAGTATTAGTGCCTGGACCATGGGTCAGTAGCAGGGCGAGACAAAATCTTTTTAATTTTAATTCAGATGCGTACTGTCCCATGCAAACTGGTTGGGAGGAGAGGGACTGACCACATGGAAGGAAGGAGAGGGGGAAAAAGGGGAAAAGTATCATATTTGCACACACATGCTATGGTCCTGATATATACACACACCAAAATGTAGCCCATTCTATTTTTGTTTTGTCGTGCTTGTTTTTCTTGAATGTGAAATCAAATCTCCCCCACAAACTCTGTTTCGATTGCTACAGTCCGACATCAAGTCCTGAGTTGCTATAGCAACTGTGACTGCTAGAGCAATGTAGAAAATGAATGTTTGGGTATTTGAAAACATGTTTTATACGTCGACTTTTATTCATATGAAAGGGGGAACTCAATTATAAAATACAAACACTGACAAAACCTTGTGGTTAGGACTTTGGAACTCCATGGAATCTGCACACTTGACTGTATGACCTTGATACATAGCTCAAAGAAGAGCTCTCTCTGTGTGCTTCTTTTGATACTAAAATGTTGCATATATATAGCTCCATAGGTTCTGCACACTTGACTGTGTGAACTTGATACATAGCTCAAAGGAGAGCTCTCTCTGTGTGCTTCTTTTGATACTAAAATGCTGCATGGGTATAACTACATGCCAGAGTTACTTCAGCCAAAGTCAGGGTACGCCCACCTCAAGACCTGAGCGCCCTGAACTGGCTGCAGTTGTGGCTCCTGATTGGGGGGAAGTGCTAGCCAGTTGAAATTAGTAACGTGGCTAGAGGAAGCCCCTACAAAATGAGTGTTTTTATTAGGTGCTAAAACATGGTGAAGTAGGCAAGAATGGACACCAAAAAATCTATTTTCCCCCTTTTTTCTCTTCCCCCACTGGGGGACTGTAGCAATCGAAACTTAGTTTGTGGGGATGATTTGGAGGGGGGGGGGGGGGGGGGGTATGTATTGCAACACATTAGAAAGTATATTATTATATAAATCGGGACCATTGCAAATTAATATATGATGCAAAACCATTGTCAGACCCTCTCCCTTAATCACCAGGGACAAGTCGTCCTAATTTAACAAAACTTACAGGTCGAGGCAGACTGTGCCCACACAATAGGGCTGGGCTTCATCTTCTTAGAGGCCGGTTCAGATATGAGGTCAGACAGATACACCGACGCCCCACTTTCCTGGCTCTCACCTTGATCCCCTTCCCCACCAGCACCCAACCCCACCTCCGAGCTAGAAGAGGGTGCGGGGCTCACATGTAGACTGGAAGAGGAGGAGAGCACAGAATGCTTGCTAGAGGTGGAGGTGTGGCCAGCCTGGAGCATGCCGGGAGGGGGGTTGGGCTCGTCAATTATCTCGCCTGGAAGGATGGAATATGCAAGTCACATGATAGTCACATGGGGGGAAATCTAGACAAATGGGAGCAACCTCACTCTAGAGCTCCATGACCTCCTCATGCTTCGTAACTAACAGTCTATTGTGAAGAAGCTCAAATGCGTGCTTACTCTCGACACATAGGGGTCAAGGTACAAACATGCCAATGCTGCGAGGTCACCAGATGCCAAGCGTTCCAGCTCAATCATAGGTTGACATGTACAGCTGTACAGCTAAAACAATGTGCATACTTGACTGTGCCAACCCTTCATCATGAAGAGTAGAAATCTGTTAATGGGCTTTAATCCCTTCCCCCATTGGCACGGGATGACTATGCATATAATTTTAGTGCTAAAGGTCGTTTGTGGTGTGGATCCAGCATGCCATAGAGCTGTATGCATGCATGTACACATACATTGTGGATCTAGCATGCCATAGAGCTGTATGCATGCATGTACACATACATTGTGGATCTAGCGTGCCATGAGCTGTATGCATGCATGTATGCATACATTGTGGATCTAGCATGCCATAGAGCTGTATGCATGCATGTACACATACATTGTGGATCTAGCATGCCATAGAGCTGTATGCATGCATGTACACATACATTGTGGATCTAGCGTGCCATGAGCTGTATGCATGCATGTATGCATACATTGTGGATCTAGCATGCCATAGAGCTGTATGCATGCATGTACACATACATTGTGGATCCAGCGTGCCATAGAGCTGTATGCATGCATGTACGCATACATTGTGGATCCATCATGCCATAGAGCTGTATGCATGCATGTACATTGTGGATCCATAGAGCTGTATGCATGCATGTACACATACATTGTGGATCCATCATGCCATGAGCTGTATGCATGCATGTACACATACATTGTGGATCCAGCATGCCATAGAGCTGTATGCATGCATGTACACATACATTGTGGATCCAGCGTGCCATAGAGCTGTATGCATGCATGTACACATACATTGTGGATCTAGCATGCCATGAGCTATATGCATGCATGTACACATACATTGTGGATCCAGCATGCCATGAGCTATATGCATGCATGTACGCATACATTGTGGATCTAGCTTGCCATAGAGCTGTATGCATGCATGTACACATACATTGTGGATCCAGCGTGCCATAGAGCTGTATGCATGCATGTACACATACATTGTGGATCCAGCGTGCCATAGAGCTATATGCATGCATGTACACATACATTGTGGATCCAGCATGCCATGAGCTATATGCATGCACGTACGCATACATTGTGCGTGCCATAGAGCTGTATGCATGCATGTACACATACGTTGTGGATCCAGCGTGCCATAGAGCTGTATGCATGCATGTACGCATACATTGTGGATCCAGCGTGCCATAGAGCTGTATGCATGCATACATTGGGTGCAATGTATTGCATTATGCGATGTGGATCTAGTGTGTGTTTGCACAATGCTACAACATATTTCAGTGAGATTTGCTGACTCATCACGTGATTCAAAGAAAGAGACCCCTCCCTCCTTCTCTCACCTTCCTCCTCCTCCTCCTCCTCCTCCTCCTCATTGCTGTCCTCTTCCACAATGTCCTCGATAAGTCCATCAGTTAGCTCGCCATCCGGATCCACAAAATTGTCGCAGTTTTCCAGATCATGTGACTGCTGCTCCACATCATGTGATGTCCCATCAGTATTATACGACCTCTGTTCATAGTCATCCCCACCTGCTCCAGACTCCAGAAGTCCGACAGTGGAGAGGTCTCGAGACACTGACATCATCTCCTCGGGCACAAAGCCTATCTGCTGTTCTTCAGCAAGACTCTCAACATCTGGAGAAAGTTGATGAGATGTTCATGCCATTACAGACATGCTTTCTAGAAATGACTTACGAGTGTCATCGACAACACATCCATCCTCATCATAATTTCATAAACAAGGATTTGCTTAACCTCCCAACATCTAATTCTAAAAGAAACACTGCTAGACACAGGCTCCTAGCAACATACTAATCTGACTCTTAACATTTCCTGGACTGTCGCTCAAACAAACACAATTTTTTATTAAATTTTAGACAATTTTGGGTTTTCAGGGACACACTTCGAATGTGTACACGACACAATGTGTGTGCAGCTCATTAGGAGGAACACGCACCGGAAAATAGTTCCTATAGGACATAAGAATGATTGATATCATAAAGTATTTCATTGCTAGTTGGTGTGTAGTCCTACCTGTACTGCCATGCTAGTTGGTGTGTAGTCCTACCTGTACTGCCATGCTAGTTGGTGTGTAGTTCCTACCTATACTGTCATGCTAGTTGGTGTGTAGTCCTACCTGTACTGCCATGCTAGTTGGTGTGTAGTCCTACCTGTACTGCCATGTTAGTTGGTGTGTAGTCCTACCTGTACTGCCATGCTAGTTGGTATGTAGTCCTACCTGTACTGTCATGCTAGTTGGTGTGTAGTCCTACCTGTACTGTCATGCTAGTTGGTGTGTAGTCCTACCTGTGCTGCCATGCTAGTTGGTGTGTAGTCCTACATGTACCGTCATGCTAGTTGGTGTGTAGTCCTACCTGCACTGTCATGCTAGTTAGTTAGTGTGTAGTCCTGCCTAGTTGGTGTGTAGTCCTACCTGTACTGTCATGCTAGTTGGTGTGTAGTCCTACATGTACCGTCATGCTAGTTGGTGTGTAATCCTACCTGCACTGCCATGCTAGTTGGTGTGTAGTCCTACCTGTACTGTCATGCTAGTTGGTGTGTAATCCTACCTGCACTGTCATGCTAGTTGGTGTGTAGTCCTGCCTGTACTGCCATGCTAGTTGGTGTGTAGTCCTACCTGTACTGCCATGCTAGTGGGTGTGTAGTCCTACCTGTACTGCCATGCTAGTTAGTTAGTGTGTAGTCCTGCCTAGTTGGTGTGTAGTCCTACCTGTACTGTCATGCTAGTTGGTGTGTAGTCCTACCTGTACTGCCATGCTAGTTAGAGTGTGGTCCTATCTGCACTGTCATGCTAGTTGGTGTGTAGTCCTGCCTGTACTGCCATGCTAGTTAGTTAGTGTGTAGTCCTGCCTAGTTGGTGTGTAGTCCTACCTGTACTGTCATGCTAGTTGGTGTGTAGTCCTACCTGTACTGCCATGCTAGTTAGAGTGTGGTCCTATCTGCACTGTCATGCTAGTTGGTGTGTAGTCCTGCCTGTACTGCCATGCTAGTTAGTTAGTGTGTAGTCCTGCCTAGTTGGTGTGTAGTCCTACCTGTACTGTCATGCTAGTTGGTGTGTAGTCCTACCTGTACTGCCATGCTAGTTAGAGTGTGGTCCTACCTGTACTGTCATGCTAGTTGGTGTGTAGTCCTACCTGTACTGCCATGCTAGTTAGAGTGTGATCCTATCTGCACTGTCATGGTTAGAGTGTAGTAGAAGGCCCAAAATGTACATTCCATTGGGCAAGATTTCTACCCCACTCAGATCCGTGCCTTCTAAGTAGGCACGGCAATCATGCAAGCACTCCTAGGTTCATTAATCATGCATAAGGTTCGGTAACCATTAAAGAAAGGCATGCTCGAGGTGTCTAGGTTTTAAGTATTTGTCTACCCAATTACCACTGGCCCACTCTCTCCTGTACTCAAGGTGTTAAGTGGTGAGCACAGAAAAAGTGCAATGAAGTGAGCCAAGCAAGCGCAAGCACACACTCACGAAAACCATTAAAAAAAAATATATATATATATATATATTTTAACGGGGCTCTGGGATCGGCACACATCACTTCTAGACTGCAGCCTTCTGGCCTGGCCCGGTCAGATGGAGCAACAATGATTCCTGGAAAGAGGCATGCCTTTTGTCTGGGCCACAACTGGACTGTTGCCACGCCACCAGTAGCACTGGAGCAGTGGCAACCTTGGCAGAGGACGGCAACTAAGTATTCTTCCTTAGGCCCTACTCACTCCTTCTCCCCAATTGCTAGTGAGATTTGGGGGAGCTTTCTAATAATTCACCAGATGATGTGATATTGTATATATGCATTGTGTTTTAGGAGCTGGACATGTGGAGGACCAAAGCTATTGTTAGATAGCATTGCTCTAGGCATTGGCCTAGCCTAGCTGAAGGTCTTAATACAGTACGCTGATGTCATCATGATGTCATCATGATGATGTAATGCTGGCCTTGTGATGTGGAGAAGTTAAGGGTGTAAGTCTGATATAATCCTTACAGACTTCAAACTGGTGCAAGGTTGAGCAACCTGGTGATGCCCTGCAACATTATGGAAGAACACACATGTATGGCTGGGAGGGGTTTGGCTAAAATGTACTTGGAAGCAGCTTCCCTTGAAGATGGGAAGCACACTACACTAAGAGTGGGCTCGCCAGTTTCTGCAGGAATTCTCAAAGCACTCAAGGGAAGATCATGCAGAAGCTGACAAGAACTTGTTAATTAAAGTGATAGTTAGCGTTCTTGACATGTTTGTTGCTTTCAGTTTTCTCTCTATCATTACTAGCATAGTGTATCTCTCCCCCATTGACTACATGTGTTCCTGACATTTTAACTTCCTTTTTCTCTAGAGAGCAGCCGTGTGTGTTTACCTCACCAAGATTATGATAGTTTCTGCATTACCATGGCGTATCCCACCTCCTTAGCTAGATCCTATTGGTGAACTGAGCAGCTGTCGAAATGAAACTCCAGCCTTCTTTCCTGTCAGCTATTAATCATGCAGCACATTCTCACTTGCCTGAGCAGCCAGTTTTCTTTCTGCTAGCTTTGAATCTACCACCATTTTCTCGATCCTTCTCTTCACCATGACAACCATTCCCAGTTTAAATATTTAAGAACGTAGGCTTACACACTCCATGCATGGAACAATACCAAGTAATGGATTTGTGAAGTGCCAAGTTACAAGAAATTGTCACAATGAAATCCAGAACTTTTTTTTTGCATGCACTCGCATGCACGCACACACACACATGCATGCACACACACACACATGCACACACAGACATACTGGAGACATGCATGGAAACTGTGGCAAGGGAGCTCTCGGCCAGCTGGGGGACCACATTGGCTGGCTGATCTCCAGGAGTAGAGGGGAGAGTTTGTGCCCCTCGCTGCCCCGCCATGATGAGATGCTTGCATTCCTGAAGGACCGGGGTATGTGGCACCACGCTGTCTCCCAGTATCTCTACACCCTGGGGAAGAGGGGGAACAATACTGACCTTGAAGTTTTCTATCTACTTGCATTCCACACAGTAATTTTTAATTATTTTATTATTACTATTTTATTATTACTATTTTATTATTACTATTTTATTATTACTATTTTATTATTACAATTACAACAACTTTCACTTTCTCAATCATTAACTTGAAATTGTATTCTCTCGACGTTTCCACTAGATGCTTCATCAGGAACAATGAGACGCTAAGACTCGTGTGTGAGCCCGTCACATGCATCCAGAACATGAACCAGATGTAAAATAAATAAATAAACAAAATACCAAAGAATAATTAAATAAATGTAATAACAAATAAATAAAATATGTATATAATTATAAGTAATACAAGTAATAATTAATAAGATAATTAATAATTAATATAATAATAACTATAATAATAATAATAATAATAATAATAATAATAATAATAATAATAACAAATGAAATAAAGAAAAATAAATATAAAAATATAATAATAATAATAATAATAATAATAATAATAATAATAATAATAATAATAATAATAATAATAATAATAATAATAATACATAAAATTAATAAGAATAATTATCATGTAGCTATCTACTCCACTCATAGAGAACAGTACAAATAGAACTACTGTGATATTTTACCATATCGCGTACTTGTTATTACCTACCCGATATGCGCATGCTCAGTAAAGGTTTGCGCATCCTCAGTCCCATGATAAATACATTATTGAATTGATACGGTGAAATATCACTCGTCTGATTGGCCGGTATTTTCACTCGTGCCTGCGGCACTCGTGGAAATACTAGCCACAGACTCGTGATATTTCCCCGTATCAATGTAATAATGTATATTTATGGCGGTGTGGCTTCAAGTTTGGGCTCTTGAGAGCGGCTCCCCACAGCCAGGCAAGTCCATTCCATAGTTTCGCTCACACTTTTGTTTATTAGTAGATATTTAAACAATATTTATTATTCAGAAACTGCAGATTTTATCTATTATTATTATTATTATTATTATTATTATTATTATTATTATTATTATTATTATTATTATTATTATTATTATTATTAATACTACTACTACTACTACTACTATTATTATTATTATTATTATTATTATTATTATTATTATTATTATTATTATTATTATTAATTCTATTTTTAGATCCGGTTCATGTGCTGGGCACGTGTGCCGGTAGCACGTGGTGGATAGCTAGCTACCGATATATAGCAGGCTCACACACGTGTCTTATCATCTTTGATGAAGGCTAGAGCATCCATTGAGAGAAGACAATTTCAAGTTGATTATTGTGTTGTAATGTTATTATGTCAACAGAGAGTTCATTGACATTATTATTATTCTCAATGAACTCTCAGCTGACATAATAACATTAAAATCACCTTCTCAATAATTTTTATTCACTTGACGTTTCGACTAGATGCTCTAGATTCCTGATGAAGACTAGAACATCTAGTCGAAACGTCGAGTGAATAAAAATTGAAGTTGGTTATTGAAAAGGTGATTTTAATATTATTAATATTATTATTATTTTATTATTATTATCATCATCAGTTCATTATTACTATTATTATTTATATTATATGTGACCTGATTAGGGGAAATTGATCATATACAGCGAGCGAATAATAATAATAAACCGAGATAATGATATAATAAGGTACCGTGATTCTTCAACTAGAAATCCTGCACGGTGAAGACCAACCAGTCAGTCTTACAGGCTTCAAGATGTAAGCGTTTGTTTTACACACCCTCTTCATGGCGTGCTACTGAGAAATCTTGCAATAAAGGCATTGCTAAGGAATAATTATTAAATCTCCGTTACTACGCACTACATGATGATCTGTTTCGCTTTGAGTAAAAAGCTGTGGAAATGCCCTTCTTAGATCTCGATGTGCTAAGTCAACGCTTGCATTTGGTACTATCTATTCCCAGGAAGAAAACAAAACCATAGCTGCAAGATCTTCAGAAGAACAGCGGGCAAATTATTTATTTAAATTATTTATTATTATTATTATTATTTTAATCCTGGGGCCTTCGCGCAGCAAAGCATCTCTTGGCAACACCACACGGTTATTGAGAGGAAGAGTTCTATTGACGTTTGCTGCGGAAGGGGGAAAACAGGATTTTTACGTACAAACTTGAATCAGTATAGGAATAATAATTGAAAATCTCGCTACATGATCGGTTTTCACAAATCCGGTCAATATATAATAGCATAATATATATATATAGCATAATATATAACGTAATATATAAGCATAATATATAAGCATAACATATATAGCATACTATATATAGCATACTACATATAGCATACTATATATAGCATATATAGATATAATTATATACAACAATATATAAGCATAATATATAGCATAACATATAATAGCATTATATATAACATAATATATAAGCATAATATATATATAGCATAATGAGGAATACTTGAGAGCTACTATACTAAATTAACTCTTGTAATAAGCTATTTATAGTAAAATCCTGTTGTAAACTCGTGTAGTAAACTCCTGTAGTAAACTCATCTAGTAAACTCCTGTAGTAAACTCATGTAGTAAACTCCATAGTAAACTTCCGTAATAAACTCCTGTACTATAAAAGCTCTACTTATGTGTCAAAGGGAAAATAATTCGTCTGTGGCCCATAAAGCTCTACTGAATGCTGTAATAGATCGTTCTTTCTTGACCTGGTGGCCTCTAACAAAGGATGGAGAGAAAAAGGATATAGCAACACCCAACTCACTCATTGCAGAGGTTATAATGGAAAGGGTCATTAGCCATGCATAAAGAAATAGAAATGTCAGCAATGACGCATCATTAGAAATTGAGCAGAGAAATTGATAAATTAGGAGGCATAATTAGAACGACACAAGCTTTTACCGTAGTAAACTATTGTAGTGTTATAATGGAAAGGGTCATTAGCCATGCATAAAGAAATAGAAATGTCAGCAATGACGCATCATTAGAAATTGAGCAGAGAAATTGATAAATTAGGAGGCATAATTAGAACGACACAAGCTTTTACCGTAGTAAACTATTGTAGTAAACTACCTAGTAATCTTTGTGACCTCCACACCGACATTGTGTTTGTAACTATTCTCTCTTCGACATTGCAAAGGGAACGTTCTTAAAATAACACATCCAATCGACTTACAGGGAACGAGGTCTGACGTTCTCTCAAATGCACGGCATGCGACCTTCTGGAGCTGGAATAAAGATAAGGAAGTCAATTAGGAATTATGTGCAGGAACCTCTACAGCCTCACCAGCACTCTCATGCTAGACTCACTCACCATGCAGGAACCTCTACAACCTCACCACCACTCTCATGCTAGACTCACTCACCATGCAGGAACCTCCTCAGCCTCACCAGCACTCTCATGCTAGACTCACTCACCATGCAGGAACCTCTGCAGCCTCACCAGCACTCTCATGCTAGACTCACTCACCATGCAGGAACCTCTACAGCCTCACCAGCACTCTCATGCTAGACTCACTCACCATGCAGGAACCTCCTCAGCCTCACCAGCACTCTCATGCTAGACTCACTCACCATGCAGGAACCTCTACAGCCTCACCACCACTCTCATGCTAGACTCACTCACCATGCAGGAACCTCTACAACCTCACCAGCACTCTCATGCTAGACTCACTCACCATGCAGGAACCTCTACAGCCTCACCACCACTCTCATGCTAGACTCACTCACCATGCAGGAACCTCTACAACCTCACCAGCACTCTCATGCTAGACTCACTCACCATGCAGGAACCTCTACAGCCTCACCACCACTCTCATGCTAGACTCACTCACCATGCAGGAACCTCTACAACCTCACCACCACTCTCATGCTAGACTCACTCACCATGCAGGAACCTCTACAGCACCACCACCACTCTCATGCTAGACTCACTCACCATGCAGGAACCTCTGCAGCCTCACCAGCACTCTCATGCTAGACTCACTCACCATGCAGGAACCTCTACAGCTCCACCACCACTCTCATGCTAGACTCACTCACCATGCAGGAACCTCTACAGCCTCACCAGCACTCTCATGCTAGACTCACTCACCATGCAGGAACCTCTGCAGCCTCACCACCACTCTCATGCTAGACTCACTCACCATGCAGGAACCTCTGCAGCCTCACCAGCACTCTCATGCTAGACTCACTCACCATGCAGGAACCTCTACAGCCTCACCAGCACTCTCATGCTAGACTCACTCACCATGCAGGAACCTCTACAGCACCACCACCACTCTCATGCTAGACTCACTCACCATGCAGGAACCTCTGCAGCTCCACCACCACTCTCATGCTAGACTCACTCACCATGCAGGAACCTCTACAGCCTCACCAGCACTCTCATGCAGGACTCACTCACCATGCAGGAACCTCTGCAGCCTCACCACCACTCTCATGCTAGTAGACTCACTCACCATGCAGGAACCTCTGCAGCCTCACCAGCACTCTCATGCTAGACTCACTCACCATGCAGGAACCTCCTCAGCCTCACCAGCACTCTCATGCTAGACTCACTCACCATGCAGGAACCTCTGCAGCCTCACCAGCACTCTCATGCTAGACTCACTCACCATGCAGGAACCTCTGCAGCCTCACCAGCACTCTCATGCTAGACTCACTCACCATGCAGGAACCTCTACAGCCTCACCAGCACTCTCATGCTAGACTCACTCACCATGCAGGAACCTCTGCAGCCTCACCAGCACTCTCATGCTAGACTCATTCACCATGCAGGAACCTCTGCAGCCTCACCAGCACTCTCATGGTAGTAGACTCACTCACCATGCAGGAACCTCTACAGCTCCACCACCACTCTCATGCTAGACTCACTCACCTTGCAGGAACCTCTGCAGCCTCACCAGCACTCTCATGCTAGACTCACTCACCATGCAGGAACCTCTACAGCTCCACCACCACTCTCATGCTAGACTCACTCACCATGCAGGAACCTCTGCAGCCTCACCAGCACTCTCATGCTAGACTCACTCACCATGCAGGAACCTCTACAACCTCACCAGCACTCTCATGCTAGACTCACTCACCATGCAGGAACCTCTACAGCCTCACCAGCACTCTCATGCTAGACTCACTCACCATGCAGGAACCTCTGCAGCCTCACCACCACTCTCATGCTAGACTCACTCACCATGCAGGAACCTCTGCAGCCTCACCACCACTCTCATGCTAGACTCACTCACCATGCAGGAACCTCTGCAGCCTCACCACCACTCTCATGCTAGACTCACTCACCATGCAGGAACCTCTACAGCCGCACCACCACTCTCATGCTAGACTCACTCACCATGCAGGAACCTCTACAGCCTCACCAGCACTCTCATGCTAGCTAGACTCACTCACCATGCAGGAACCTCTACAGCCTCACCAGCACTCTCATGCTAGACTCACTCACCATGCAGGAACCTCTGCAGCCTCACCAGCACTCTCATGCTAGACTCACTCACCATGCAGGAACCTCTACAGCCTCACCAGCACTCTCATGCTAGACTCACTCACCATGCAGGAACCTCTGCAGCCTCACCAGCACTCTCATGCTAGACTCACTCACCATGCAGGAACCTCTACAGCCTCACCAGCACTCTCATGCAGGACTCACTCACCATGCAGGAACCTCTACACCCTCACCAGCACTCTCATGCTAGATTCACTCACCATGCAGGAACCTCTACAGCCTCACCAGCACTCTCATGCTAGACTCACTCACCATGCAGGAACCTCCTCAGCCTCACCACCACTCTCATGCTAGACTCACTCACCATGCAGGAACCTCTACAGCCTCACCAGCACTCTCATGCTAGACTCACTCACCATGCAGGAACCTCTACAGCTCCACCACCACTCTCATGCTAGACTCACTCACCATGCAGGAACCTCTGCAGCCTCACCACCACTCTCATGCTAGACTCACTCACCATGCAGGAACCTCTACAGCCTTACCAGCACTCTCATGCTAGACTCACTCACCATGCAGGAACCTCTGCAGCTTACCAGCACTCTCATGCTAGACTCACTCACCATGCAGGAACCTCTACAGCCTCACCACCACTCTCATGCTAGACTCACTCACCATGCAGGAACCTCTACAGCTTCACCACCACTCTCATGCTAGACTCACTCACCATGCAGGAACCTCTACAACCTCACCACCACTCTCATGCTAGACTCACTCACCATGCAGGAACCTCTACAGCTCCACCACCACTCTCATGCTAGACTCACTCACCATGCAGGAACCTCTACAGCCTCACCAGCACTCTCATGCTAGACTCACTCACCATGCAGGAACCTCCTCAGCCTCACCAGCACTCTCATGCTAGACTCACTCACCATGCAGGAACCTCTACAACCCCACCACCACTCTCATGCTAGACTCACTCACCATGCAGGAACCTCTACAGCCTCACCAGCACTCTCATGCTAGACTCACTCACCATGCAGGAACCTCTGCAGCCTCACCAGCACTCTCATGCTAGACTCACTCACCATGCAGGAACCTCTACAGCCTCACCAGCACTCTCATGCTAGACTCACTCACCATGCAGGAACCTCTGCAGCCTCACCACTGGTCACTCTCATGCTAGACTCACTCACCATGCAGGAACCTCTGCAGCCCCACCAGCACTCTCATGCTAGACTCACTCACCATGCAGGAACCTCTGCAGCCTCACCAGCACTCTCATGCTAGACTCACTCACCATGCAGGAACCTCTACAGCCTTACCAGCACTCTCATGCTAGACTCACTCACCATGCAGGAACCTCTGCAGCCTCACCAGCACTCTCATGCTAGACTCACTCACCATGCAGGAACCTCTGCAGCCTCACCAGCACTCTCATGCTAGTAGACTCACTCACCATGCAGGAACCTCTGCAGCCTCACCACCACTCTCATGCTAGACTCACTCACCATGCAGGAACCTCTGCAGCCTCACCACCACTCTCATGCTAGACTCACTCACCATGCAGGAACCTCTGCAGCCTCACCAGCACTCTCATGCTAGACTCACTCACCATGCAGGAACCTCTACACCCTCACCAGCACTCTCATGCTAGACTCACTCACCATGCAGGAACCTCTGCAGCCTCACCAGCACTCTCATGCTAGACTCACTCACCATGCAGGAACCTCTGCAGCCTCACCAGCACTCTCATGCTAGACTCACTCACCACTCTTACCGCCCACCCATACCACCAGCACACAATAGGAACAACAACAACAGGAAGGATGAACAGGATGCTGTGTGCAAGGGAAGCAATCTGTAGTAACACCTACATATTATATGCATAACTCTGATCATATAACTCACATTTTCACATCCACATTTTCACATCCACACACACACACACGTCAACAAATCATGTTTTGTTACCCTTCAGCTCAGTCAAGTGCCAGTCAGGGGCTAGCTGCCACAGACAGCATATGTATGTACATATCGACATGAGCATGCTTGAAATAAGTCTCGACTGAAGTTGATAGCACTCAGAGTCAAGTATAAGTCTGAGCGAGTGACTGTGCATGCTATTATTAGAGCGAGTGATAGCACATGGCACATGGTATTATTAGCACATGGTATTATTAGCACATGGTATTATTAGAGTGAGTAGTATTACTAGAGTGAGTGGTATTATTAGAGTGTGACTGCACATGGTATTATTAGAGTGAGTGGTATTATTAGAGTGAGTGATTGTACATGGTATTATTAGAGTGACTAATTGCACATGGTATTATTAGAGTGAGTGGTATTATTAGAGTGATTGTCTGCACATGGTATTATTATTAGAGTGAGTGGTATTATTAGAGTGAGTGACTGCACATGGTATTATTAGAGTGAGTGGTATTATTAGAGTGGGTGACAGCACATGGTATTATTAGAGTGAGTAGTATTACTAGAGTGAGTGGTATTATTAGAGTGTGACTGCACATGGTATTATTAGAGTGAGTGGTATTATTAGAGTGTGACTGCACATGGTATTATTAGAGTGAGTGGTATTATTAGTGTAACTGCACATGGTATTATTCCATTCCCTCCACTGGCTAATTATTTTGCGGGTTGAAATTAGAGAGAGAGGAGGGAGAGAGAGAGAGGAGAGAACGATCTTGTAGTGAGGGCAAGGTTATCCAATATTAAGATATAACTCTTTATGACGAGTTTCCCTGTACATATTATAATGACCTCTACGCTAGAGGAAAGTCACCAACCTCGGGCCAGGAAAGGAGGTGGGTCTAATGGGTGGAACCTGGACATGAATGGATGGGATGTCTATGCTAGTCTCATCTTCCGGCAGACAATGTTCCGGTTCCATGTGAGAGGAGGCACGAGAGGTCACGCTTGCTTCTCTGTGCTGCCCCTGGGGTGACTCATGAGGTCCGTCATCATCATCTTGATCCTGAAGGTAGCCGCTTCCCTCGTCGTCGTCATCCTCCTCCTCCTCCTCCTCCTCACGTTCACCATCTCCAATTCCTCCCTCGTTCTGCCACAGAATTAACGGACAGAGACAACACGTTTCTTGAAAGAAAAGTCTCTCCAAACCAAACTTTCACGTACAATTTTGCAAAGCACCTGCTCAAAATAAAGGAACACGCCTCCCAATCTCTGGGATTAGGGAAGCATTGGACTATAAACACACATACATGCATGCACATACATGCACACACATACACATCCTGCAGTGCTCCACACACCTGCCTGCCGGAGGAACTATAGCCAACATGCTCCATAAGAATACATACTACACATGCCCAGCTGTATTTCACCTGCCTTTGCCCGGACTGACAGCCAAAGCAATCCTCTCTCTTCCTCCCCATCTCTTGCTACCTCTTGTGTGCCAAACACCACTTCATAACAGTGTGTGGTGTGTGTGTGTGTGTGTGTGTGTGACGGTGTTAGTGTCCACATGCAAAGTGTGCATCTCTATGTAGTGCACATTGGGTTGAAGACATCACAACAGCGATTACATCCACTAATAGCACGCGCCACTGCGGGGAAGTGGTATGTTATGGTCTACAAGGATACACGAATTTCCTTTCCTTTTTCGTGTGTTTCTGCTCCTGACTAGTCCACAATTCTTTCCATTCCTTGTCTTGCATATTCTATGCCATTACATGTCTAGTCGAGCAATTTGTCAGCAATGAAGATGCAAGAGCTAGTTAAGCATGGAGACCCACTCAAGTTCTAAGTACAGATAAACAGATCAGCCTCGTCACTTTCTAATATAGTAGACCCTCGCATATCTGAACGCATTGGGACCCACCGCAGTTCGGATATAAAGTTATGCACAAAGCTCAAATATCATTTAAAAACTCATGAATATCATCATACTGGATCGTGGCATTTGATAATTGTCAATATGATTTCTATCTGCAGGGCTTTGGGATGTGAGTAGCTTACTTCCTGGTCCTAGGAGAAGCATCTGTGTCCTTAGGAGCTGCCATACTGTCTTACACACATACATCTGTAGTGTTTATCTATTGTGTATAAGCAATTGCTGATCACAACTAGGTTCTGTACATAGAGTACTAAAATAGCTTCAAGTTGTCATGCCTCTTCGTGCATGCAAAGATATTCACTCCTTTAAGGACCATCAGTGATGCCTGAGAGGATTCAGCTTAGAACACTTGGTGGTCTGTCTCACCAGTAGCTAGCCTGGACTGCCAGAAAATGGTGGTGCTTCTGATTCTCATTTATGTACAGTAACTCTTCGTGGAAATCTGCTGCCTTCTCTCTTAGCAATGGTCCACTGACTGCAGTGCCTTCCTCCCTTTTCTGAATGAACCAGAGACGCAGAGCACCTCCAAGCTGGTCGCGTTTAGCACGACTATCAAGGGTGCTTGCAAACTCTCCAAGTTTGGCTTCTTTCCTTCAGATCTCTGTTATCGTTGTCTCTGTGAGTCCATTCTGAGTGGTTTCTTCTCATTGTCTCCGTGAGTCCAGCTGAGTTGTCTCTTCTCGTTGTCTCCGTGAGTCCAGTCTGAGTTGTCTCTTCTCGTTGTCTCTGTGAGTCCTCGTTGTCTCTGTGAGTCCAGTTCGAGTGGTTTCTTCTCGGTGTCTCTGTGAGTCCAGTCTGAGTGGTTTCTTCTCATTGTCTCTGTGAGTCCAGTCTGAGTTGTCTCTTCTCATTGTCTCTATGAGTCCAGTCTGAGTTGTCTCTTCTCGTTGTCTCTGTGAGTCCAGTCTAAGTTGTCTCTTCTCATTGTCTCTATGAGTCCAGTCTGAGTTGTCTCTTCTCGTTGTCTCTGTGAGTCCTCGTTGTCTCTGTGAGTCCTCGTTGTCTCTGTGAGTCCAGTCTGAGTTGTCTCTTCTCGTTGTCTCTGTGAGTCCTCGTTGTCTCTGTGAGTCCAGTTCGAGTGGTTTCTTCTCGGTGTCTCTGTGAGTCCAGTCTGAGTGGTTTCTTCTCATTGTCTCTGTGAGTCCAGTCTGAGTTGTCTCTTCTCATTGTCTCTATGAGTCCAGTCTGAGTTGTCTCTTCTCGTTGTCTCTGTGAGTCCTCGTTGTCTCTGTGAGTCCTCGTTGTCTCCGTGAGTCCAGTCTGAGTGGTTTCTTCTCATTGTCTCTGTGAGTCCAGTCTGAGTTGTCTCTTCTCATTGTCTCTATGAGTCCAGTCTGAGTTGTCTCTTCTCGTTGTCTCTGTGAGTCCTCGTTGTCTCTGTGAGTCCTCGTTGTCTCCGTGAGTCCAGTCTGAGTTGTCTCTTCTCGTTGTCTCTGTGAGTCCAGTCTGAGTTGTCTCTTCTCGTTGTCTCTGTGAGTCCTCGTTGTCTCTGTGAGTCCAGTTCGAGTGGTTTCTTCTCGGTGTCTCTGTGAGTCCAGTCTGAGTGGTTTCTTCTCATTGTCTCTGTGAGTCCAGTCTGAATTGTCTCTTCTCATTGTCTCTATGAGTCCAGTCTGAGTTGTCTCTTCTCGTTGTCTCTGTGAGTCCAGTCTGAGTTGTCTCTTCTCATTGTCTCTATGAGTCCAGTCTGAGTTGTCTCTTCTCGTTGTCTCTGTGAGTCCTCGTTGTCTCTGTGAGTCCTCGTTGTCTCTGTGAGTCCAGTTCGAGTGGTTTCTTCTCGGTGTCTCTGCCAGTCCAGTCTGAGTGGTTTCTTCTCATTGTCTCTGTGAGTCCAGTCTGAGTTGTCTCTTCTCATCGTCTCTATGAGTCCAGTCTGAGTTGTCTCTTCTCGTTGTCTCTGTGAGTCCTCGTTGTCTCTGTGAGTCCTCGTTGTCTCTGTGAGTCCTCGTTGTCTCTGTGAGTCCTCGTTGTCTCTGTGAGTCCAGTTCGAGTGGTTTCTTCTCGGTGTCTCTGTGAGTCCAGTCTGAGTGGTTTCTTTTCATTGTCTCTTCTAGTTGTCTCTGTGAGTCCTAGTTGTCTCTGTGAGTCCTCGTTGTCTCTGTGAGTCCAGTCTGAGTGGTTTCTTCTCATTGTCTCTGTGAGTCCAGTCTGAGTTGTCCCTTCTCATTGTCTCCGTGAGTCCAGTCTGAGTTGTCTCTTCTCTGTGAGTCCAGTCTGAGTGGTTTCTTCTCATTGTCTCTATGAGTCCAGTCTGAGTTGTCTCTTCTCGTTGTCTCTGTGAGTCCTCGTTGTCTCTGTGAGTCCAGTCTGAGTGGTTTCTTCTCGTTGTCTCTGTGAGTCCAGTCTGAGTTGTCTCTTCTCGTTGTCTCTGTGAGTCCTCGTTGTCTCTGTGAGTCCTCGTTGTCTCTGTGAGTCCTCGTTGTCTCTGTGAGTCCTCGTTGTCTCTGTGAGTCCTCGTTGTCTCTGTGAGTCCTCGTTGTCTCTGTGAGTCCAGTCTGAGTGGTTTCTTCTCGTTGTCTCTGTGAGTCCAGTCTGAGTTGTCTCTTCTCGTTGTCTCTGTGAGTCCAGTTCGAGTGGTTTCTTCTCATTGTCTCTGTGAGTCCAGTCTGAGTTGTCTCTTCTCGGTGTCTCTGTGAGTCCAGTCTGAGTGGTCATTGTCTCCGTGAGTCCAGTCCTCGTTGTCTCTTCTCGTTGTCCCTGTGAGTCCTCGTTGTCTCTGTGAGTCCTTCTCGGTGTCTCTGTGAGTCCAGTCTGAGTGGTCATTGTCTCCGTGAGTCCAGTCCTCGTTGTCTCTTCTCGTTGTCCCTGTGAGTCCTCGTTGTCTCTGTGAGTCCTCGTTGTCTCTGTGAGTCCAGTCTGAGTGGTTTCTTATCATTGTCTCTGTGAGTCCAGTCTGAGTTGTCTCTTCTCGTTGTCTCTGTGAGTCCAGTCTGAATGGTTTCTTCTCATTGTCTCTATGAGTTCAGTTTAAGCGGTTTCTTCGGCTATCTTGCCAAGGATAGCTAACTACGACCCAATAGACAAAAACTACACTCGTCCTTTTGCTGGCCCTAGCAAACTGATTCAGCTTTCACGTGCAAATCTCTAGCCCACCCCACCCAACTAATTTTCCTGTGGACAATCATTACCGCATTTTCCCGAGTCTGGGTAAACCGAGCGTTTGGATACCCCAGGTATGCGAGGGTATACTGTACCCACAGCCAAGCAAGGTCACACATGCACACCAAGTCATGCAGTTTGCACTATTTATTTGCTAAAGAGAGCATTCATACATCTCTACGCACGATGTTGTATAAATTCAGTACACCAGGAACATGAGGCCTAGTTCTACAGTATGTGCATCACAATCCCGCCCCACCTGGCCAATATTCAAGACCCACAAAGCCATCTCACACTCGTGCCTCTGTCTGTGCATGCATAATCCTGCAGCAGCCATGCAGAGACTAGCTGCCGCAGCCATGCAGAGACTAGCTGCCGCAGCCATGCAGAGACTAGCTGCCGCAGCCATGCAGAGACTAGCTGCCGCAGCCATGCAGAGACTAGCTGCACAGCAGCCTTGCAGAGACTAGCTGCAGCAGCCATGCAGAGACTAGCTGCCGCAGCCATGCAGAGACTAGCTGCCGCAGCCATGCAGAGACTAGCTGCCGCAGCCATGCAGAGACTAGCTGCCGCAGCCATGCAGAGACTAGCTGCACAGCAGCCTTGCAGAGACTAGCTGCAGCAGCCATGCAAAGACTAGCTTCAGCAGCCATGCAGAGACTAGCTGCCGCAGCCATGCAGAGACTAGCTGCAGCAGCCATGCAGAGACTAGCTGCACAGCAGCCTTGCAGAGACTAGCTGCAGCAGCCATGCACAACAACACTTTTGTTCATCACTTGGCCAAGATTGGCGCAACTGTTCTGAAAGCCAAGCCATCTCAAATGCCTGTCACCCCAACCAGCACCCACCAGACTTGAGATGTAGGGGACACAACTTACCTCATCATCCTCATCCTCATCATCATCATCTACCTCCACCACTTCATCCTCTTCATCATCGTCTTCTTCTTCTTCGTCATCTTCCTCCTCCTCCTTTTCGCTGTCGCTGCTAAGGATGATGATGACATCTTCATCCTGTCAGAGAAAGATGAAGGAAATTCACACATGCCATGTATGTCCTTGAAATGGACCAATAGCCTGCACAACTCCGACAGCTCCACATAACAAGACAACATCAGACTAGAGGAACACCCACAAACCTGCGGCTTCATTTTACGAGACATTTGATCCTCCTCCTCCTCTTCGTCTTCCTCCTCTTCCTCGTCATCCTCCTCCTCCTCCTCGTCCTCCTCGTCATCCTCCTCGTCTTCTTGGGGGCTCAAAACCCCCACCTTCGATTCCCTCCCTCCACCGTCTTCTCCCTGCCTCATCAAATGACCTGCCATGGTACTGTCCAACGTCACGGCCGACACTATTCCCTCATCTTTCTCCTCTCTCACTTCTACTTCCACTTCTTCGTTAGGAGTCACTCCTTCTACAACACTTACCTCCTCCTCTTCCTCACTAGTCTCTTCTGCCGGCAGCCGTTGCATATCTATAACAAAATAAAAAAATAAAGTATATTATGGGAAAGTGTCAGAATTCACACTCCCTTCACAAGACCCCATGGTCCTACTGGGACTGTACGCAAGTACCTTCTCTCTGTGTGGTGTCCGCATAGCCTCTAGTGGCTTCTTCCTGAACATCTTGCCGGCTCTCTCCATCACCTCGTTCTTCCGGCCCAACTTCCTCCTCTACCATTCTCTCCGCCTCCCCTTCCTCACTGCTCACACCCCCTTCTTCCATCTCCACACCTTTGGTAACCTCTGCAGGGTAGACCATATCCACGTCATGTACCAAGGCATCTCGGTCACCGAAAGCCTGTCCGGTTGAGGTCTGCCGTGGACTGCCAGCTCTGTCCAGAAACTCTTCCGAACTATCGGCGAAATTGGGCCCAACAACGTACAACTGGCCAGACCCGCTGACAGGCACACTGTCATCTTCCTTCGCTCCATCTGAGGGTGCCACTTGCACGATCTTATCGCTGCCTTCGCTATCAGCCAACGTCACACTGGGGATCACTCCGCTCCTCATCTCAGCCTCCGAGGAAACATAAGAGGACCCGGATCCAGCAGTGCTGGGTTGTGGCTCCACGTCCATCCCACTGGTGCCATACCCAGAGGGCATGGGGGCCTGCTGGTGTGGAGGCAAAGGAGAGCTCGACACAACGGCCACGATCTTGGCTGGTCTGGCCTTCAGACTTACAGAACTGGCAGTGGACACTGTCTCTGCATCGGCTGAAGCCGGAGCCAGGGACGTTTCGGAACCCCCACTGGGGGCTACACTTCGAGAGGAGCGGGACTCTGTCTGAGTGGTCTCTGCCATTATCACTGCTGCCGTGCTGACAACGGGAGAGGAAGGAGTGATATCATGGGTGGAGTCGAGGTTCGAGGACCTGTTCTTCCTCTGCGCATCTTCAGGAGTAACCTGCACAGATAAGTGGAGTTTACAAAATATGAAATACAGTCGATGGTTCATCTAGATCCATCTGGTCCAACATTATAGCAGAACCCTGCTGGCAACTCTATATCAGAAGAAATTCTTGAAGGCCACCTTCTACTTAATTTTCATGGTAATCCCTTACCAGATAGACTAATACCCAACACTATTACCCACAGCAAGCCAGCATGGGCCCTGGCAGCACACAAAAAAAAATATATATATATATATATATATCATAATACCTTTCTGGCCGCTCGCTCCATGGCGGTCCCCTGAGTATCGGGCACAGTGGAACTGCTAGCGGACACGAGGACTCGCTCTCTCTGCCTCAGCTTGATATGTCTCTTCTTGCTCGAGGGAGGCTCCAGGCTGCTCCCCGGCTCTTGAAACTCCTCCTCTTGCTCCTCCTTCCTCTTCCGCTTCAAACGCCCATTACTAGGAATCAGCTGTGGCTCTTTGTCTTCGCTGGTCCCCACCCTTCCCACCACTGTACCGCGCAGACCTCTACTTCCATCGCTCTGAGGAGGCTCCATCGCGGTGAGCGAGCCTTCAGCTGTGCCCGCCTGTGACACCGGGTCGCGCAGACCGCTAGAAGTCATCGTGGTAACCATGGCACCAGTGGGAGTGATAAAAGCACTTGTCATGGATAAGGGAGTCGACATAATGCTAGCCACCGGAACAGTACTGGAAGTCACAGACGATGTAGACGGTAAAGGGTCAATGGGAAAAGTGGCCCGTGCTGCTGATGTTGCAGGCATAATATCCGACGTTGACAGTCCCGGGGCCAAGGTTTGGAAAGGGACTTCACCGATGGCTACCATGCTCGTGGAGCCGGCCAGAGATGTAGCAGGTGAAGGCATGGTGGTGGTGATGATAGAGGCGGCCAAGGAGGAGCCAGCGGGAGACGTACGAGCACCAGCAGCACTGCTCACTACGGGGTGGGGAACGGTCAGCGGGACTTGAGTGGTGCTGACGACAGCTGCAACAGTGGACACACTAGCAGCCAGGCAAGCTAGGGGCTGCATCAGTGCCGCTGCTGATTCCACCCCCTGGACCACCCCACCACTGGAGGGCACAGAAGGGGGAAGAATCTGAGGAGAGGTGGAGCGCACAAACACCGTAGCTGCCGCGGTCGTGGTGCTGGACGTGATGGAGCTCGGCAGCTGCGTCACTGACGTGCACGGAATGAGGTGCTGAGTTGTAACCATGGTGGGGGTCACATGCGCCGTGGGGGCGGACGTCGTCTGGATACCCATTGGTCGAATGCTGGCCGTAGGCGTGGTTGTGATGGTCGGCTTGACGGCAGCCGTGGGAGCAGTGGACTGAGCAGGAACGTGTGCTGACGCAGGGACTTTGGAGACGATGACCTGTGAGGGCGAAGAGGAGAGAAGAAGTCGAGAAAGGTGGGGAAATTCAGTAGAAGCTACAAAATCCAATGGTACCCAACACGCATAGTGGGTAACATCCATCCCTCCTTCCTCTCCCTCGGCTTGACCATGTTGACCAGTTTGTTACCTTTCTCTTGGTGCCTGCCCCTCTGTCCTTGAGCTGTGCCTGGAGCTTGCTGATCTCAGCCAGGTTCTTCTTCACCTCACTGTCCATCTTAGCCTGCAACTGCTTGAGGAGTCTAACACCATCGGCTTTCTGCTCCTCCAGCTCCTTGATGATCTGACAAGAAGCGTGTGGACGCGAATTTAGATTGTCACGCAACATCACATAATTATGTAACATGGCATTTCACAAATTCCTCACAAGAAAGCCATCACACACACACACACACACACACACACAGAGAGAGGTCACATGGCCACGCCCATCGGTGCACCCCTCACTTGGGTCACAAAATCAGGTAAGCACACACGTCACATGATCACAACTACATATATCACATGACATCACACAATCACAACTACATACATCACATGACATAACACAATAACTTGATCACAACTACATACAACACCACACACATCACAGTTATTATATAACATCACACACATGGTCACACCAGCTCAGCAGACGGAGTGCCCACTAACCTGCACTGCCACCATACCTGCTCCTTCTCTGATGTGATGGACTGTATGCGTGTGCGTGCTGCCTTGATGGTGCTCTGAGCTTTGCCATACTTCTCCTTCAATGTCTCCAGATCTTTCTGGATGCGCTCTTCAGATTTCTTCAACTCCTCCAGCATCTAAATACCGTATCAAAGACAACCTAGCACACATTAAAGACAAACCTAGCCTACATTAAAGACAAACCTAGCCTACATTAAAGACAAACCTAGCCTACATTAAAGACAAACCTAGCCCACATTAAAGACAAACCTAGCCCACATTAAAGACAAACCTAGCCCACATTAAAGACAAACCTAGCCCACATTAAAGACAAACCTAGCCCACATTAAAGACAAACCTAGCCCACATTAAAGACAAACCTAGCCCACATTAAAGACAAACCTAGCCCACATTAAAGACAAACCTAGCCCACATTAAAGACAAACCTAGCCCACATTAAAGACAAACCTAGCCCACATTAAAGACAAACCTAGCCCACATTAAAGACAAACCTAGCCCACATTAAAGACAAACCTAGCCCACATTAAAGACAAACCTAGCCCACATTAAAGACAAACCTAGCCCACATTAAAGACAAACCTAGCCCACATTAAAGACAAACCTAGCCCACATTAAAGACAAACCTAGCCCACATTAGAGACAAACCTAGCCCACATTAAAGACAAACCTAACCCACATTAAAGACAAACCTAACCCACATTAAAGACAAACCTAGCCCACATCAAAGACAAACCTAGCCCACATTAAAGACAACCTAGCCCACATTAAAGACAAACCTATCCCACATTAAAGACAAACCTATCCCACATTAAAGACAAACCTAGCCTACATTAAAGACAAACCTAGCCCACATTAAAGACAACCTAGCCTACATTAAAGACAAACCTTACATTAAAGACAAACCTAGCCCACATTAAAGACAACCTAGCCCACATTAAAGACAACCTAGCCCACATTAAAGACAACCTAGCTTACATTAAAGACAAACCTTACATTAAAGACAAACCTAGCCCACATTAAAGACAAACCTAGCCCACATTAAAGACAGCCTTGTCCACATCACAGCAAAGAAAGCAAGGGTATGGGGGACCAGCCCACTATGCTGCAAGGGTATGGGGGACCAGCCCACTGTGCTGGTCCACATGAATTTTTACAAATGTAAAATACTTAATTAGCACCCTTGGGCACTTAGCCTTTCACTCAAAAATCATATGCTGTAGGTGAAGTTGGCGCTTCCATTATGAGAAGGGGTGATAATGATGTCCTCAATCCCTAGTGACGCACACCCATAATACTTGCATTCGCATTAACATTTGCAATCAAGTTAGCTGCAGAGAGAACACCGTCTAGGCTGAGGTCTACTACATGAGGGGAGATTTGCTTCAGCGGCGAGCCGGTGCCTCTGCTCCAGCTCCTGTTGTGCCTGACCCTCAGGCTCGCTAAAGCGTCCGAGTCACCGACTTCAGCTCCATCCAAGCCTGTAAATGGCCGGATTCGCATCGAATTTCAATGAAATCTAATTCTGGGTGCTTGCTACTGCCTATCATATGTAAATTGCTGGGGGGGGAGGGGAAGAGGTGTTGACTACTTTACAGTACGTACATTACGCATGTACAGAGGTTTTAACAAAACAAAAACAACCAACCACATGTGTACCGATTATTACAGAGCGGGCTGTTCCTGACCTTAGTCTTGTCCGTCAGCTCACTGATAGTGGCTGGAGATGGTTCCTTGCTGGGTGCAGGCACTTCCTCCAACTTCTTGTTGAGGTCAGCTATCTCGGACTTTTGTTCTTCAACGGCTTTCGAGTAGACATTGCATCGGTTGCGGTGTTTGATGCCCACCTCTCGCAGCTGGGTACCCGTGGGAGGTGGAGGGCGAGGACAGTGGAGGAGAGGACAGGTAGAGGAGAGGGGAGTGGAGGACAGGTGGAGGAGAAGGACAGGTGGAGGAGAAGGACAGGTGGAGGAGAAGGACAGGTGGAGGAGAAGGACAGGTGGAGGAGGACAGGTGGAGGAGAAGGACAGGTGGAGGAGAAGGACAGGTGGAGGAGAAGGACAGGTGGAGGAGAAGGACAGGTGGAGGGGAGGACAGGTGGAGGAGAAGGACAGGTGGAGGAGAAGGACAGGTGGAGGAGAAGGACAGGTGGAGGAGAAGGACAGGTGGAGGAGAAGGACAGGTGGAGGAGGTGGAGAAGGGCAGGTGGAGGAGAAGGACAGGTGGAGGAGAAGGACAGGTGGAGGAGAAGGACAGGTGGAGGAGAAGGGCAGGTGGAGAAGGGCAGGTGGAGGAGAAGGACAGGTGGAGGGGAGGACAGGTGGAGGAGAAGGACAGGTGGAGGAGAAGGACAGGTGGAGGAGGTGGAGGGGAGGACAGGTGGAGGAGAAGGACAGGTGGAGGAGAAGGACAGGTGGAGGGGAGGACAGGTGGAGGAGAAGGACAGGTGGAGGAGACAGGTGGAGGAGAAGGACAGGTGGAGGAGAAGGACAGGTGGAGGAGAAGGACAGGTGGAGGAGAAGGACAGGTGGAGGAGAAGGACAGGTGGAGGAGAAGGACAGGTGGAGGGGAGGACAGGTGGAGGAGAAGGACAGGTGGAGGAGAAGGACAGGTGGAGGAGAAGGACAGGTGGAGGAGGACAGGTGGAGGAGAAGGACAGGTGGAGGAGAAGGACAGGTGGAGGAGAAGGACAGGTGGAGGAGAAGGACAGGTGGAGGAGAAGGACAGGTGGAGGAGAAGGACAGGTGGAGGAGAAGGACAGGTGGAGGAGAAGGACAGGTGGAGGAGGACAGGTGGAGGAGAAGGACAGGTGGAGGAGAAGGACAGGTGGAGGAGAAGGACAGGTGGAGGAGAAGGACAGGTGGAGGGGAGGACAGGTGGAGGAGAAGGACAGGTGGAGGAGAAGGACAGGTGGAGGAGAAGGACAGGTGGAGGAGAAGGACAGGTGGAGGAGGTGGAGAAGGGCAGGTGGAGGAGAAGGACAGGTGGAGGAGAAGGACAGGTGGAGGAGAAGGACAGGTGGAGGAGAAGGGCCGGTGGAGAAGGGCAGGTGGAGGAGAAGGACAGGTGGAGGGGAGGACAGGTGGAGGAGAAGGACAGGTGGAGGAGAAGGACAGGTGGAGGAGGTGGAGGGGAGGACAGGTGGAGGAGAAGGACAGGTGGAGGAGAAGGACAGGTGGAGGGGAGGACAGGTGGAGGAGAAGGACAGGTGGAGGAGACAGGTGGAGGAGAAGGACAGGTGGAGGAGAAGGACAGGTGGAGGAGAAGGACAGGTGGAGGAGAAGGACAGGTGGAGGAGAAGGACAGGTGGAGGAGAAGGACAGGTGGAGGGGAGGACAGGTGGAGGAGAAGGACAGGTGGAGGAGAAGGACAGGTGGAGGAGAAGGACAGGTGGAGGAGGACAGGTGGAGGAGAAGGACAGGTGGAGGAGAAGGACAGGTGGAGGAGAAGGACAGGTGGAGGAGAAGGACAGGTGGAGGAGAAGGACAGGTGGAGGAGAAGGACAGGTGGAGGAGAAGGACAGGTGGAGGAGAAGGACAGGTGGAGGAGAAGGGCAGGTGGAGGAGAAGGGCAGGTGGAGGAGAAGGACAGGTGGAGGGGAGGACAGGTGGAGGAGAAGGACAGGTGGAGGAGAAGGACAAGTGGAGGAGAAGGACAGGTGGAGGAGGACAGGTGGAGGGGAGGACAGGTGGAGGAGAAGGACAGGTGGAGGAGAAGGACAGGTGGAGGAGAAGGACAGGTGGAGGAGAAGGACAGGTGGAGGAGAAGGACAAGTGGAGGAGAAGGACAGGTGGAGGAGAAGGACAGGTGGAGTGGAGGACAGGTGGAGGAGAAGGACAGGTGGAGGAGAAGGACAGGTGGAGGGGAGGACAGGTGGAGGAGGAGGACAGGTGGAGGAGAAGGACAGGTGGAGGAGAAGGACAGGTGGAGAAGGACAGGTGGAGGAGGTGGAGGGGAGGACAGGTGGAGGAGAAGGACAGGTGGAGGAGAAGGACAGGTGGAGGAGGTGGACAAGTGGAGGTGGACAAGTGGTTCATGTTGCATGCACTCACCTTGCCAATAAGCCTTTGCTGGTTTTCCTTCTCCTCAGCAAGCTTTGCGTTCTTCTCCCTCAGGGCCACTTGCTCTTGCTCCAGCTGACCAGCCATCTCCTGCGAAGCAATGAGCTCCACCTTAGTCCTCTCCCATGATCCCTGTGCCTCTGCCAGTTCGGACCTAACAGTCCCCAAATCTTCTGTGAGGCTCTCCAGAAGGGTAGAGGTGCTCTCCCTTTCTTCCCTGAAAATTACACACTTTTAATTATTCATAATAACTATCCTATACACATGCATTGATGACAAGTGCCCACATTCCAACACATGCACACAACAATAAACATCTACTTTGAGCAGTTTCTGTATCTGTCCAAATTGACGCAGTGTTGTGATGTGTTCTACAGATTCAGTATCTGCCCAAATTGATGGAGTCTTGTGATATGTTCTACAGATTCTCATGTACCCAAATTGACGCAGTTTTGTGATGTGTTCTACAGATTGTGTGCAGTATCAAAGGGAGATCTTCTTCTCTCTCTCCCGTAAAGAATGTAGTCAGCGTCTCCATATGCATAGCATGTGCCCACTATGCTCTTTTCCGAGATCTAGGATTACATGTACTGCACATGCATGTAACAATGTACTGCACATGCATGTAACAAGTGCCAAGTGTACGAGAACGCAGGAGAAGCCGACGAGAACAACAACGATCCACTTGCAGACTTGGATGGAATTGAAGTCTAGGAGTTGTAGAGTACCAAGAGCAACAACAGCTAAAGCAGAGGCAGCCAGCGACCGACCGCCATGGGTGTGCGTCACTTAGAATAAATGGTACAAGTTCCGTGGTGAAAGTGCCCACCCACCTGATTTGGAAGGTTAAAGGTCAAATCCTCAGGGGGGCATTGACTATGTACCTTATGGTATACATATACAGTGAGCGTGTCTTGTTCCGATGATCTCAAGCACGTGTCTATAATCACCGTGCCGACTCAATTAGGCTGTGCACATTCCATCAACCAAGCAGTGGCACGCGTTATTCAGAGGGAGCACACAAATCGAGGGCAAGCTCGTTATTTTAGCTTGCAGTGCAGGCATGCACGTAATCCAGTGGAGTTCCCTCTCCCTGCAGGACAACTACAGTACATCCACGAAGGCATCACCAATCGGCCACTGCAGTCCTCTTCTGCATAGTCTGGCTGCTACGTATGTGTCAAGGTTACTTCATCGGCAGCTCCTCAGGTAGACGTCCCTCAGCCGTCACGGATTCATACTCCCAGACACTACATATTTACGATAGTTGGTGTTTCGTAATACTGGGCGGGGTTTCAGTGCAAATTTCAATGGGGCTCGAGACGTGCACGTGGGATCCGACTAGAGGATGCGCACTAGTTCGCACGACATAGGTAGTGAATGGTACGTGGGCTATTCGAGGGTGCAAGTCTGTTCAAGAATATACGGTAGTTGGCTCACTCACAATAGCTTCTTGTATTCTTCGGGGTCCACTTTATTGTACTGCTCGATGAGCTGGTTGGTCCGTGTGGTCCACCGCTGGACCTCATTCCTGTTAAACAGTCACAACGCACAAGAGATCACATCCACACAATCTCTCACAAAACACACCACACACCTGACTTAACAATCTCATCACATACACAACTCACATGTACGCACATGCACACACAAACACATCACTAACTGACAAAATCGATGACAACCGCAAAGCTGTCATCACGGTACTCCAAGCAAGGAGGAAGACAGCCATACCTGAGTGCAGTTTTCTCTGCAAGAAGAGCATCTTTGAGGCCCAGCAGTTGCTTGTTGGTCTCCTTCAGAGGACCCAGTTCCCCTTCAAGTCCATCTCGGGACGACTCCAGCTCTTGGACCTTAACCGCAAGGCGATCCCTTTCCACTCGCAGGAGAGTGTTACTGTCCGTCAGGATGTTCAAATTCTCCACCTTCAACAAGGCAAGGTCAGGAGCAAGACAGACCGTGAGTGAGTTTAGTGCAGGCATGCAAGACACGACCCCCTAGCTGCTACAGCTGTATATGTACTGTAAAATCTGTTGTCTAGTGCCCACCGCGTATGTCCCGACCCACAAGAAACCCAGCGCCAAACAGAAAATGTGTTTGTAAAATAGTTTCTAAATAATGCACACATATATATATATATTATATATTTTTACAAGAATGCTGCTCTTTTTTAAGGCACGGCATAAAAAAGGAAGAGTTGTTACGTGAGCCAGAGAAGAAAAGGGAGACGGGGAGTGTCGTGAGCTACATACAGTTTGGGTGTAGCAACACACTACAGTTTCTCTTGAACTTTGCTCCAGATACATAGATTCAGTTAGTCTCCCATGTGTTCTTCAAAAGTGGCTTCTAATGCGAATACACAAGAGCCGATACACTTCCGAGACAAGTGCTTCACAGAAATAACGTGGGACACATAAATGGCTTTTAACAAAGACGATTTAGAATGACAATGACAACAGCGCCTAACAGCCGATAGATGCTAATCAACCAGACTCACAGTGTGTGTGTATCTATATACAAGAGTACCAAACAACCAGACTCACAGTGTGTGTGTATCTATATACAAGAGTGCCAAACAACCAGACTCACAGTGTGTGTGTATCTATACACGTATGTACACATTCTTTCTTGGAGTGTTCAAGCCTACTTCTAAAGCTCAGTTAATTTAATTTTTAAGCTACAGCGCCACTTAATCATGCTTATGCCACCAACCTTCTGGAGCAGTTCAGAGTGTTGCTCTGCCGTGGATGCTCGTCTGGCCGTAGCGTCACTCAGCAGCCGCACCTTTTCCTGGGCCTGGGACAGTTCCCGCCTGGTGGACTCCAGCAGCTGCTTGTGGAGCAGATTCTCTGTCCTCGCCATATTTTGCCGTGTCTCTGCTATTTCCTTCTCGCGTCGGGAGTACCTGCGTATAGAGAGGAGAGCAAAAGATTACCCCACATTACACACACATAAATAAATCCCACCCCACTCACACACAATGCACACCCACCCAGGTATAGTGCTTGACCCGTCCCTCGCCTTAAAACCACACCCCATGCACGCCCACCCAGGTACAGTGCTTGGCCTGTCCCTCGCCTTACATTTAGAGTGTCTAACTCTATCAATACCTAGTGGACTGACTCTAAGACGACCCTTTACCACATGTACATCAATTTTGAAGGGCATTAATCTCAGATATAATTCCCTCTAGTGCAACTAAAGGCAGTGCCACTGCAAAACACCTTGCATGTGTGTGTAGAGTGTGTGTGGTCAGTAAAGTGAATGTTTAAAGAACCCTACTCCATGCTTCGTAACATTATATGTGGAGCCATACTTGCTGCAAGTTCAGGCACTCAAGATTTTGAGGTGCTCACTTTAGCTGCAGTTAAGTTGGGCATAGTTTCTTATGCAACACTAAGAGCACATAGAGAGACCTATCTTTTGAGGTTTACATCCAGTGAATTGTGCAGAATCTATGGAGCTCCAAAATTGTAACCAATTGGTGTTTTTTTTTTAAAGGTTTAGTCTCCCATAAATTATATATAGACAGACAAAAACGATAGAAATTTCAATGGCTCTGCAGTATGCACACATGTGTATGTGTGTATACAATGGCTCTACAATATGCACACATGTGTATGTGTGTATACAATGGCTCTGCAGTATGCACACATGTGTATGTGTGTATACAATGGCTCTGACATGTGTGTATACAATGGCTCTGCAGTGTGCACACATGTGTATGTGTGTATACAATGGCTCTGCAGTATGCACACATGTGTATGTGTGTATACAATGGCTCTGCAGTATGCACACATGTGTATGTGTGTATACAATGGCTCTGCGGTATACACACATGTGTATGTGTGTATACAATGGCTCTGCAGTATGCACACATGTGTATGTGTGCATACATGTATCACACAATAAGTACCCTATGATCTCCCAGAGTTGCTCGATGGACTTGCTGTCTACTTGACTGGTGTTCAAGTCCGAGCGGTTCATAATTCCTACATCGCCCTCCTTGTGGTCGCTTCCTCTGTCTCCCTCCCGATCTCTCTCTCCTTCTTCCATGGTACGACTCAATCGCTGCTCCATGGTGAGCACTCTGGCCAGCAGCTACGCCACACACGTACATGGACACCACACCCACACATGGATGCCACACCCACACATACACATACACACAGTAGTTAGCATGGGTTCATGTTTAACGCAGCATAGAATATCACTTCCTCATGCCCCATATCAAAGGAAACCAGCAGGACATTACAACCCTTCACTTTCACCAACCCAATCCCGGCTCAATGCAATAACCAAACACCTTGCATGGTGATGTTAGCTGACTTCATTAACACTAAAAATCTATTTTTAATCAGTCGAAACAGACAATATATAAATGACCAGAAAGATAACTATCTTCAGCGCCAAACTTCTCACCTTGCCGGACTCGTCATGCATGAGGTCATACTCCCGCGTGGACTGCTGTACCCTGTCCTCTAGAGCTTGGCAGTGAGCCTTCAGCTGTTCCTCCGCCTCTGAGAAGTCATGTCTGGTAGCAGTCAGAGTCTCTTCTAGTTTATTCACTCTTTCCTGAGCCTCGGACAGTTCTCTATCGTGGTTTTTCACCTAAGCATGAACACACGTACACACAGAGGAAGAAGAGGAGCGAGGAGAAAATCTTGAGCAATGTTGATAGTTCATGTAGCGTGACATAGCTCTCTCTCTCACTCACACACCCACACACACCCACACACACACACACACACTGCGTGTGAGCAAAATTTTGTGTCTCCGCACATCTTGTAAAGGAAGGCTTGTGGGGGATAACAATTGCCCAATTTCCTTGGATGGTTACCGCCCTTCAATAGTCCCCTCTCTCGAATAGTGTTAAGTGATTTACGTTACGATGAATGAAATAATGTTGTCTCTCTAACCGTGTTCTCACCGAGCATGTGCAGCTGTAATGAGTGCAGCACAGATGATGGTAAAATCATTCAAGGTCCTGTGGTGACACTCGGTGCCTAAAGCAGGGAGAGGTGATGGTAAAATTATTCAAGGTCCGTCCTGTGGTGACACTCGCTGCCTAAAGCAGGGAGAGGTGATGTAAAATCATTCAAGGTCCTGTGGTGACACTCGCTGCCTAAAGCAGGGAGAGGTGATGTAAAATCATTCAAGGTCCTGTGGTGACACTCGCTGCCTAAAGCAGGGAGAGGTGATGTAAAATCATTCGAGGTCCTGTGGTGACACTCGCTGCCTAAAGCAGGGAGAGGTGATGTAAAATCATTCAAGGTCCTGTGGTGACACTCGCTGCCTAAAGCAGGGAGAGGTGATGGTAAAATCATTCAAGGTCCTGTGGTGACACTCGCTGCCTAACAGGGAGAGGTGATGGTAAAATTATTCAAGGTCCGTCCTGTGGTGACACTCGCTGCCTAAAGCAGGGAGAGGTGATGTAAAAGCATTCAAGGTCCTGTGGTGCCTAAAGCAGGGAGTACTCGCTGCCTAAAGCAGGGAGAGGTGATGGTAAAATCATTCAAGGTCCTGTGGTGACACTCGCTGCCTAACAGGGAGGGGTGATGGTAAAATTATTCAAGGTCCTGTGGTGCCTAAAGCAGGGAGAGGTGATGGTAAAATCATTCAAGGTCCTGTGGTGACACTCGCTGCCTAAAGCAGGGAGAGGTGATGTAAAGTCATTCAAGGTCCTGTGGTGACACTTGCTGCCTAAAGCAGGGAGAGGTGATGGTAAAATTATTCAAGGTCCTGTGGTGACACTCGCTGCCTAAAGCAGGGAGAGGTGATGTAAAATCATTCAAGGTCCTGTGGTGACACTCGCTGCCTAAAGCAGGGAGAGGTGATGGTAAAATCATTCAAGGTCCTGTGGTGACACTCGCTGCCTAACAGGGAGAGGTGATGGTAAAATTATTCAAGGTCCGTCCTGTGGTGACACTCGCTGCCTAAAGCAGGGAGAGGTGATGTAAAAGCATTCAAGGTCCTGTGGTGCCTAAAGCAGGGAGAGGTGATGGTAAAATCATTCAAGGTCCTGTGGTGACACTCGCTGCCTAAAGCAGGGAGAGGTGATGGTAAAATCATTCAAGGTCCTGTGGTGACACTCGCTGCCTAACAGGGAGGGGTGATGGTAAAATTATTCAAGGTCCTGTGGTGCCTAAAGCAGGGAGAGGTGATGGTAAAATCATTCAAGGTCCTGTGGTGACACTCGCTGCCTAAAGCAGGGAGAGGTGATGTAAAGTCATTCAAGGTCCTGTGGTGACACTTGCTGCCTAAAGCAGGGAGAGGTGATGGTAAAATTATTCAAGGTCCTGTGGTGACACTCGCTAGGGAGAGGTGATGGTAAAATTATTCAAGGTCCTGTGGTGAGACTGCTGCAGGGAGAGGTGGCAGCTGAAACAGCACCAGGAATGGCCGACTTACCTCCGAAGCTAGAAAGTCGGAGAATTCTAGCATCCCTTGACTCACACGTCGTCAATGACAACAGTGACGAAGAACAACAGTGACGAAGAAGAACCGGAAATCACGAACTACTAGTAGATGAGGACTGGCCAACTTTGCTCATAAACCCTGTATGGAACGCCAACCTCTATCTGAACTTCACTCAATCTTTTAGGTATGTGTACCTCCATTGAGCATGAGCTAGACAGGGTCTGGGAGGAGGCAGTGCGCTGGCACAGGGCAGTCGGCTAAGTGTGTGCGTGCACGCCTGGTACAAGCCAACAAACAAGGGGTAGAGATGGACTGCACACACCCTCTAGTTATGTTCGCCATTGTTTAGCATTTGTTCCTTTGCACACCTGAATTCTTTGTTTCCATGGTAACTATTAGAGGGGGAAAAAGGAATGCATCAAGTGGCCTTGTGCACGAAAAAAAAGAAGTAATAATAATAAAATTTAGACATCGTAAACCTTGCCCCCCAGCCATGAAAGATAAGTTTGGCCCTTCAGATGGGTACGCTACCTACTAGCAGCTCATGCTGAAAATTCTAGCCCAACTCAATCTTGATGTCAATCACACAAGTTAAACGAACTCCTCCATACAGACGAGAATGAGCAGCAAGTGTCACCACAGGACCTTGAATGATTTTACATCACCTCTCCCTGTTAGGCAGCAAGTGTCACCACAGGACCTTGAATGATTTTACATCACCTCTCCCTGCTTTAGGCAGCAAGTGTCACCACAGGACCTTGAATGATTTTACCATCATCTTGCCCTAATGAGCAAGATAGAGTAGCTCTGATGGTTAGTGAAAAAGCTCTAGCTAGAGCTTAGCTACACAAACTTATATGGCAAAGTGTAGTGAATGGCCTTAGTGGTGTGTGTGTGTGTATGTATGAATGTGTGTAGGAATGTGTGTGTGATTGTGTGTGTGTGTGTGTGTGTGTGTGTGCTTTGCCACAGAAGATAGCACAGGATGAAACTCAGGGGTCTACAGAGTAATCGATAAGCGAAATCCTTTTTCAATCATCTCCTCGCAAATGACATAACGCTTACAATTGATACCAACCGAGCGAACGTGACGTGAAGAGAAAAATAATTAATTGTTGTCCCTCAACCAGAGGGACCACAGTGCTGGTCGTTGTTCCCTTTTCCTTCGCTGCAGCAACAAGGGAACACTCTCACGTTCAGCTGCACTTTTCTGGCACTTCTCCTAGCTCTATGCTTCTCCTTACCCATCCTGGTCTTGCTTTCTTCTCTTCCTCGGTCTCCGAGGGATCCCTTTCCTCTTGATAGTTGTTATGCACTCTTCTAACTTAATTCATAGTTTCATGAAAACGAATCCTTAGCGATGTGTGGTGGAACATGCACATTACTCCGCAAACTACCTATTAGTCCGTGCATTATGGGTCAATGTAGTACATGTATAGTATAGCGGGAAATCTCAATTTAAATTCATATATAGTATATATATATTTTTATATTTATATATACATCCAGCAAAAATCTCAATGACATGATTAGAGAATGATCCCGCTTCGCTCGCTGAATTATTCTGGCCCTGCACTGGTATCCCTTGCTTAGTAGCAAGCCAAAAGTTACTAGACTCCCTCTTTTTGTAATAAAAGTGATCTCAAGCATTTCCATGCAGTAATGGCACTCCACATACACTCCTGAAGGCCTACCTTCTCCTTGAGGTGCAGAAGTTCCTCCATGGACCTGCCGTGCTGCATGAGCTCGCTCTGGTACAGTCTCTGCGTATCCGCAGCTGAATCGGCATATCCCTTAGCGTCCTCCCTAGCTGTCGTCAGTTCCTCCTGGGAGACAGAGAGCTCTGCTGTGAGAGTACCCACGCTGGATTCCAGTGCCGCTATTTGTCCCTCTAGCTCTGCCACCTGCATGGACACAAGCATGCACATGTGTGCACACAGAAATGAACAAGAATGACTCTGCTGGTTCAAAAGATAGTTGATGGTTCATTCAGCATGCAATTTCAACTCATGATGCATTAGCAGTGTCTGTGTGCAATTGTGATTTACTCATGCTGCATTAGCAGTGTCTGTGTGAAATTATGATTAACTCATGATGCATTAGCAGTGTCTGCGGGGTATTATGATTAACTCATGATTAGCAGTGTATGTGTGTAATGTTCAACTCATGATGCATAGCAGTGCATGTGTTATTATGATTAACACGTGATGCATTAGCCGAGTGTGTATGTGCTGTGATTAACTATGATGATTAGCAGAGTGCAGGATTGGCAAGTTTGTTCTGCCTGGTGGAAAAATCTGGAAGAAACAAATGAAAAATACGTCCTAAAGAAATAGTTTCTTCCGTCAAGAAGCGGAAGAAACTGGAAGAAACTCCTAAATGTACCGTACATAAAATTAGTTTTAACTCATTTGCTCATTTGGAATGAATCTAAACGTTGTTGAAGGAAATGTAGAGCAGTAGCAGTAGTGGTAGGCAGCATATGGGGTGGGTCGGGTTGGGGGTACATCAAACACTGACACACAAATATCTGGCTGAAGAAAGACATTCACACCCTCCTTTTATCTTACACCTCAAAATATATTATTCTCACACCTCAGCAACTACAAAGCTTCACACATTTTCACCAGAGTACTTACGTGCAATTGACTACCAGTAGCTTTCTATCTGTCTCCATAAAAGCCCATGCAGAATTCAACATCCTCAGTCTTGTTTCAAAGGTCCTTAGTGACTGTTACTCTTTAGTGATTGTTACTGTGATGGTCAACATGTGGAAAGGTGGAAGACCCAAAGATCCCATATGGGAACACTTCTTCCTTGTTGAAGATGGCAATAAGAATTCAGCTCAGTGCAAGAAGTGTCATCTTCACATCCAAAGTGTGAAGGCTTTGCAGAATGAAGACTCACCATGAGAAGTGTCGAGGTGGTCACAGGGATCCACTCCTACACTGTGACAGCAGTCCACACCAAATCCACAGGGGCCCACTCCTACTCTGCAGCAGTCCACACCAAATCCACAGGGGCCCACTCCTATTCTTCAACAGTCCAGTTCTGGTCTGAGCTCTCGTAAATGGCATGCTACAGAACCAGCTTCCCCAGCATCTCAGCCAAAACGAGTGCAGCTAGACCTCAGCAGTCATGTCATCAAGACAACTTCAACTTCGGCCATGACCACGACATAAAAGTGGCTGAATTTGTGCTTGGCTGTAACCTGCCTTTCTCTGCCACAGAGCACCACATTCACAGCAACTGTTGCAGGCATTGGGCCCTGGCTACAAGCCCCCTTCAAGGAAGATCTTGGGCACAACGCTCCTGGATACAGTGCATGACAAACTTCAGAACCAAATGCAGCACAAACTGAAAGGCAAAGTTGTAATCATGCAGCCACATGGATGGAGAGACATTCACAATGATCCAAGTTATTGCTTCATCTGTTAGCTAGGAAGGAAGTGGCTACTTTGTGGATGCTGTGGGACACTCGTGCCACAGCCAAAACAGCAGAGAACTGCAGAGACCTTACCAAGAGTTCCACATCAACTGCCAGAAGAGAGGTATGAATGCAAGGCTAAAACATTTGCCACTGACAATGCCAAGAACATGGCGAAGATGCGCAAGGCCCTCAAGGAAGAAACAGATATTGTGACCTGTGGATGTCTGGCCCACTGGCTGAACCTCCTTGGTGGAGACCTCACAGCCCAACAAGTCATCAAGCAAGTGGTGGAAGTCAACAAGTACTTAGAAACCATCACATGCCTGGTGCTTGGCTCAGCAGTCACATGGGATCAGTCAAGCCACAGCTTCCTGGTGATACTCGTTGGAAGAGTCATGAGAAATCAGCCCTTCCTGATGCAGATTGTGCAGGATCATGGATGTGAAATGGACCAGAACATTGCTTCAAAGATCATGAACATGGGCCTGTTTCACCAGACACGCGAGCTGGCTGATCAACTGAGATCCGTGGCTTCTGCAATCGACTGAGCACAGAGTGACAACTGTGACAGGACTGACTGATGCCTACAAGATCTTCAATGACCTGCTGACAGAGCCTATCCTTGCTCCACACAGGGAAAAGGTGAAGAAGAGGTTTGACCAAGCCATACAGCCCTGCCACCTGGTGGCCAACACACCCAGAGTATATATATACATGTATATGGGTGAAGGCAGGACTCCAGCCCAGGTGGAGTCTGCCCGAGCTTGACTCACAGACAGGGATGAGAGTTTCCTTCCACCAGCAATCTCCTTTCAGGCAGAAACTCAACCATACCCATCAACCTTCTTCAGAGCAGTAGCAAGGAACATGAAGGCAGTGATGGTGGAAAGGAGTTGCAGCTGCATCAGATCTTCCAGAGGGCTTCACTGATCTGATGGTCACACTGCATTCTGCATGTGCAGCCTCAGCATCCATCGAGAGGGTCTTCGGTACCTTTGGAATCGTCCAGTCAAAGCTCAGGAACAAACTTGGCATAGGGAAAATGCAGAAACTGGTGTTTTGTTACAGGATGCTACAAGGCATATGTGATCTGGACTACTCATATGCCACAATAAGTAAAGACTGATGGCAGACGAGCAAAGACTGATGTCTGTAAGCTTTGGGCTTGTTAAGTGCTGACTGTACTTTGTTGTAATGACTGTATTTTTTAACATGTGATGTGCTGTCTGTAAGCGTGTGTTTATAACATTTACTATTAGGTGCTCAGTGTATTTGTTAGAATGAATATTGTAAACAGCTGATTGCAAATAAATGATTTTAAAGGATTTGTTTTTGTGGTTGTCTGATATATGTAGACTAACTGTTTCTTGCCACTCAGCATTGTGAGGTCCACACTGTACCATGCAACACTCAGCATTGTGAGGTCCACACTGTACCATGCAACACTCAGCATTGTGAGGTTCACACTGTACCATGCAACACTCAGCATTGTGAGGTTCACACTGTACCAAGCAACACTCAGCATTGTGAGGTCCACACTGTACCATGCAACACTCAGCATTGTGAGGTCCACACTGTACCATGCAACACTCAGCATTGTGAGGTCCACACTGTACCATGCAACACTCAGCATTGTGAGGTCCACACTGTACCATGCAACACTCAGCATTGTGAGGTCCACACTGTACCATGCAACACTCAGCATTGTGAGGTTCACACTGTACCATGCAACACTCAGCATTGTGAGGTCCACACTGTACCATGCAACACTCAGCTTGTGAGCTGTACCAAGCAACAATCAGCATTGTGAGGTCAAGCAACACTCAGCATTGTGAGGTTCACACTGTACCATGCAACACTCAGCATTGTGAGGTCCACACTGTACCATGCAACACTCAGCATTGTGAGGTCCACACTGTACCATGCAACACTCAGCATTGTGAGGTCCACACTGTACCATGCAACACTCAGCATTGTGAGGTCCACACTGTACCATGCAACACTCAGCATTGTGAGGTTCACACTGTACCATGCAACACTCAGCATTGTGAGGTCCACACTGTACCATGCAACACTCAGCTTGTGAGCTGTACCAAGCAACAATCAGCATTGTGAGGTCAAGCAACACTCAGCATTGTGAGGTTCACACTGTACCATGCAACACTCAGCATTGTGAGGTCCACACTGTACCATGCAACACTCAGCATTGTGAGGTCCACACTGTACCATGCAACACTCAGCATTGTGAGGTCCACACTGTACCATGCAACACTCAGCATTGTGAGGTTCACACTGTACCAAGCAACACTCAGCATTGTGAGGTTCACACTGTACCAAGCAACACTCAGCATTGTGAGGTCCACACTGTACCATGCAACACTCAGCATTGTGAGGTTCACACTGTACCATGCAACACTCAGCATTGTGAGGTCCACACTGTACCATGCAACACTCAGCTTGTGAGCTGTACCAAGCAACAATCAGCATTGTGAGGTCAAGCAACACTCAGCATTGTGAGGTTCACACTGTACCATGCAACACTCAGCATTGTGAGGTTCACACTGTACCAAGCAACAATCAGCATTGTGAGGTCCACACTGTACCATGCAACACTCAGCATTGTGAGGTTCACACTGTACCATGCAACACTCAGCATTGTGAGGTCCACACTGTACCAAGCAACACTCAGCATTGTGAGGTCCACACTGTACCATGCAACACTAAGCATTGTGAGGTCCACACTGTATCATGCAACACTCAGCATTGTGAGGTCCACACTGTACCATGCAACACTCAGCATTGTGAGGTTCACACTGTACCAAGCAACACTCAGCATTGTGAGGTCCACACTGTACCATGCAACACTCAGCATTGTGAGGTTCACACTGTACCATGCAACACTCAGCATTGTGAGGTTCACACTGTACCATGCAACACTCAGCATTGTGAGGTTCACACTGTACCATGCAACACTCAGCATTGTGAGGTTCACACTGTACCAAGCAACACTCAGCATTGTGAGGTTCACACTGTACCAAGCAACACTCAGCATTGTGAGGTCCACACTGTACCATGCAACACTCAGCATTGTGAGGTTCACACTGTACCATGCAACACTCAGCATTGTGAGGTCCACACTGTACCATGCAACACTCAGCATTGTGAGGTTCACACTGTACCATGCAACACTCAGCATTGTGAGGTTCACACTGTACCATGCAACACTCAGCATTGTGAGGTCCACACTGTACCATGCAACACTCAGCATTGTGAGGTCCACACTGTACCATGCAACACTCAGCATTGTGGGGTTCACACTGTACCATGCAACACTCAGCATTGTGAGGTTCACACTGTACCATGCAACACTCAGCATTGTGAGGTTCACACTGTACCATGCAACACTCAGCATTGTGAGGTCCACACTGTACCATGCAACACTCAGCATTGTGAGGTTCACACTGTACCAAGCAACAATCAGCATTGTGAGGTCAAGCAACACTCAGCATTGTGAGGTTCACACTGTACCATGCAACACTCAGCATTGTGAGGTCCACACTGTACCATGCAACACTCAGCATTGTGAGGTCCACACTGTACCATGCAACACTCAGCATTGTGAGGTCCACACTGTACCATGCAACACTCAGCATTGTGAGGTTCACACTGTACCAAGCAACACTCAGCATTGTGAGGTTCACACTGTACCAAGCAACACTCAGCATTGTGAGGTCCACACTGTACCATGCAACACTCAGCATTGTGAGGTTCACACTGTACCATGCAACACTCAGCATTGTGAGGTCCACACTGTACCATGCAACACTCAGCTTGTGAGCTGTACCAAGCAACAATCAGCATTGTGAGGTCAAGCAACACTCAGCATTGTGAGGTTCACACTGTACCATGCAACACTCAGCATTGTGAGGTTCACACTGTACCAAGCAACAATCAGCATTGTGAGGTCCACACTGTACCATGCAACACTCAGCATTGTGAGGTTCACACTGTACCATGCAACACTCAGCATTGTGAGGTCCACACTGTACCAAGCAACACTCAGCATTGTGAGGTCCACACTGTACCATGCAACACTAAGCATTGTGAGGTCCACACTGTATCATGCAACACTCAGCATTGTGAGGTCCACACTGTACCATGCAACACTCAGCATTGTGAGGTTCACACTGTACCAAGCAACACTCAGCATTGTGAGGTCCACACTGTACCATGCAACACTCAGCATTGTGAGGTTCACACTGTACCATGCAACACTCAGCATTGTGAGGTTCACACTGTACCATGCAACACTCAGCATTGTGAGGTTCACACTGTACCATGCAACACTCAGCATTGTGAGGTTCACACTGTACCAAGCAACACTCAGCATTGTGAGGTTCACACTGTACCAAGCAACACTCAGCATTGTGAGGTCCACACTGTACCATGCAACACTCAGCATTGTGAGGTTCACACTGTACCATGCAACACTCAGCATTGTGAGGTCCACACTGTACCATGCAACACTCAGCATTGTGAGGTTCACACTGTACCATGCAACACTCAGCATTGTGAGGTTCACACTGTACCATGCAACACTCAGCATTGTGAGGTCCACACTGTACCATGCAACACTCAGCATTGTGAGGTTCACACTGTACCAAGCAACACTCAGCATTGTGAGGTTCACACTGTACCAAGCAACACTCAGCATTGTGAGGTTCACACTGTACCCATGCAACACTCAGCATTGTGAGGTTCACACTGTTTGCACCAGGTATCAAACATTATGCAACAGTGTTTCTTCCACAAAGTATTTGTGTGTTTCTTCCATCATATATTTGTGTCTAAGTCTTTATTCCACCAGATATAGTATCAGCCACGTATATATTCCACTAGATATCATGTGCCACAGTTTATTCCCCCAGATATAGTATCAGCCACGTATATATTCCACTAGATATCATGTGCCATAGTTTATTCCAGCAGATATAGTATCAGCCACGTATTTACTCCACTAGATATCATGTGCCATAGTTTATTCCACCAGATATAGTATCAGCTACGTATATATTCCACTAGATATCATGTGCCACAGTTTATTCCACCAGATATAGTATGGGCTACGTATATATTCCACTAGATATCATGTGCCACAGTTTATTCCACCAGATATAGTATGGGCTACGTATATATTCCACTAGATATCATGTGCCACAGTTTATTCCACCAGAAATAGTATCAGCTACGTATATATTCCACTAGATATCATGTGCCATAGTTTATTCCACCAGATATAGTATGAGCTACGTATTTACTCCACTAGATATCATCTGCCATAGTTTATTCCACCAGATATAGTATCAGCTACGTATTATATTCCACTAGATATCATGTGCCATAGTTTATTCCACCAGATATAGTAGTATCAGCCACGTATATATTCCACTAGATATCATGTGCCATAGTTTATTCCACCAGATATAGTATCAGCTACGTATATATTCCACTAGATATCATGTGCCATAGTTTATTCCACCAGAAATAGTATGAGCTACGTATATATTCCACTAGATATCATGTGCCATAGTTTATTCCAGCAGCTATAGTATGAGCTACGTATTTACTCCACTAGATATCATGTGCCACAGTTTATTCCAGCAGACATTAAAGCGACTGTAGATTTGTTTTATACTTCAACTTTCTTCCTTGTTTCTTCCATTTCTTCCAGAAGAAAGTGAAAGAAATTGGACGAAATACTTTCTTCCGGGTTTCTTCCACCGTCCCAGAAGAAATAGCCTTCTTCCGGAAGAAACCCAACCCTGGCAGAGTGTGTGTGTGTGTTATTGTCATGATGCTAGCAGAGTGTGGTATGTGCTATTGTGATTGTAGCAGTGTATGGGAGTGTGTGTGTGTGTGCTATTGTCATGATGCTAGCAGAGTGTGGTATGTGCTAGTGTGCAGTGTATGGGAGTGGGTGTGTGTGTGTTCTATTGTCATGATGCTAGCAGAGTGTGGTATGTGCTATTGTGATTGTAGCAGTGTATGGGGTGTGTTATTATGATAAACTAATTGGCCACACCGCCTGTAAGCATGAATTCTGACATTATTCATAAAGAGATGTGCTAGACTATTTATCTATTATTAATTTTAATTTATATGCTCCAGCAGATTGCCAATCAGACAACTTCTGGTTCGCAGGATCAGTGAGCCTATTTCTAAATGGCAAAAACAACTACCCTCACGGACTGCGTCTTGTGGAAGCCCTCCTGATGAGATAGGCTGCACAAACACCTATGCTTACCTGGGTACCACTCCGAATCCTTTCGCTCTTTAGGGTAGAATATTTAAATAATGCGACGTATGTGTATATCTGTGACATACTGTAGTAACAGCAAAAGTCAAGGGTGCCTGCTTCATGGCTCTATCAAGTAAGCAGCTGCTGATATGCTAGCTAATCTAGCCACAATAAAGAACAAAACTCTTGGAATGTTCTTTTCCTTCTCCAACTTGCTAGCTATTACGTCAACAACCATAGCAGTCATTTTAGCTCTATCTAGCCAGCAGTCATCAAGCTCACTTTTTGTTGTTGTTGAAAACGAAGATGCTTGCCACTATAAACCTCTCTACTTCATCACCTGTGGTGCTACTTTAGTAGGAGTAGGATCAACTATAAACCTCTCTACTTCATCACCTGTGGTGCTACTTTAGTAGGAGTAGGATTAGATACTGCCACTATAAACCTCTCTACTTCATCACCTGTGGTGCTACTTTAGTAGGATTAGATACTGCCACTATATAAACCTCTCCACTTCATCAACTGTGGTGCTACTTTAGTAGGAGTAGGATTAGATACTGCCACTATAAACCTCTCCACTTCATCACCTGTGGTGCTACTTTAGTAGGAGTAGGATTAGATACTGCCACTATAAACCTCTCTACTTCATCATCTGTGGTGCTACTTTAGTAGGAGTAGGATTAGATACTGTCACTATAAACCTCTCCACTTCATCACCTGTGGTGCTACTTTAGTAGGAGTAGGAGTAGATACTGCCACTATAAACCTCTCTACTTCATCACCTGTGGAGTTACTTTAGTAGGCGTAGGATTAGATACTGCCGCTATAAACCTCTCTACTTCATCACCTGTGGTGCTACTTTAGTAGGAGTAGGATTAGATACTGCAACTATAAACCTCTCTACTTCATCACCTGTGGTGCTACTTTAGTAGGAGTAGGGATTAGATACTGCCACTATAAACCTCTACTTCATCACCTGTGGTGCTACTTTAGTAGGCGTAGGATTAGATACTGCCACTATAAACCTCTCCACTTCATCACCTGTGTTGCTACTTTAGTAGGAGTAGGAGTAGATACTGCCACTATAAACCTCTCCACTTCATCACCTGTGGTGCTACTTTAGTAGGAGTAGGAGTAGATACTGCCACTATAAACCTCTCTACTTCATCACCTGTGGTGCTACTTTAGTAGGAGTAGGATTAGATACTGCCACTATAAACTTCTCCACTTCATCACCTGTGGTGCTACTTTAGTAGGAGTAGGAGTAGATACTGCCACTATAAACTTCTGTACTTCATCACCTGTGGTGCTACTTTAGTAGGAGTAGGATTAGATACTGCCACTATAAACCTCTCTACTTCATCACCTGTGGTGCTACTTTAGTAGGAGTAGGATTAGATACTGCCACTATAAACCTCTCCACTTCATCACCTGTGGTGCTACTTTAGTAGGAGTAGGATTAGATACTGCCACTATAAACCTCTCTACTTCATCACCTGTGGTGCTACTTTAGTAGGAGTAGGATTAGATACTGCCACTATAAACCTCTCCACTTCATCACCTGTGGTGCTACTTTAGTAGGAGTAGGATTAGATACTGCCTTGCTAGTCAAAAGTGTGGGAGGAAGCTTTGTTTTAGTGTCTTCCAAGATGCTATCCTGGAATGGCTATATCTGCCATTGTCGGGAGGATCCATGCATGCGTGCAGATCGGGCCCCGGAGTTCGCAGGTACCCAGGGCTTGGGTGTAACCCGGGTTGGGCTAAATACCTTTTACCCGGGTTTTACCCAGGTTTTACTCAAACATGGATACAACCAAGGATAAAATAATAGACACAATAGATTTATTATAAACTGTAAAGATATTATAAGAAATTAAATTATAAGCTGTAATCAGGAAGTAAGACATTCAATAAATGGCAACTGTAAAGAACTAGACAAAAACAGGAGCCGTGTTTCACTCAGCATTTATTTACCAAGTGACAAGGTTGTCTACTAGAGTATATAATATTTTTTATTTAATGATTTATTTAAATATTTAAACAAGATTCATGGGATTAAAGTTAAATTGATATGCAAGTTAAACAGATTTAATAGTCAATCTCCTGAGGTCCTCGCAGGAGCCTGTGGCAGAAGAAGAGTTTCTGGGCTTTCTCATTTTTGTAATTGCAGTACACTTACTAAACTGTAAGCAGTGAATGATGACCTGTGGTATTTGCTTGCCTTTTAAATAGCCCTGGTGTCCACCACCACCCAGACACTTGTGGCTCTGGGACAGGGCACTACAAATAAGTGTTTTATATCACTGGGTAATACCTGGGTAAAACCCGGGTAAAATACCTAAAACACAGGTTTTACCCACTCGGTTGGGTTAAATAGGTTTTACCCGGGTAAAATGCAAACACTGAGATCGGCCCTGAAGAGTTAAGGAGGAGCTATTGGTCACACCCTTTAGTAATAAATTTGTAATAACCATTACTTTCATAGGCTGTATTAATTAGATCAAGCATTCTCAAGTTAAGTGGTGTTTAGAAGTGTGTTTAGAAGTGGTGACCCTAGAGGGGGGACAATGTCTTGAAACTATGGTTCACCACACCATATCTTTGCACACATTCATGCTGTGTCCTGATTTATATAACCAAAAATGTAGCCAGTGCACTATGCTTTCTGGTGGTAGTTTCTGTTCTGCCATACATGTTTATCTTTTGGGACTGCAAGTTGAATGTGAAATAAAAACACCCTCCATGTAATAACAGCATCAAGTCTTGGATGACTGTGATTGATCAGCTGTACAAACATGACAACTTACTGTAGGGATATATTTATATCTATTTTTAAAGTGGACTTATGTTCATGTGAAGGGGGTTTAAAATTATAAAGAAAAACCACTAACCCTTGTGGTTACGACTTTGGATCTCCATAGATTCTGCACACTTCACTATATGAAATTATTACATAGCTCAAATGATAGAGCCCCCTGTGTGCTCTCTTTTGATATTATATGTAATAGCCTATGATCAATAGCGGTATCATTTATACCTAACCTAGGTCTAGGGATTGGAGTGAGACAGGCAGAACCTTGAAGAGGCAGCCAATGGACGGACGAGTGCACAGTTCAATTGGAAACAATTTTTTGTATAAGGCAGACCCGAAAGAACAAGCCAAGATATGATACATGTTGTATTATGGTTGTGTAATAAGGTGTAGATTTATGGTATACTTGGGTGTTTTAAACTTCTGTTTATTTGATTATAGCTTGAAACATTTGGTGAAGGTGCATGTGTGGGTTGGTATTATGAGAGCCCCACTTTTCGTTCAAATTCTTCACCAGATTCTTTTACCCTTCGTGAAGGATGTTTGCCCCCATCACCGCTTCATGCAAGACAATGACCCCAAGCACACATCCAGGATGGCAAGGAGTTGTTCGATATAAATTGATGGAGGATTCCTCCTGAGTTCCCAGATGCCAACCCCATCGAAAACCTATGACACGAGCTGAAGGAGTACATCAGGAGAGAAGTCAAGCCCAAGACCAAAGCTGAATTGGTGGACAGCATAAAACAATTTTGATTAACTGTAGATGTTGTCAGAAATAGATTGGACACCTGGGGAGATTTATTTGGAGAATCACTTGCCAAGCAATGCTTCTTGATATCAAGTTGGCAAAACTTGTGTGTTTGGGTAGTACTGGAGGTCTTTTCCCCTTTAAATTATCAATAAGAGGATGTATAATAACGATGATAATTTCAAAACAACTATATAGTTATCGAACAAGTCCAGTCCTGACTCCACTGACCCCACCACCACAGATGCTGGAGAGCGAAGAACTATGTTATCCTCGTCTTCCATGACGGGCTTGAATTCTTCCTCTCCTCTATGGCTGCCTGGGTAACTACATTTCAAAATAATAAATCACACCTGAATTTGATTTAAAGAATTTTCTTCAAAACTTACCAATAGCTGAAATCTTGCTTTGTATATCACCCTCCCTGCCTTGACCTCACAGTCGGCTCCCACTGAGGAGCCCCCTAAGACATTGCTACTTGGTACAGCCGACGCAGAACTTTCATTCTGCTAGAAGACCAAACAATCATTACCTGATCCACTGTGCTATCCTGTATAATTTTTGGGGTTTTTCTTGAATATTACAATATTACTAACAACTAGACTGAAGTAAAGGCTGGGTCACTACTATAGATAGGCGCTAGAGGTACAAGCCATTGGAGTTCTTCTGTGAGCCATTCCCAGGACAAATCAAAAGTAGAAGCTACGACAAAACCCCACAGCGATTAACAGTAGGCCGACTGACTACTGACTTTACGCGCTCTATCGAACACGTGGTGTAGGATACCGAATGTTGATTGCGCGTTTCGGGTAATTAAATAACGGTTCGTGCATTGCGTTTGCAATATGTTGCTTGAGCGTTACCTGTGCGTTCCTTGAGCGTTTCTTATGAAACGCTTCTGCGTTGAACGTAAACCCAACGCAAAGGTATGCAAAGTTTTTTGGGGCTTATATTGTAAGTTATGCAACTTTTCTTAATCCTGAAAGAGAGCACACACTAACATTTGAGCTATATACAGGGCTAAAGTAAAGCGAACAAGAGTTCCAAAGTCCTAACCTCAAACACGTTTTCCAGACTTTACCTGCCTTGGTTGTCTCGTGGTGGCCATTAACTCCTCATATCCAAGCCAAGTGCTTTGACAAACCACTCTCTGTGGAGATTGGCCTGCCAGGAGTGCAGTTTTTGAGTGACCTTGATGTTGCTGGATGTATTATCTTCTAAGGATTTCTTTGGTAGGCCAATTTGTAGATCTAGCGCACTATGGAGCTACGAAGCTCTCGTTTGCTTAATCTAATAACAAACAGCACCTTATTGTATTTGCATTAGCATGCATGCACGTACCACATGCACGCACGCATGCACACACACAGGTTCTTGGTGAGGGGAATTGGTGGGTATGTCTGAAAAATAATTTAACGGCTTATTGGCAAGCGAAGAGAGCCCTCACATGTACGGGAGTTGGACGGAAAATTTGGTATTGCTGTGCTGTGCATGAGATATGTATGTATGTATATATGTTTGTATTCACTGTACATCTACCCATAAAAACATAGACAATTTGGGGAGGTGATGATGGTGAACACATACATACATACATAAATAGGGAAGGATCATCGCAGTGAAGAGAATGAGAGAACAACAGCAGATTCGTAGCCAAGAGAAAGAAAATGGCTGCAGAGGAAGTGGAATGGTGTGCTGGATATGTGAGAGAACTACGCTGATAAAGAAGCTAACATGTTAGGCAGTGGGGTTCCTCTGGAAGCCACAGGTATGAGTATGGCCTAGCCTAGACCCGTGTGGCTGCTATGTTTGTAGCTAGAGCTTTCTCCTGACTCAAGTGCTCTATTGAAAACCACAACATTGAAACTTGCTAGCCAGCCTGGCTGTGCGGCTTTGTAGCCAATCATGTAATTTTCATTTGTGGACTTCCTTCTTTAGACCCAAACCTCAGCAGCCATAGCTACAGCTGTAATGAGTAGCTGTAGGGAGGCAGCTTTCTCACGGTTCTAGAGTCTTTTGAACATTTTATATGAAGTAAGTTAGTAGTATAAGCTGTGTAGAAACTTAAGTAGCTTACCTGAGGATGCTTCTCAGACACTAGTGCTCACAGAAGTTGCAATGCATAAAGCCATCAAGTTAGCTGCTTATGGACCAGTGAATTGCATTATACAAAGTTCTATTTTTGATTTTTACATAAAAAACAGTTTCAGGTGTGTGTGTGTGTGTGTGTGTGTGTGTGTGTGTGTGTGTGTGTGTGTGTGTGTGTGTGTGTGGGAGATGATTGCTAAGAAGGGGATTTTTTTTTTAAATGACTGATTATGAAAAGGGGAAAAGTCGACCAGGATATTATATAGCTATGCACGCGTGGAGATGGTGAGTTCAGGTTTCCCTGACATTGGCAGTTACACATGACAACAAGCTCCAGATCTTTGTGTGGACATGGGGAAAGTCAAGCCTGTCTATATTTGTTGCAGGTGAAGGTATGGTGAGCTACTGATAGATACGTATGCCATGCACAGCAATACCAGAGCTACTGATAGATACGTATGCCATGCACAGCAATACCAGAGCTACTGATAGATACGTATGCCATGCACAGCAATACCAGAGCTACTGATAGATACGTATGCCATGCACAGCAATACCAGAGCTACTGATAGATATGTATGCCATGCACAGCAATACCAGAGCTACTGATAGATACGTATGCCATGCATAGCAATACCAGAGCTACTGATAGATACGTATGCCATGCACAACAATACCAGAGCTACTGATAGATACGTATGCCATGCACAGCAATACCAGAGCTACTGATAGATACGTATGCCATGCACAGCAATACCAGAGCTACTGATAGATATGTATGCCATGCACAGCAATACCAGAGCTACTGATAGATACGTATGCCATGCACAGCAATACCAGAGCTACTGATAGATACGTATGCCATGCACAGCAATACCAGAGCTACTGATAGATATGTATGCCATGCACAGCAATACCAGAGCTACTGATAGATACGTATGCCATGCACAGCAATACCAGAGCTACTGATAGATACGTATGCCATGCACAACAATACCAGAGCTACTGATAGATACGTATGCCATGCACAGCAATACCAGAGCTACTGATAGATATGTATGCCATGCACAGCAATACCAGAGCTACTGATAGATACGTATGCCATGCACAGCAATACCAGAGCTACTGATAGATACGTATGCCATGCACAGCAATACCAGAGCTACTGATAGATACGTATGCCATGCACAGCAATACCAGAGCTACTGATAGATACGTATGCCATGCACAGCAATACCAGAGCTACTGATAGTATGCCATGCACAACAATACCAGAGCTACTGATAGATACGTATGCCATCAGCAATACCAGAGCTACTGATAGATACGTATGCCATGCACAGCAATACCAGAGCTACTGATAGATACGTATGCCATGCACAGCAATACCAGAGCTACTGATAGATACGTATGCCATGCACAGCAATACCAGAGCTACTGATAGATACGTATGCCATGCATAGCAATACCAGAGCTACTGATAGATACGTATGCCATGCATAGCAATACCAGAGCTACTGATAGATACGTATGCCATGCACAGCAATACCAGAGCTACTGATAGATATGTATGCCATGCACAGCAATACCAGAGCTACTGATAGATACGTATGCCATGCACAGCAATACCAGAGCTACTGATAGATACGTATGCCATGCACAGCAATACCAGAGCTACTGATAGATACGTATGCCATGCACAGCAATACCAGAGCTACTGATAGATACGTATGCCATGCACAGCAATACCAGAGCTACTGATAGATACGTATGCCATGCACAGCAATACCAGAGCTACTGATAGCTACGTATGCCATGCACAGCAATACCAGAGCTACTGATAGATACGTATGCCATGCACAGCAATAGCAAGGTGGTTTCCATCCAACTCCCCTGGGAGGACTCACCAATCATTATTATAATAATTACTATTATTATTATCAATGCCCTGCATTCATTACTAGTAATAATATAATCATCTGAATAACTGGCCCGGTATGGAGGAAAGGGAGGGGGTGGGGGGGGGGGGGGGTTTCTGCTAGCGGTGGATTGGATATTCCCCCTCCTCTATGGATACCAAACTACTTAGAGAGAATGGCAGCTCAAACTGCTTGACCTTGGGGGTTAAGAATAAGAATAAGGCAGTGACAAAAGTACTTCATCATTTTCGATCCATCCTCCCATACGTACGAAGGTGTGCCGCCTGTTGCTCACCTGCTGGGAGGTCTCCGTGGTGTAGTCCTGCAGCTGCTCCTCCGCTTCTTGCTTGGCCTCCGCCAGCTGCTGCTGGTCTTCATGGAATTGGTCTCTCTCCGCCGAGAGCTCAGACAACTCCTTCTCCATCTCAGTCCTGAACAAACCCAGTCAGGTGTGCATGCATTGTCATAGCAACACACATGTGCACGTGTTGTCATAATAACACACATTGTTGCATTCAAATGTTGTCATAGCAACACACATTGTGGCATGCACAAGTCAGCAACACATATATTGTGGCATGCAAATGTTGTCATAGCAACACATATTGTGGCATGCACATGCTTTCCACAAAACAAAAAACTTTCCAGCACACACCCAGTTCACTCCACTTGTCACCCCCCCCCCCCCCCCCGGTCCCCTCTTGCCTCTCCTCACGCCCACTAAATATCACTCACTTGAACACAAGGTGTGTGGCATTAGATTCTTGCAGCTGCTGCTCGTAAGACTGACTTAAGCCCTGAAACTCCTCCATGTGGTCTTTGGCTGCCTGCAACTGCTTCTCCAGACTCTGAACCTTTGCCGACAGGTCAGTCTTCTTGTGCTCAAGGAGACGAATCTTACCACGGAATTCAGCGCCAGCGTCCTGTTCCAGCCGAAGGACCTAACAAAAAAATTTGCTTTTAATGAACCGAGAATTTACCAGTTCAGACCTCAAACACATATAAGGACACCTGAAATGGGAAAAGATCGTCAACACCACAAATCCGCTTGTGCAGCCAGCATCTTTAACAGAACCCACTGCCTACGATGCTTGTGTGTAAGTTTATTTATAAATGCATAGGCATGCTAGTAATAAACTTGACAAATAATGGCTTCTGCAGTTATACTAATTTAACCTCTTGTAGGAGGCTGCTTGATAGAAACAGAAACAACATAATTTCTTATTTTGTTTCTTATTTTGTTTCTTTGTTTGTTTCTTTGTAGTCAATTGTAGTCAATCCAATATATAATTTATTTATTTTTGCGTACATGTCCGTTCTCATCATAATTTTACTACCAGCAGACTCCAAACTGCATTGCAACAACAGTTTCTCTTAACAAAATTGGTAAAATATCATCAACATCATAAACACTCTTGTGAACATGCAATATCTGAATGCGAGTCGGCAAGCAACTACACATTTTCGCTACGAAGAAGTGATCATTGGTTTCCACAGAAGTTTACACTTGCAACATCTACGATGGGTTAGTTCTGATGTTACACAGAGCAACTGCTCGTAGGTGGCTGCTCCACTAAACAGATAACAGATACAAAAAGCTTATATATACTTGTTTCGTATATATATACATATACTTTATTGTATCGACGAGACATGAAACCACTGCACACCCCTTCACTAATTCTATAATATTAATATTTACAATATATAACCTTAATCGACTTAAAATTGTATTCTCTCGACGTTTCGACTATATAGATGCTCTAGCCTTCTTCGTGGAGAGAGTACAATTTCAAGTCGATCGTCGAGAAAGTTATTGTAATTTTATTACGGCAACTGAAAATTCATCGAGTTTATATTAATAAAGGGTCATGTAAATGTTTGGGGTCTACATTGGTAATTTCCTGTTCCATTTCTAGTCAATCCAATAAATAAAAACTTCTTTTATTTTGTGTGTGTATATTATATATATATATTCATATATATAATATATACATATACATAATATGTATATATACATATATATATATATTCATATATATAATATATACATATATATACATAATTGTATATACAAATATATATGTATGTGTGTGTATATATTATATATATATATGATATATATTATAATATATACATACCTGTATATACAAATATATATATGTATATATATGTATGTGTGTGTATATATTATATAATATATACGTATATATACATACCTGTATATACAAATATATATATATGTAAGTGTGTGTATGTGTGTGGTTTTCCCATCTGATTAGTAGCAGCAGGGAAACAACGCAAGGTGTGACTCTCCGAGTAAAGTGCTGCACTGCGACCGTTACACCACTTGCCTTATCCTTCACTTCATTGAGCTCCACCTGCCCGGCCTCCAGGCGTGCCTTGGTCGTCTCCAGCTCAGCTGCCAGGGACTGCTCCCGTCTCTCCAGTCCCTGACACTTCTCCTCCGCCACCATCTTCCCATCCGTGGCCTTGCTCAGCCGCTGACCCAGGTCTGTCACCTGGGCACAGGGAGAGCGGAGGAGGAGGAGGAGGGAACCACATACACACATAGGACAGGGGAGAAATTATTACGCTTTGCAATGCAACAATGACAACAATAATCCCACAACAAACAACAAGAAAACAAAAACAACACAACACAACAACACAACACAACAAAACAACAGCAAAACAACAACAAAACTCCAACACAACACAACAACAACAGCAAAACAACAACAAAACAACAACACACAAAACAACAAAACACAACAACAACAACACAACAACAAAACAACAACAACAACTTCTATGCTTCTCCACATCCTCTGCCTTTCAAAACAGAACAACCTCTTGCTAACAACCTACCTGTGTCTCATAGGCATCCATCATCTTGTTCCTCCTCTCCTCCTCCGCGTGCAGCAGGTCCTTATGCAGACACGCCTCTCGCTCCAGAGCCTGCACCTGAGAGCCCAGCCGAATCTTGGTCTCAAACTCGGCCTTCTCCAGGTTGTTCTGGATGCTATGCAGGTTGGCCAGCAGCTCCTTGTGCCCGCGCTGCTCTCTGGTCACGCTCTCGTACTGTTCCCTGGACTGACGCACGGTGTCTTGGAGCAGCTCGTACGAGCTCGTCAGGCTCTGGTGGGAGAGCTCCAGCCGGGACACCTTGCCGAGGGTGGAAAACAACTCGTCCGTGGTGGAGCTGAGGCGTCGCTGATGCTCAGAGAGGGTGTGAGAGAGCTGTGTGTACCTGCCTCGCATAGTCTCCAGCTCAGTCTTGAGGGCCTTGTGATGGTTCTCCAGTAAGCTGTGCCGTTCTTTGGAATAGTCAAGCTGACGTAGGAACAGGGAGAGATGCACCAACAATTGAGGATGGAAAAATGAGAGAGGGGGGGGGGGGGGGGGGAGGGAGGCAAAGAGGGCACAACGTAAATTGGAACATTGCACTGCGCTTTCTCCTATTGGGGAGAGGGAAATCCCACCCCACCCCTGGTAGTAATTCCACCAAGACAGATAAATGTTTAAAAAGACCTCTCAACACGTCACTTTTGCTCTTGAAAACCTCCCAAGCTTCCCCCCTCCCCCTCCCCCCCCCCCCCCCAAAGAAAACCATGGCTCATCCTAACTATCTTTGTTGGATGGAGTTAGAGGGTGCGTGGTGAAGGCTCCTCCTTATGGGGGAGGGAGGGGATGGAAGCAATGACTTTGAGACTTGATTCCCTCCTCTAATAGGAACAATGAATATCCACACACACATTCCAGTGACACAAGTGAAGGACTATGAATATATATAAACACCCATGCACACACACACACATGCACGCACGCACACACATACACACCAAGTTTGTTAATTAATCCGTGCCTTCACCTCATTACCTTGGCAGCTAACTTGGCTCTGTCTATTTTAACCTCTGAACCCTCCTCTCGCAGCTTGTCTATCTGCTGCTGCAAGATGGAGTCATTCTCAGCCTTCTCCTTCCTGTACGCCTCAAACTGCTCCCTCATCTCCTCCAGGGCCTTCCTTGTTGCCACCACTGCCTCCTCCTCCTCCTTCCCTTCCCCTTCCTTCCTCTCATCCATGGAGTCGTCCGTACCCTCTGGTCGTGCCCCTGCCAACCGATGCGCACCAACATGCCCCTTGGGCGTAGAGAGCATCATGGAGAGCGAGGAGTCCCCTGGGAGAGGCGTGGACTGTGCCAGCAAGGTGCAGAACATGTCGCGCTGATTGATGATGGCCTGCACCATCTCCTTCTGTCTTTCACGCAACTCATTCAGACACTTGATCTCGCTCAGCGCTCGCTCCAGCTCCTCCCGCTGCTCCTGAGAGACAACAGAAGGAAAGACAGTGTGAAATGCCAACAAAAATTAACGGCCAATACACTGTGCGTCCGTGCGTGAGCAACAGCACGTGTCAAACTTGGCGCTAGCAGGCACAATACGCTAGCATGCATAATAGCGAAGTTTGTGTGTGGAAATCAAGGCGAGGGGAAATCGTAAATCAAGCTTGGGCACAAAGAGGGCACGAGGTCGAGACATGCATTATGTCAGCACAGAACACACACACACACACCACACCACACACAGACACACACCACACCACACACAGACACACAATGTATATAGTCACATCCACACTGAATTCAAATTAGGAAATTGCGCCTCAATGCGTATCAGGGCCACGACACTTGTTTTGAGTCGAATATCGGCATTAAGATAAGAATGCAAAGTTCTGTGTGTTAAATAGACCTTCTACCTCGCTGTGGCTATTAGCTTACTTGTAGCTAGAGAATAGCTCCTGCCTTTTAAGCCATGATGGTCATGTTTTTTGGTCTTGTGTCATTATAGTGTTTACAGGTTGCAGGAGGTGCACTGGACTAGATATAATATTGTTACATGTGAAAGAGCTATGAATCAGTACAGAGTCAACATGCAGTACATAACACAATTGATTCTAAAATTATACTGAAGCCTGAATGTTCATATGAATATAATTGTCTTGAGATATTTCATGGGTGAAGTAACTGCTGTGTACTGCTTACAATGATGATTCTGGAAGAAATGGTTTCATAAACACCAAGAGAGAGGAAAAAAGGAGACACTTTAGGTGGAAGTGAGGGCTAAGCTACAATCTCTCCTAGGCACTGCACCATCATCCCCAAATCCAACTAAGCTACCATGAGATTTAGCACTCACTCTTCGCATGCTTCACTAAGTTCTCTTGTTCGAGTCGTTTGAGGCAAGTTGATCCATGTCGCTCGGCTGATGGCGACCTTCCTAGGCCTATGATTACATATGTTATCAGCAGAGCGAACATGCCACACCTTACCCATCCTCCAACTCTAACATTTGGGAAAAGCTCACTATCAATGCCAGCCTTCCTGAACTTGTTCGAGCTTCGTCTGGAATGCACACAGACATCCTGAGTGATCTGAATATACTTGCTGGAGCCCCCAAAATGGCCTCTACTCACACTTCGGTAAGTCTCACTCGCAAGACAGGAGCTACAGTGGAGCTAGAACTGCTGCAATCTTTCACCAACCACACACACCACACCCACAATACGTATAAATGAAATTTTAATACATCATCAATTTGACGATAATAAACTTTGAACTGTAATAGTACAACAGTAAGGCGTATCAGCAGATAGGCCTTCAATTTTGAAGGGATACCGCAGGTCGATACACTTAACGCTCTGGAGAGAACACTGTATATATTATGGAAATCAGTCAGACATCAGGCATATCTCATGTATCAGTGTCTTGTATATATATATATATATATAGTGAGGGAAATTAGTCGGACATCAGACATTTTCTCATGTATCAGTCTTGTGTATATATAGTGAGGGAAATTAGTCAGACATCAGACATTATCTCTTGTATCAGTCTTGTGTATATATAGTGAGGGAAATTAGTCAGACATCAGACATTTTCTCATGTATCAGTCTTGTGTATATATAGTGAGGGAAATTAGTCAGACATCAGACATTATCTCATGTATCAGTCTTGTGTATATATAGTGAGGGAAATTAGTCAGACATCAGACATTATCTCATGTATCAGTCTTGTGTATATATAGTGAGGGAAATTAGTCAGACATCAGACATTATCTCATGTATCAGTCTTGTGTATATATAGTGAGGGAAATTAGTCAGACATCAGACATTATCTCATGTATCAGTCTTGTATATCAGTGTTTGCATTTTACCCGGGTAAAACCTATTTAACCCAATCCAGTGGGTAAAACTGGTATTTCACCCAGGTTTTACCCCGGTTTTTAACTGGGTTTTACCCAGGTATTACCCAGTGATATAAAACACTTATTTGTAGCCCTGTCACGGCCCTGTCCCAGAGCCACAAGTGTCTGGGTGGTGGTGGACACCAGGGCTATTTAAAAGGCAAGCAAATACCACAGGTCATCATTCACTGCTTAGTTTAGTAAGTGCACTGCAATTACAAAAATGAGAAAGCCCAGAAACTCGTCTTCTGCCACAGGCTCCTGCGAGGACCCCAGGAGATTGACTATTAAATCTGTTTAACCTGCATATCAATTTAACTTTAATCCCATGAATCTTGTTTAAATATTTAAATAAATCATTAAATAAAAAATATACACTCTAGTAGACAACCTTGTCACTTGGTAAATAAATGCTGAGTGAAACACAGCTCCTGTTTTTGTCTAGTTCTTTACAATTGCCATTTATTGAATGTCTTACTTCCTGATTACAGTGTTAATTTCTTATAATATCTTTACAGTTTATAATAAATCTATTGTGTCTATTATTTTATCCTGGGTTGTATCCATGTTAGAGTAAAACCTGGGTAAAACCCGGGTAAAAGGTATTTAACCCACCCGGGTTAAATCCGGGTTACACCCAAACCCTGGGTAAAACTTGCGAACTCTTGTTATATATATATAGCGAGGGAAATTAGTCAGACATCAGACATTATCTCATGTATCAGTCTTGTGTATATATAGTGAGGGAAATTAGTCAGACATCAGACATTATCTCATGTATCAGTCTTGTGTGTATATAGTGAGGGAAATTAGTCAGACATCAGACATTATCTCATGTATCAGTCTGAACAAAAATCAGCAATTTTCTTTGTCAAAATGTCGAGCAACACTAACAAATGCTCTACAATACGCGCACGTACACAACCACGAACGTATGGAAGTATCAGACGCCCCCACCTCTGACACAAGACAGTAATGAGGAGGAAGAGGAGAAGCTGTTACCTGATGACTGGCATGCCTGGATACATAGGACTGCTGTTCCTTGCATTGTTCACTGTAGAGTTGTATTGTGTTGGCACTACAGTAGACCCTCGCTAATCCGGACCGAAACCTCGCTAATCCAAACTGGGTAGCAAAAAAAAATGCTTGCCATTATTGAACTTCGAACCTACCACGAGCCTGTCATACGATGCAGCTCAGTGATATGGAGAAGAAAAGAGCACACAAGAGCCTTACCATGGAGGAGAAGGTCGAGATCCTGGACCAGCTCGGGCAGAAAAGCTACAAGTTACTATCTGAACAGTATGGAGTTGGAGTCTCAACTATCGCAGACATAAAGAAGAAGGGCAGAGAGTTGTGAGGATGCAAAAGGAAGAAGACTGAGATGGGATTCCGGAGATCTGCTAAAAGAATGAGGATGGGAAGGGATCATAATGATTAAAAATAACTTGTACTCCCACCACCCAGTATTCAACCCATTCAACCCACACATTCAACCCACACCTGCAAAAAATATGCAAAAAATAAACAAATTCAGAGTTCAATATAATATTGTAATGATATTCATAAATTTCACTAATCCGAAAATTTCACTAATCCGAACTACTCAGATCCCCAGGCTATTCGGATTAGTGAGGGTCGTCTACTGTATTACTTAATGGTTTGAGTTATATGTGAGTTGTAATCAAAAATAAATAAAATAGATGGCAGATCAAGGGCAGAGAACAAAATTGGGACAGTGTCCAAAGAGACTTTGGTTGTAATTTCCCACGCTGATAATTACATATTCTAATGCTGCGACCAACGTACATTGATTCAACCTACGTAGCCCTGGGCACTTTCAAATTTGCAGTGTGGACAGGCCCTTAATTAATTAAGTGCAAATTGGGCACAGTTAAAATGGCACACCAAAGACTCACTTTCGTCTGCTCCTGGATGCTCTGTCTCTCCCGCTCCTCGTTTTGTTCGCTGAGTTCCCTCACGACCCCGAGCAGCCGCTGGTTCTGCTCCTGCAGCTCATCAATGTTCCTGAAGTCAACCAGCTCCTGAGAGATCACCTGAGACGAGCTGGAGATTACGCCGCTGCTGACGTGGTGCGACAGAAAGCTGGTACTGCTGGCCACGCCTCCTCTAGCCTCCTCACACTCCCTCAGTAAGACCTTGTACGTGTGCGTGTGAGAATGTTGAGGGAGCTGCTACATTGTTGTAGTAAAGCATGTGAACTACACACAAACACACACACTTTCCACACCTAATTGGTGCATGATTAATCACACGATATTAGCCAACAGAAATAATAAGCCAACAGAAATAATAATAATAAAAAATGTAACTATTTAGGTGCTCACCCTTTACCAACTTTAAAATTATTATTATTATTTTATCAAAGTATCAAACGGCTTTTTTAGATTTGCAAATATTTGACGCTCCGGGCGTATTTTTACTAGTTTCTCAGTATCTACACAGTGTCTACATGGACCTAGTTTAGGTGTAGTTTAAATGGGTGTGGTTTAAATGATTTCCTTCCTTTTTTTAGGCAGGTCAATCAAATATTGCTTCATTTGCTTTGAATTTTTTTCTTCTCATTTCAACTTTGTTTGTTGGTATCTCTACCACCACATAACAGGGAGTGCAGCTTCATCTGTATTGCAAGTTGCGAAGAAACCAAAAGAGTCATAGCACATCCTCAGAAAAACAAGAGTCTTCCGGAACTCAAGTGTGGAACTAGACACAAAGTTACATGCTTGGGAAAGAGAACCGGATCCAAAGAAAGAATAAACCAGATGCCTTCTCGTTTTCATTTATATCCCCCCCCCCCCCCTCCCTTTTGCCCCCCGTCAGTTTATTACCAAACAAGGATCTGACATGTGCTAAAATTGTTTTGGGAACGAGGACAACTAAAATCGTAATCCAAATCTTGTTGGTTTGCCTCAATAGAGCATTGTAATGATACTGTATGAGGATGAAATGCAGCCTGCATTGTAATGATACTGTATGAGGAGTGTGCACTGCAGCCTGCTGTATTTGCATTGTAATGATACTGTATGAGTCTGCACTGCAGCTGCTGTATTTGCATTGTAATGATACTGTATGAGGAATGTGCACTGCAGCTGCTGTATTTGCATTGTAATGATACTGCATGAGGAGTGTGCACTGCAGCCTGCTGTATTCATTGTAATGATACTGTATGAGGACTCTGCACTGCAGCCTGCTGTATTTGCATTGTAATGATACTGTATGAGGAGTCTGCACTGCAGCCTGCTGTATTTGCATTGTAATGATACTGCATGAGGAGTGTGCACTGCAGCCTGCTGTATTTGCATTGTAATGATACTGTATGAGGACTCTGCACTGCAGCTGCTGTATTTGCATTGTAATGATACTGTATGAGGACTCTGCACTGCAGCTGCTGTATTTGCATTGTAATGATACTGTATGAGGAGGAGTGTGCACTGCAGCTGCTGTATTTGCATTGTAATGATACTGTATGAGGATGAAATGCAGCCTGTTGTATTTGCATTGTAATGATACTGTATGAGGATGAACTGCAGCCTGTTGTATTTGCATTGTAATGATACTGTATGAGTCTGCACTGCAGCCTGCTGTATTTGCATTGTAATGATACTGTATGAGGACTCTGCACTGCAGCCTGCTGTATTTGCATTGTAATGATACTGTATGAGGAGTGTGCACTGCAGCTGCTGTATTTGCATTGTAATGATACTGTATGAGGAATGTGCACTGCAGCTGCTGTATTTGCATTGTAATGATACTGTATGAGGAATCGGCACTGCAGCCTGCTGTATTTGCATTGTAATGATACTGTATGAGGACTCTGCACTGCAGCCTGCTGTATTTGCATTGTTATGAGGAGGAGTGTGCACTGCAGCCTGCTGTATTTGCATTGTAATGATACTGTATGAGGAGTGTGCACTGCAGCCTGCTGTATTTTGATACTGTATCAGGAGCCCGAAAAGATGATTCCAGAAAGTCATAAATCAAATAGGTTCATGGTCAAAGTTCATCCAGGTTCAATTTCCACGATCTGACCAACTGACTCACTCCTCTATCCCCCCCCCCCCCCTCCCCCCCCCCACCCCCATGCACACACACATGCTCCATCCAAACTCACCCCTCACACTAATGCAGTACTTACCTTTACTTGTCTGCCCAAGTCACCATTCACACACTTGAGCCGAGCATTCTCCCTGTCCCAGGTCTTAGCCTGGAGGACTGAATCCGCCGACTCCAGCCTGAGCATCTCGCTCTCTTCAAATAGAGTGTTCAGCTTGGTGGTGAGGTCGTTTTTGGAGACGATGGTTTGGTCGTAGTCCCTCCGCAGCTGCTTGAGGGCGGGTGCCTTCTCCTCCAGCTCTTCTGTGATCTGCTCGATGTGGTTCAACAGATGCGTGTTCTCAGCAGCCATCTGCTCCAGCTCCTCCGACACCTTACACAAGCACACGCACACACATGGAGAAGAATAAGTCAAGACAATAGGGTGGGAGGAAAGGGGAGGGGAGGGGGGAATGTCTAGACGCTGGGGCCTAAAAGGTAACGCATTGCACTCCTCCGAGGATGACTACAAGTCTAGGATCAAACTGCAATAATTGTATGCCTCTCGCTGTTTAGCACCTCCCATACACAAACCTGCCAGGAAACTGGCGCTAACTGCTCGTATCCAATTACTGTTTTCCACAGGAATTTCTGATTGGCGGCCAACCTTAGCCTTTCACATGGTTGACATGAAGTTCATGCAGCAGTCCTTGGGGGCGGGTTCACAGAGACGCTGAGATTGATACTCTTGAACAGCCCTAGTACTGCTATGTTATGCAGGGGAGAGAAGTCCAAGATGACTGAATTGTCAGGGGGGATAGGGAGAGAAGTCCAAGATGCATACCGACTGAATTGTAGGAGGGAAGGGAGAGAAGTCCAAGATGCATACTGACTGAATTGTCAGAAAGGGAAGGGAGAGAAGTCCAAGATGACTGAATTGTCAGGGGGGAAGAGAGAGAAGTCCATGAGTCATACTGATTGCCAGGGAGGAAATTGACTGAATTGCTCTCCTCTTTTCCCAGGTTACTTTCCTTTTGTAGATTCTCAAAGACACACTTCAAGAACATTACAAAGCCTGTGCTATTAATCAATAACTCCCACTGCTGTCCTCATTTTGTGTGGCTATGTAGTTGCTTATTTGAAAGTTATTGCAGTAACCCTCGCATATCCGAATGCAATGGGTCCCACTGTATCAGATATGCATTGAAAGCTCGTGAATACAATCAAACTACATGATCACGATCCTCTTAACGATTTTAATCTGCAGGGCTTTGGGATGTGAGTGGCTTTCTTCCTGGTCCTAGGAGAAGCATCTGTGTCCTTAGGAGCTGCCATGCTGTTCCAGATACATTTGAAATTTATTTACATTACAGTATATACACTGCTGCACTGTATATAGTATACATGTAGTATGTGTATAAGCAAAGATTCATGAGATAGGCAAGCCAGATATCTCACTCCTTTTAAGGACCATAAGTGATGTGGGGGTTGCCTCCTTCTGCTGTTCGTACACCTGCATACATTTCTCTAGCATATCTGCAGCTTTTCCATGGGTAACAGTATTCGCTGTTGGAAGGTCTTCCTCGAGCATTCAGGACAGACTGTCTGCAGGGCCAGGTCAGCGTTACTTTTGTTACGACTTTTCTGCTTGTCAAACCTGTCACTCTGGCATGCATCAACTTATCAACCCAAACTAAGTTTGTTTTATCAAAGACATAGTTAGTTCTTGTTGCACGCCAGGTTTTATTGAAAAATTCCAAATGGTCTAGCAGCTAGACATTAATGAGTGCCCGTTACTTTCGTTACGAATTTTGGACATGAAAAATTGTCTTCAAAGTTCGTTTGTGAATCCTACTCCCTTCAATTTTTTTGATTTTCAATTATGTCTTACAGAATGTAGTTGACTATCAATTCCCCTGATTTAGTTGTTACATGTTCAACCATAATGGGTGGACAGCACCCATTATACTAAAAAGTGACTGTTACTTTCGTTACGTTACTTTCGTTACGTTCCTTTTGATGCAAGTATTGATGGGAATGTGTTGCACTTTTATACATAATTATTGGATTCAAACACCAAATACTTAAAAGTTTAACATCACTGTGTGTGGGGGTGGGTTGAGGGGTGCAGCAAGATGGACTGCAAGGTTGCATGAATGAGGGGGTGAGACAAAGGTTGCAAGGTGGAGAGGGTGGGGGTGAGGAGGGGGTGGTATAATATTGATCTGAAAGTTTGGTCATAAATTTAGTTAGTTATGTTCCACTCCTCAAGACATTTAATTATCTCCTTTTCATCACTGTCACTGAGAGTAACAAACTGGCTATAGTTGCTGATAGGAGCTGGTGGGCTAAGTCTGCAGAGTATGTCCTCTCTGGGTACTGGAAGTCGGTCATGTTTGGTAGGCCAGTTCCACCTATTCAGCCCGCAACTCTTCATAAATGTGATTACAACGTGAGTAGGGGAGCTTTGTACCACCTCGCCAATCCATGCCTTCCTATCGTACACTGCTGCCAAGAACTCTCCAGCTTTGAATTCAGATACTATAAAAAATTTACCAGCGTCCACCTCCATCTCCTGCTTCTTCTGTTGCTGGTTTGGGACAGAAAACTCCCGTGTCAGCTGAGAGTGTACGACCATCTCGTCAATATTGCGCAGGCAATGATAGCCACGTATTCCAGCTACTGCTGGAGATGCATCCCAGAAAGCTTGCGTGAAGCCTATGTCATAATTTGACTTGTTGATATCTGCTTCATTCATCACTGTAACCTCCACCGTCATCATATTAGATGCAGCTGCAGTGAATGATGAAGCATCCTTAACAAGCACCTGCCATGCCTTCACCCTGTTGTGGACATGCCGCTTTACACTGCCACCAGTCCCGTCAACTGGGCCTTTGCCATGCGAAGTTGCAAAGAAGTTCCAGGTGATGCTGAGGCCATGTGCCTCCTCAAGCTTCTGCACTTCTGCAAGGCATTTACAATAAATCGGCTCTTGAACTGAGCTGATGTACAATCGGACCAGATTGACAATTTAGTTATATCATCTGGTAGTCGGCTAAGGAGATTCTTCATATCTGGGAGGATGGACCACTTCGAGTGATCAGTACAATCTGAACAGATGACACCACTGTGGTGTTCTCCCCCGTACCACAATGAGTAGGAGTAGGTGAACAGAGAGACAGGGATGTGGCCCCAATGTGCTGACTGTATCTCATCTTGTTGGATGCAATCAAAATTCTCCGAAAAGTCAACTTGAAGTAGTGCATGAAATTTGTTGAAGTCAGGAGAAGTTGCTTCTGCATCTGCACGCTCTGTGTTGTAGCTCTCAGCTTGAGCTCGCTTTACAAGGCGGTGGATCAGGAACTGGGAAGAAGTTTGAGAATGTGTGTTTGAGGTCCTCTGTTATCCCATCATGTTGGACTTTGTGCAACCTTTCATTGCCGTCTTTTCCCCATGACAACCAGGTCACTGCTTTCTCAACCATCACCACTGAATCATCTTGCTCCAGGAAGAGCTGGCCGTTCTCCACTCCTTGCATTTGCCAAGCCAACACTCTGTCTTAGGGTTCTTGCACACCCAGCTGTCTGGGGTTTTAGAACTATACTTCTCCAATGCTATTCCAATTTGTGGAGCGCATCAAGTGCAAGTATGATGTCCTCGTGGTACTGGCAAACACAGCCATTCTGTGGAGTCAGACTTGAATATAGGACATGAGGTGGGCATAGACTTTTGAACTTTGTAAGTCAAATCTGAACATCGGGGTACTGTGCCAAAAAGAGGCCACTAGTCTCTTTCAGCGTACACACCAAATGGCGTGATTGTTTCTTTTCGCCAGCATGGGTAGTTGCTCGGGCGTCTTTGCGACCTGTTTGCAACGTTAATGGCCTGATCTCCCTTAACAGTTGTGCCAGATCCCCATCTTCATATGTACATATGTCTAATTTTACGTTACTTTCGTTACAAGCTTACCTTCCACTACTTTTAAGTTATTTTCGTTACGTTACTTTCGTTACAAACCTTTGAACTGAAATAAACAAAAATTTGTTCCTGCGATCTTTACCAAAAATTTTGGTGTAGATGAGGGACATTGTTGGGAAGATTATATCTAACTTTTATGAAGTTATGTTTAGAAATCCATGAGCAAAGGGAACTTCTTGAAGTTTAGCGTTACTTTCGTTACATCAAAACATCGGGTTTGAAATCAACGTGCAATACTCGGGTAGATAGCTCTGAGCCAAAAATTGTTCTAGATATTGGTAGACCTTTAAAATCCCCACACAAAAAGTAACACATAAGTGTAATATCTTTATGGTATCATATATTACAGAATGGAAAACTTTCAATTTTTCCCCTCGAAATTACAGTTAAATTTTAACTCAACTTTCAAAAACTGCTGTACTGTGTGTATGTTAGATATCAACATAAAACCAACTTTATTAAAGGTCCCAAGGAGTGTATTTTTAAGTTCATAAAGATTTTGGGCCCTACGACAAAAAATTTTTTTTGCTTTCCATGTCATGATTTTGTGACCTGGCCCTGCAGCACTTGGTGGACTATTTCATCATCAGTTGCTAGCTGATGCCCAGGGTCCTCAGAATCTACAGACAACCATGAGCAATGTCTTATGAAGTCAGAGCACTGGCCAGCTGCTGTAGAAGTGCCCAGGGTCCTCAGAATCTACAGACAACCATGAGCAATGTCTTATGAAGTCAGAGCACTGGCCAGCTGCTGTAGAAGTGCCCAGGGTCCTCAGAATCTACAGACAACCATGAGCAATGTCTTATGAAGTCAGAGCACTGGCCAGCTGCTGTAGAAGTGCCCAGGGTCCTCAGAATCTACAGACAACCATGAGCAATGTCTTATGAAGTCAGAGCACTGGCCAGCTGCTGTAGAAGTGCCCAGGGTCCTCAGAATCTACAGACAACCATGAGCAATGTCTTATGAAGTAAGAGCACTGGCCAGCTGCTGTAGAAGATCTCCACATGACTGCTCTTGTCCACTGCCTGATGGTGGTCCACTGTCAGGGATGTCGCAGTTGAAAAGTTTATGCCACGACTTGCAAAGGGTAGTGGGTGGAGCATCCTCACACGCATCTGCCACTCGATAAACAACCTCTTTAATGTTAATTGATTGAACCATTGACTAAGCCTCTCCATCAGCCACTAGCAAGCTCCTCAGTGGTGACGTTCTGAACCATCTTTTCATAGCTCCCAGTGGTCCATTGGTTGGATTAGGGAGGTCGTGTTTGGAGGGGAAAAAGAGCTGTAATCACCTTGTCATTGTAGAGTAACTTTGCTACGTCTGGATGTGAAGAGGGGGAAAGGGTCCAGCAGTGAAGGGGTGTTGTCCAGCAGTGAAGGGGCATTGTCCAGCAGTGAAGGGGCGTTGTCCAGCAGTGAAGGGGTGGTGAAGGGGCACTGTCCAGCAGTGAAGGGGTGTTGTCCAGCAGTGAAGGGGCGTTGTCCAGCAGTGAAGGGGCGTTGTCCAGCAGTGAAGGGGCATTGTCCAGAAGTGAAGGGGCACTGTCCAGCAGTGAAAGGGCGTTGTCCAGCAGTGAAGGGGTGTTGTCCAGCAGCGAAGGGGCATTGTCCAGCAGTGAAAGGGCGTTGTCCAGCAGTGAAAGGGCGTTGTCCAGCAGAGCATTTCCAAGTTGTTCATCTTTAGTAGGGCGCATGATTTTGCGAGTGGAACTTATCCCCTGATTGTCGAGGGTGCTTGCGAACTCCCGAAATTTGGGTCCCATTTTTTTCTTCCTATTACCATTGTCTTTCCAACGCCGGGCGTACTCTTCCGCGAGTAGCTTGAGTGGCTCCTTTTGATATCCTGTCTAGAAGTGATAACTTGCGAAGTGAGATCTGCCAACTTAGTCAGATTGGGAAACATTAAACTCAACTCTAATGGCTGATTCGTGAGCTGGGGTGAGTTCTCATTTGACTATTAGCAGCAACTACACTATTGAAGACGAGGACTAGAGCTCACCTCTGGTTGATTCTGAATGCACTACACCATGCAAAACACAGTGGATGACTAGAACTATGTGTCATTGCTATCACTAGGTTGCTGCACATCACACTCTTTCAGTCTGATAATTTGTTGGGAAAGCACTTGAAGAATTCACCAGGAGTCTGGAGTAGAGCATCTGCTGCAGTCTTTGTGCCTTACTACTAATGAGGTTCTCTACCATACTAAAGTCAATGTTTTGCTTTAGAAAGCACGAGACAAGTCTGCTCGAGGTGCAAGAACATCGGGGAAACATGCTCAAGGCAGCTACAAACTTGTACTGCTTGACAGGAGGAAGCAGCTACAGAATTACTTCTCTCCTGAGCTTCAATCTCTAAACAAACTATTACAGACTGAGGGCATTTAGAGAGGTGACTAATAGCTCTATCATGTGAGAGCCAACGGACATCTTTAGCCCGAGTAAGAGTTGAGGGTCACTAAGTACATCCTGAATCTCCTTAAGCACAGCAGTTCAAATTGGTGAGTACTTGTGAAAGCAGTTAAGCCGATCAACTTTTTAAGTGGGGAATCTCATTTGCTGCCTGGCCACAAGCTAATGCAAGCTGATGAGCAATGCAGTACTTGGAAACCGGGAAAGGAACTTTATTCGTTTAAGGAGTCTAGAAATTCCATCTATCGTACTGATGCTCCATCACTTCCTAGATTTAAAAAAAACAGTGCGACAAATCTAGCTGCAGGTCACTGCAGAGCTTCACTACAGTGTCTGATTCTGCAATGGCCATATGCAACTTGAACAAATATCCCCCTCCCAAACGTAACGGCCATAGACTATAAGCTCCTTTGTAACAGACACATCAGTGGTTTCATCTATGCACAGAGAAGGGAAAAAAAGGGGGGGGGGGGGGGGAAGACTGCTGTAGGTGGGAAAATATAACAGTTTCACCAAGGCACTGAACTAGCTCTTGCATGCAACGCTCTATGTGTAGTGTACATCACCACCAAGTTGGCAGCTCTGACAAGTAAGAAGCTCCAAGAGACTTGCCAAGCTCAAGAAACGGTGCAAGGTTGGTGGTGTGTGCAATCTCTCTCTTACTTACTTGAGAGAAACCAGAAATGCCTCACGCTGAGCTGAAATAACTCGCTGGAATGCCAATGCTATTCCACCATCTCTTCTGGAGGAGCAAAGATCAGCTTCCATCTTCACCGCAGTAATGTGTGATGCACTCCGACTGTGTTTCACCAAGCTCTGCTTGATCAGGCTCTTGCAGGCCAAGGTGACCCAATTAGCTCTCCTATTAGGACGTCAGCTGTGCTTGCAGCACATAGAGCTTATCACCGGCCTATGCAGCAGCTAAGGCTGTTCATTGCTTTAGCATGGCTAAGCAATGTTAAAACACCCCACTATGCATCAGGCTGGGTTGTCCTTGCCTTGGCATGGATAAGCAATGTTAAAACACCCCACTATGCAACAGGCTGGGCCGTCCTTGCCTTGGCATGGATAAGCAATGTTAAAGCACCCCACTATGCACCAGGCTAGGCTGTCCTTGCCTTGGCACGGCTAAGCAATGTTAAAATACAAAACTCCACATACCTCTACATATTTGGAGTAGAGCTGAGTGGTAGACAAGCCAGACTTGAACAGAGTAGCTGCCTTAGCCGCCACAGGGCTCAGAGCAAGCACCTGCCCTTCCTTCTTCTGCAGAGAGGTCAAAAGGTCATTTGCATGGGAGAGTTCATACCTCAGGGCCTCCATCTCCGATTGCAAGTCTCTCTCCTGAACCTCGTGCCTACAAGCAAATATACATGGCTTAATTGTCTACACAAAATGCCTCAAAATTCCCAGTGCTCGATTTCTCATGCTTTTCGTGTATCAGCAAATTCTTTGCTATGTGCATATTATAATAAACACACACGCATATATTGCTATGTGCATGCACGTGTATTTATTGGCTATATGTTTGGCACGAATTTCAAAATAGCTGACAAAAAAACAAAGTTTATACTCGGCTAAAACTCACTTTGGAAGCTTCTAAGTAAAAAGAGTGATTTCAACCAATTTTGACCCCCCCCCCCCCCCCCCCAAAAACTTCAAGCGTGCCTTGAATCCTTCGCGAAGGTAGTAAACTGGAAACCCCCAAAACCTGTTAGTTGAGGGATTCTATTGTTGTATCTATACTATTATACTGTAGATAACTAATGGTTCTGAGGGAAGAAGCCTCCCCCCTTTTTTCATTAAAATATATTTTTGTCAAGAACTGTTAAATTTCAAGAACTGTTAAATTTAACATCACTTTAATTAAGGGACAAAAGATAGTTTTGATTACTCGCTAAAATTGTGATTTTTAGCGCATGGCACGTTGCCATTCAACAACCACTTTAGTTATTGCAATTTGGTTTCGGCCCAATCACAGCTGTTAGCTATGACAAGCCACAAACCAATTTAAAGCTTTTGATTTTTTTTAATGAGTTGTGGGGGTCTGCCAAACGGAGGAGGGTCCAGTCTTGGGTGAAGCCCCCCCTTAACGGCTTACGGTCCGCACTGGAAGAGCCTATAATGAGCTGGGAAAAAATTATGGCAAAACAAAATAACAAAAGAGACTTACCACTAGAAAGCACAGACTGCAAGCTATAATTTGATATATAAATCAGAGTGAATGCGAGCAAAGATATGGTACTTATATGAGACTACACTATACGCAGCCCTCTTTCCCCCTTAAGTTCAGTCACCTTGACCAGATAGCCGAGTCTGATTAATAGCACTAAGATTGCTGCTGCCTGTGTATAATATGAAGGCTGCCTGTGTATAATATAATATGAAGGCTGCTACATTTTATACTTCCACTGGTTTGGTTCCCCCACCCCCATACACTTCATTTTCTTCACACACACACCCCCCCCCCCCCCCCACACACACACACACATCATTTGACTACTACAGAACTCCAAACTGCTTGCAATGACCAATCTATTTCTTAATTCGGCATAACACACGGTAATTGGTAAAGGTCGTCTGTTTCAAAAATGCTCTAACATACTTATACTTGCAATAGTGAGTCTGAGCCAGCAAGCAGCTGCATATTTTCACTACCAAGAAGTGATCCTATGGTTTCCTCAGAAGCCTACTCTTGGGGCAAACAGCACAACAAAACCAGGTAACTACTGCCTATGGTGCTGTGATTATGAGCATAGTGAATACATTGGCATGTGTGTGTGTGTGTATACTTGAGCAACAATCATGATAATCTCTGACTGGTTTGGTTAGTTCAGGTGTTATGCTGACTAACTGGCTGCTTGACTATAATTTTTTAGAAATGAGATAAAAATGTTTTGTTTAAAAACATTTTTTCTCTGTCTTGTACATGCACAGGGCAACCCAACCTAATGGTTTCCTGCTCCAGGCTGGTCTGCAGATCATCTCTCTCTTTGGAGATTTCATCCACAATAGCCTTCATCTTCTCCACACCACTGAGCAGCTCTGCTATTCGCTGATCTGCCTCCTCATTGCTTTTCTTGTACAGCTCTGCCAGTCTGGCCTGCACACACAAAACAGAACCACCATGGTTTCATTCGTGGGAACCATCCCCCCCCCCCCCGCCCCCACCCCGCCTTTGAAAAGAACTTGAGATTAAATTTCCGCACATCTCCCCCCCACCATAATTCACAAACCCTGATCTGCCCCCACCATAATTCACAAAATCTGACTGCCCTTCACCCCAAAGTTTGATCTGCACCTCTCCGCTCCCCATAATCCACAGTCTGACCTGCCCCTCCCCTTAGTCTTACAAGAAACATTGACAAGCTGCAGCACAAAATAAAAGAATATATACACTCATATATGCACCACTGCACTCTGACCTCATCTGCATGGCTGAGTTTATGCTGCAGTGATCCAACAGAGGCGAGTTACAACTGCATGTTATGCCATAGCCAAGCTTGGCAAGATATTTCAGCTGCATGTCATGCCAGAGCCAAGCTTCATTGGCAAGATATTTCAACTGCATGTCATGTCATAGCCAAGCTTGGCAAGATATTTCAGCTGCATGTCATGCCAGAGCCAAGCTTGGCAAGATATTTCAGCTGCATGTCATGCCAGAGCCAAGCTTGGCAAGATATTTCAGCTGCATGTCATGCCAGAGCCAAGCTTGGCAAGATATTTCAGCTACATGTTATGCCATAGCCAAGCTTGGCAAGATATTTCAACTGCATGTCATGTCAGAGCCAAGCTTGGCAAGATATTTCAGCTACATGTTATGCCATAGCCAAGCTTGGCAAGATATTTCAGCTGCATGTCATGCCAGAGCCAAGCTTCATTGGCAAGATATTTCAACTGCATGTCATGTCATTGGCAAGATATTTCAGCTGCATGTCATGCCAGAGCCAAGCTTGGCAAGATATTTCAGCTGCAATGTCATGCCAGAGCCAAGCTTGGCAAGATATTTCAGCTGCATGTCATGCCAGAGCCAAGCTTGGCAAGATATTTCAGCTGCATGTCATGTCAGAGCCAAGCTTGGTAAGATATTTCAGCTGCATGTCATGTCAGAGCCAAGCTTGGCAAGATATTTCAGCTGCATGTCATGCCAGAGCCAAGCTTCATTGGCAAGATATTTCAACTGCATGTCATGCCAGAGCCAAGCTTGGCAAGATATTTCAGCTGCATGTTATGCCATAGCCAAGCTTGGCAAGATATTTCAGCTGCATGTTATGCCATAGGCAAGATATTTCAGCTGCATGTCATGCCAGAGCCAAGCTTCATTGGCAAGATATTTCAACTGCATGTCATGTCAGAGCCAAGCTTGGCAAGATATTTCAGCTGCATGTCATGCCAGAGCCAAGCTTCATTGGCAAGATATTTCAACTGCATGTCATGTCAGAGCCAAGCTTGGCAAGATATTTCAGCTGCATGTTATGCCATAGCCAAGCTTGGCAAGATATTTCAGCTGCATGTCATGCCAGAGCCAAGCTTCATTGGCAAGATATTTCAACTGCATGTCATGTCAGAGCCAAGCTTGGCAAGATATTTCAGCTGCATGTCATGCCAGAGCCAAGCTTGGCAAGATATTTCAGCTGCATGTCATGCCAGAGCCAAGCTTCATTGGCAAGATATTTCAACTGCATGTCATGCCAGAGCCAAGCTTGGCAAGATATTTCTACTGCATGTCATGTCAGAGCCAAGCGCTTGGTAAGATGCACGTCATGCCAGAGCCAAGCTTGGCAAGATATTACAACTGCATGTCATGCCAGAGAAAAGCTTGGTAGGATATTTCAGCTGCACGTCATGCCAGAGCCAAGCTTGGTAGGATATTTCAGCCGCATGTCATGTCAGAGCCAAGCTTCATTGGTAAGATATTTCAGCCACATGTCATACCAGAGCCAAGCTTAGTAAGATATTTCAGCTGCATGTCATGCCAGAGCCAAGCTTCATTGGCAAGATATTTCAGCTGCATGTCATGCCAGAGCCAAGCTAAGATATTTCAGCTGCATGTCATGCCAGAGCCAAGCTTGGTAAGATATTTCAGCTGCATGTCATGTCAGAGCCAAGCTTGGCAAGATATTTCGGCTGCATGTCATGCCAGAGCCAAGCTTGGTAAGATATTTCAGCTACATGTCATTCAAGGCATCCAAGCTTGCTATGTCAGGACCAGCCATGGATGAATATTTGCATACTTGCTGTGTTAGTTCCACTCTGAGGAGTTCCTCCACATGGGTGTGGTCTTCTGTGTTAACCTTCATAGAAGACAAGTAGCCCTCCGCCTTTGTCTCCAGCTCAGAGTACGATATCCTCAGGGCCTCAAGAGTTCCTGACAGGTGCTTCACCTGGAAAATACAGGGATAAAAAGGGGGGGGGAGATAAGTTTGGATGTCATGACATTTGCTACAGGATGAACATTCCTACTGGACCAGTTCCAAGTATGGTCACATGAAGATGCAACATAATAATATACTTTGAATGTTGTGTAATGCATCTGAAAGTTGGAATAGAAGGCATATATATTATATAGATATAAGATGAAGTTAATGTTATGAGAGATGCAGGATAGATCTGCCAATTACCCAATACAACATGGCCAGATTTATCACTTGTATATTTAAAATGCAAATAGCAAATAATTACTAGAGCCTCTCTCCTCCCCATCCATCTCAAAATTAAGACAAACATGAGCTTTTCATACAATCCCACCCCATGACTACTGGGAAGAACCTCCCCAGACTCCCCTAGCAAAACTTCGGAACCATTGAAGTTCTGTCTATCAGGTAAACATTTCTCCCCATCCCAACTAAAATCCTTAAGAAACCTTGCCCCTGGGCCCCACAATTACGAGGAATCCCCCAAACAAACTATATTTTTTTAAACATCAAAAAAACCCAATACAAAAACACACACACACAGTAACTCTCCCTTCCTCCTCCTCCCCAACTGTTGTCACCTCTTCTTCCTTGGTAGAGATCTTGCTTTTGAGTTCCCCAATGGTGGTGAAATGCTCCTTCCTCAGTTGAATTAACTGCTCAGATTTTGAATTCAGCTCCCGAGTCAACCACTCGTTCTGTGTCTCAATCAATTCTTTCTCCTGTTCCAGTAGCTTCTCCTTTAGCTTGAAAGCACTCTCGTGGCTCAAAAGCTCGTCCAACCTGGGTGTAACAGAAGCATGGAAGGTAAAAGGAAACCAAAAGAAAGAGAGAGCAAAAGACGAGATGAAGTGAAAACGGGAGAAGGGAAGCATGTGCGATGTAACTACACACATGTTCAGGGTTTGAACCACACCTTACCTAGTTTGAAAGTCACTTTTCTCAGACGATATAGAGACCACTTTAGATGACAACATCTTCCACTCCTCTGACAGCTGCATGATCTCGTGTTGCCTACGGTCGAGGAGACGGAGCAGCTCCTGTCTGTCAGCCCCAGGCACTTCCATGGGAGGCACTGATAACATCTTCACCACCTCCTGAGATTCCACAAACTGTGCCTGCAAGTCGCTCAATCTTGTGTCATAGTCTTCCTCTAATAAAATATTACACATCGGTGATAATTAGAAGGGTGATTTTTAGCAGACTTCAAACCAAAGGGTTACTCTTCAACCAGGTAAGTTTTATTTTTATTTTTATGGCAACATTCAATCAGCAATCAGCAATAATTATTCAAACATTAGCGTAGGCAGTGTTGCTTCTATGAATGCCATCAACTAAGAAACAAGGTGGTCATAGGATGCCTAACGGCCATGGACTCACAGGATGATAAAGAGGTACAAGATTATGTGTACACAGTTGAGAACCTGTTCGGTGCATGTTTGCTTGAAAAAGCCATAGTCTTTGTGGTCGTCTTCTATTCGCTATGTTTTTGGTAAATATGCTGGTTAACAAGAAAAATTATCAGATTTCACCACACACATGCTGGAACAGGTCTCACACCAAAAGCTCCTTTCCTTCATTTCATACATACAAGATCAGTCAATGTCACCAAAACACAGAGCACCCTCAACAATTCTTACTTGTTGTGGCCTGCTCCTCCCGCAAGTGCTGCTCTAGCTCCTCCATAACCTTCACCTGCTCGTCCAGCTCCTCCAGCTGCTCTTTGAACTCGTCTTCCATTTCAGCCATCTTCTCCTTCAGCTCCTCATCCTTCTCTGCCGCAGACTTGAGTTGCTCTTTCAGCTCATGTTCTTCTTCGGCCATCTCTTCTACTAGCTTCTCCTTTCCTTCTAGCTTCTCCTGGAGCTGTTCTTCGTGCTCCATAACCTCCTGCACTTGTCCCTTCAGAACTTCCAGCTGATTTTTTAACTTCTGCTGCTGCTCTTCCATTAGCACTGACTGACTCATCTTTAGCTCCTCCAGCTGCTCTTTGAACTCGTCTTCCATTTCAGCAATCTTCTCCTTCAGCTCCTCATCCTTCTCTGCCGCAGACTTGAGTTGCTCTTTCAGCTCATGTTCTTCTTCGGCCATCTCTTCTACTAGCTTCTCCTTTCCTTCTAGCTTCTCCTGGAGCTGTTCTTCGTGCTCCATAACCTCCTGCACTTGTCCCTTCAGAACTTCCAGCTGATTTTTTAACTTCTGCTGCTGCTCTTCCATTAGCACTGACTGACTCATCTTTAGCTCCTCCAGCTGCTCTTTGAACTCGTCTTCCATTTCAGCCATCTTCTCCTTCAGCTCCTCATCCTTCTCTGCCGCAGACTTGAGTTGCTCTTTCAGCTCATGTTCTTCTTCAGCCATCTCTTCTACTAGCTTCTCCTTTCCTTCTAGCTTCTCCTGGAGCTGTTCTTCGTGCTCCATAACCTCCTGCACTTGTCCCTTCAGAACTTCCAACTGATTTTTTAACTTCTGCTGCTGCTCTTCCATTAACACTGACTCATCTTTGGCCTCTCGAGCACTCGCTTCCAACTTCGCTTTATACTCTTGTTCAATTTTCAGTTCTTCTTTCACCGGCACGAGTCCAGTTCATGGTAATGATCGTCACGTCACGAGTTCAGTTCATGGTAATGATCGTCACGTTACGAGTTGTCACATCAGCGCCTAATGAAAATTCTCTTGGTATAGACACTGGTAACTAATTTCAACTGTAGCACTTTCGACTGCAGAAAGCTTGGGCATGCAGGTTTTGAGGTTTCCAAACTTTGACTGCCTGTACCTTGGATGCAACAGTTTCTTGCATCCAGCGATTTGAGCTGTATAAATATAAAGTTCATAAAGTGAAGTGTGCAAATTTATGAAGCTCCAAAGTCGTAACCACAGTTTTCAAATATGGTGTGTGTGAGGGGGGGGGGCACTTCCTCAAAGATTAAATTGGCATAGAAGGAGATCCCTTAGCAGCTCCTTCTCTCTGTTCATAGAAGTCTCCCTTGAAGCTTAAGTAAGTTAAAGACACGTCTCCAACAGTTGAGTGATTCTGTCAGACATCTACCCTCCAGGGTCTCATCTTTCACAACAGGGGGGGGGGGGAAGGTGGCATTGTGAAGATGGAGGTTGTGAGTAATCAGGTGATGATGGGAGGGTGCATTTTGCATTGCATATATATAATAATATATTGTAGTGAAGTGTAGATATATGGTCTTCCCCCACTCCACTATCAAGCAGTGCAACAACATCGTCATAATTATATGTCAGTGTTTATTATTCACAAGTAACCTTATTGGGATGCGATGATCCCAAGCAGCATTTTGAAGATTAAATTATTAAAAGCCTTTTCGACAGTTCTCATAGACACTGCATCACGAACCAGTTGAGGTAAAAATTAAAAATAGTGCTTTCCTAGGAACTCCCGACAAATTCAAGTCTAGTTAGATTGAGTGGGTTGAAAGCGGAGTATTTTTAAGGAACACTT